>CM060937.1:754631652-755231652 GCA_030765085.1 Allium cepa | reverse complement strand
CCGATTAAGTCTACCCTTAATGTATCTCGTTCCACATTATGCAATGTTTTCTGTTTCTGTCGTTGTTTCACATACCGAGTTGATCTGTGTACCGTAATTTAGTATTTTATCTTTTTAAAATGTATTTTCCCCCGTTATCTCCGTTTAGTTAATCTTTGACTATTTATTGAATTCCAATATACTTATATATATTGATGTATGATGATTGAATCTTATTTTTTCTTAAAACTTGATTTTCATTTTTTTCTACTTGGTTAAACATGTGTTGTGTTATTTGTTGAGGGATAAAACTGTCTTGTTTTGCACTAAATGGGTACGTGCAGTCCATGAAACTTCACTTTTGGGCTTGATATTCCGCGCTTAATGAAAGTATCAAGTATCAATCACTTTATAATGGTTGGCACTATCTAATGCAAAAAACAAACATCATAAATTTTAGAATCTGCACTTGTTATACCACTATATATTTATGAGGACTTATAGTGCAAAAAACGAAAGCCCCTTAGTTGGAGTTGAGATGGTATTATCTAAAACACTGTTTAATCACAATATCTGTGATATATTCTGACATTCCTTTGTTTGTGTGTTTGATTATCAATATTCATAGCTTAGTCTAAGTTTTTAATGAACCATTGTCTTAGATTAGTGACTCCACCCCTGGTTATTGTAAAATTTGACATGAATGTAAAAGACTTAGATATTATACTGTATCTGAAGCTGACACTTTTTAAAGTATATGTTTCAAAAGTTGATAGAGAGATAGGATGCACTTGATTTCTACACAAAAATCGATTCATAATATCCTAAACCAAATTGAGTGTACAATTCTTGCAAATATGCAGTACATAAGCTATGTTATTATATTTTCTGTTAACGCTCTTTGTAATTGCATTAGGTATATGTTCAATTGGAAAATTTGAGTCGTGCGGACACTCCTTTCAAGTCTGTTGCTGCTTTCAACTGTGTAATATTAGGTTGTGCAAATATATGGGATCTTGATCGAGCATATGAAACATTTCAAGCTATTGAGGAGAAGATTGGACTGACTCCTGATGTACACTCTTACAATTCTCTTATGTGTGCATTTGGTAAGCTCAAAAAGGCAAGTTTTCACTGTGCTTCACTAGCCGCTTTGGCTTCTGAAATGCTATATTACATTTTCTATTTATTATTGTAGCTACCGCATTATTTCATGCTTATAAGCTTTCAAAAGCTTCTCCATGTTAATTCATGCGGTGAACTAGTGGGAATATCTTTTTTCTTTTCTTCAGTTTTATGGAATGGTTCTTTTGTTTTCTTCTGTATACATGAATATGCATTCGATACTTGCATTCCATGGTTGGCTAAGGTAAAAATTGCTGACATGTTTGCATGAAAATGATAATTTTGAAGTGAGTTAACATTTGCTCAAAAACCTAATCAGCTGCCTTAAGCATGTTTATTAACTCAAGGTGGAATATGATATTGGCAATTTAAATAGTGTTGTGATAGTGTTGGGGCCAGCAGAAAAAAATCGGGTAGGCACAACCTGTAAATTTTGATTGAAAATTCAAAGATGACATGTTGTGGCAATTATCATTTCCATTATTTTAAGTGAAATGATGCATGTAAAATACTCAAAACTGGAAAATCAATGACGTCAAATGGAAGTTTGAAATTTATTATACTAATAACAATAAGTGAAAATTTGAAATTTCAGAATGAGAATACATTTGCTTACAATTTGCTTCAAATTTCAAAAGGGGAGGGGTGTGTGTGTTGTGTGCCTGCCCGTTCGTGTGCACCTCATATTGATGCTAATTTTCTATGTGAAGTTCACAAACAACAGAGATGAATTATTTTGTCTCATTGCTTTCTTCTTCTCCAATTTATTTTCCAAATTCTGTTTTCTTATTCATGTAATTATTCTCTCTAATCTGTTATGATTCACCCATAGCTAATCACTTGCAATAGCAAAAGGTTTCAACTTTTTTTCAAGAAAAAAGTACACGAGGTTTTCCTATGTCAGGTGTAATACAACTGCCTCTCTGATTCTGAGGGTGTACACAAATAAGTTCAATGTTTTAATATTGAAATGCATTCAAAAGTCTCTGTAAAGAGATGCAGACAACAGTTATAATGCAAAACTTAATTTCAAATGTTATTTTAATAGAGAACTGAAGTTGTTGCTGTGTTGGAGCATATGGTAAGCAAAAACGTGAAGCCAAATACAACCACCTATAGATTACTCGTGGAAGCTCACTTGGTGAATGGAGATCCAAAATCTGCTATATCTGCACTTGATCAAATGGTACATAATTTTAATCCTTTTCTGTTCTATTCCCGCTACTGTTAATATGATCCTTTTATGCAGCAATAATTTTTTTTGGGGGGGGGGGTGTGGGGTGTGGGGGGTGGTGGTGGTTGTGTTATTAGTCGAGTTGAGCTTTATCCAGTCTGCTGGTCTGGTAGACTGGTTTAGGGCTCTTCTTAAACCAACTCATTAACAGGTTAGGAATTGTGATTTTCTGAAAGTATGACAACATATTTACCATGTGACGATCCCTCTTTTCGACCATCGAAGATCGTCACTAATACATTCTCGGTATTCACATGCCGCAAATTCAAGTGCCAGAAAGACAGATAATCAAAGGTAAAAGAAAATAAAGATAGAAGAAAGAACAAAGTAGATTCTCACACCGCGTTTAACAACCTGTAATTATACATATAGATAGTACATACGATCACACTCAAAATGAGATATCAGAATCATAGCAAGTATTAGCCCAGCCATGAACAGTTATAACTGCCCGTACAGGTGCTAGTAGATACTTATACATAATGCAACGGAAATAGATAATTATCTACAAAGGACCTTCTAGCTTCATGCCCATGCTCATCCAAAAATGCTTCAAGTTGCCTAACTACTTGGCTGCTCGGAAAAATAGGGCATCCGGAGTTTAAGAGGAAAATAAAATAGACTCCGGGTCAGTCATGAGACTGATGTGAGAAAACTCAAAAGAATGGATACTTCTGAAATCAAATGGTATCTCATAAGACCACGCCGTACATAAACACGGATAAATTTTTACCTTATGATAACCAAAATATTTGCTACGTAAAATTAGTGATACTATTTTAGTAACATTCTTTAAAAATCATTTCAAATAAATATATATAATCTTAGTCGATTGTTACATTTACTAAATTTCAGCATAATAGATTTATTACTAAAACCGTAAAGGCTCGTATTGGAAAATAGATTTCATAACAAGGCAAGAGACCACCTTTCGACAGTACATCTCTAGAGGGAGGCTCTAATCTCTACCAACACAAAACCGACATACCTTTACCATAGATGGTACCGAATATGACATCATTTCGGTCGTTACTGACCTTTACTGGGATCCCCAAGCATACACAAACTACCCGAAATATAGAGGATAATTTAGAAAGGCAGTGATCATATTCTAATGAGAGCGACTCACTTAGCCCTACCGCATCTACCATGTTTTTGTCATTCCAGACGTGCTAGGCTTAAGGTAATATTTTTACCTTTCACAGAACAAATCTTACTTTAAATGTGACGTTTCCATTTCCAACAATACACTATTAATTTCCACGAAAGTACAATCTCTGAGCTCGTACGTCTCAGAGAAGGGTGTTAAGTGTATGAGTGGTTACCTCCTACACCACCAAGCAGATGTATGTTTGTAAAAAAATCAATGTACGTGGTCTTACAAATGCAATGTCAAGACACTCGTTCATACAAGTTGTTCAAGAATAGGACAAACCGAAGGTACTTCTCCTACTACATCATGTTTGGGAATCCCTATAGGATTAGTAGCGAGTAATCCTTGCATCGAAGATTTCAAATTGAAAGAATCACTGTAATCATATATATGATATACCCCATAGTTTCGTGACAAGAGGCCATACATTATGAAAATCACCGTCTTCAAAATCAGTCATCAACATATTTTCATTTTCGAACGTATATTGGTTCAAAGTGTTTTTCAGATAGGAATCATCCAAATCTGACTCCGGTTCTTTTGAACCAATTTATCGATAAAAGATGTTGAGTATGTGGGTGATTATTATTTAGTTTATCAATATCTTTTATCCAAATAACATATCTTATAGAGATATGCATCTTTAAACCATTCTTTTTTTAGTATATACATAATCGTAAAATCTCTTTTCAAAACGTATCTTTTTAAATGAGTTAAAACCATGTTATCTAAGATGGTAAATACAAAACCAGTTAGTATTGAGTAAATATGATCCGTATGAACTATATTAATTGTACTCAATACTAATTTCCGTATTCAAAATGTACTATTCGTCGAATAACGGTGAAATCGTCTTTTAAATTCATACGGATAGCCCGAGTTCCCTCCTTGGAATTTAATATAGAGTTTAATCAATATGTTTTATATATCACTTAAATCATATTATTTAAACTTTATTTAACCTTTGAAAATCTTCAAATCTCTTTCTACTTTAGAAAAATGTGGTCCGAGTAAATCAAATTTACTATCCCCTCCGTTGGGCCAGTCCGATAGCTAGAGCGGAACTCAAAAACTTGTTGTCCAAGCTCGAGTCTAGAGACTATCTTTCCGTCACTCATAATACGGTCAAGTTATTTAGTCAACTCTAAACTCTTTAAAATTCTTGATTTATTATTTGAAAAACATTTGCAAAAGATTTGGGAAGAAAATCCCAAGTTTAAATCTTAATTTCAAAAGTTAGAAAAAATTGCTGCGAAAAGTGTTTTTAAAAGCTTTTTTGATCAAAACATTAATTTCGTTCCACATGTTCATTTTTATAACTTAAATCCCTTTTAAAACATTTTAATATATGAATTTTATTTCATACTTTTAAAGATTTTAAAATATCCATTTTAAAGATTTCGTCATTTTGGTTTTCAAACCGCCAAAGCGCAATGTTTTTGAAAACTTGGTTTAAACACATCTTAAATTTTACTTAATGAAATCTTGATTTTTCTTCTTTATTTGAAAACCATAATTTTAAGAGTTCGGAAAATTCATATCTCGAATAATTCCAAACTATATTCCACTTCATACATTGATTTAACTTTTAGCGTGCGAAATCGTGAACTGTCGTTATGCGACACGCATATTTTTGACTTCAATTTCATATCTTGTTAAGACTTCTTCAAATTGAATTTTAATATTTTTAAAACATTTATAAACCATTTTAAAGAGGTTTAACAATGCCATATATACCATATGATTTTATAAAGGAAAGTGATTTCTTGGTGTAAATTCGATGTGTATTATTTCCACGTCAAACAAACATATCATCAACATCCAAAACATGATGATCAAACATAGAAAACAGTCATATCAAACATGCCATATCATCATATAATTTGTAAATTTAATTTATAAATAGAAAGTTTCCCACATGACGTCCTTTTGATCCAACTTTCAATCGACTATAGCTCCGCTATCAAACATATCATATCATCGTATAATTTATTTAATAGTAAAGTTTCTCACCTGACATCCTTTTGATCTAACTTCCAATCGACTATAGCTCCGCTATTCCGAAATCGGAGCTTATGAATCTTACTCGAGGACTCTTAGGGGTTTGGCCTTGGGCTTTCAAGGGTGGTGGAATGCTCGGATGGGCACGACCTAGGTAGAGAAAAAGAAGAAGAGATTACTAATTCGATCTCGAACCTAAGGTAGTATATGCCTTCCTATATGGGATTATATTTCTCAGCAGAACTTTGCTATTCCTATGGAATATTTTATGAAGATGATGAGGTCATTGAAGAGCGCTCCTCATGTGAATAAGAAGAAGAAAAGTAACAGTGAATTAGTGAAGAGGAAGAGTGGAAGTGGTTTGCTATAGGCAAAAAGTGGAGAAAATATCATGATATTTCTTTTGCCACACATCACCATTGCATCATCCTCCTTCATCATTCACAAGTCCAAACCATACCCCTCATGTGTCATACCCATGTGCTATCCACGTATGTACAAGTGATTGAGATTTTGTTTGTTCTGGTTAGGAAAATATCATGATATTTGTAAATAAATATAACGATATTTATATTATTTTACCATTTGTAAATATGAAATGTAAATGGTAATTCTTAAGTGTTTTCATATGTTCATGGTTGTGTATATGTGTATATGTGGATGTGTATATGTATGTCACATGTAACCTATAACGTTGCACAACTTCTCTACGTCAAATCAAATCGTTATGAATTCAAATTTTGATTTTCGGTCATATTTTCACTTCTTAGTTAAACTATATATATTGGTAACAAAGTTTGAAAATAATATTTCTATTTTTATTTAATAATCCAAAGAGCCTCATTTGATTTTAAAATAATTATTATTAAATAATTTAAACATTCAAAAATCGACTGTTTGAAAATGATGATATCATTGATGATGTAATAAAAACATTTTATTCTCCATAGTAAAATAATAATTTCATTACATATTCTTGCTTATATGGATAAATAAGTGTGCATCCAGACTCGTGCGTGATTTCTGAAGGTAAAAAAAAAAGTTAATCGATAAAACGATTTTAGGTCACTTTATCGATTTTTTCCAATGAATATATTTTTATAATTACTTATTCAAAATAAGATTATCATTATTAATCATTGCTCAAAACAATAAAATTTGTGTTATAAAACCTTATGTTTGAATATTTTTAAATTAAATTTTATTTATAAAGCGATAAATTCACGGGTTGTTACATACCACTTCATTAATTTTAATCTAGTTAATGTCAAGCATAGCCATATTATTTCTTACAGTATACATGCTTTATAAATAAATTTGATTATCATAGCTTTTCAAACCTTAGAAAAAGGGCCTAACCAATTTTGTACATTGCTGTTTTTTTGGTCATCCAGA
Source organism: Allium cepa (assembly GCA_030765085.1). Taxonomy (NCBI): domain Eukaryota; kingdom Viridiplantae; phylum Streptophyta; class Magnoliopsida; order Asparagales; family Amaryllidaceae; genus Allium; species Allium cepa. The sequence goes on along the minus strand of CM060937.1, from coordinate 755,224,765 downwards.
TCTATTGCCAGTAGAAATTTTTTTTTGGTCATCCAGATCTATTACCACTGAAAATTTCTACTGGTATGGAGATTTTTTCCTAAATATATTTAATTGGCATATTTAAGTTTTTCTCCATTTTTCCTTTTACACTTCGTTTTCAAGAAATTCACAGAATGGACCCCAATCACGACCATAACCCATATTATGGTCAAAACCTATCTTATTAAATATTATACATTGAAAATTTATGACAAACAATCATGCAGATGCATCGAATATTTGGTGATTGACTTTGTTATTATTACAAAAGTATTATCAAGTCCTATAGTTTTACTATAAATCAGAGAGAAATATGTGATAATGCATATTGTTTGGTTCAGCAATGAACATATATACAACTCGCACCATTACATATCCAACTCTTATCATTATTCAAGTTTCTCATATATTTAATTATATTTGCAGACGTAATATCAGTATCACAAAAATTATATGAATCCCATGTTGCTTATATCACTATAAACAAGTCAACTCACATTCTCATATCATATCGTATGTTATTTCATTGTGATAGATATGAATATTATGGTTCACGTGTTTAGAATCGCTAAAATATTTACAGCTCAAATTCTCATAGCATAACGTTCATACATGATTACATATACATAAACGGGAGGGATTATAGCTACATCCCACTTTCACTGTACCCCACACTTTTTAGAGTTAGACAAGTAAAAATGAAACTCATCTTACACTTTGAACATCATCCTAAAATGAGATTGTTTTGACTTTGTAGCATGATAGAAATATTAGGTCAATGTCTTTTCCTAAATATTTATTTTAGTTGTCGAACTGGAAATATTATTCTGATTATTTTAGGGTTATCCGAATGAACTATATCTATATATAACGAGAATACTTCATTTTGAAGTTTTTGAAATTATATTAATACCCTTGCTATACATTAACAAAAAAATAAATAAAGCAACAATAGGATAGTTTCATCATTACTAAAAATCTATATATCTTCTATATATAATGGAAATACCACATTTGAAGCTTTTGAAATTATGTTAATACCATCGTTTTGCATTAATGAAAAACTAAAGCAACAAGTAGATGGTTTCGTCATTACTACAAATAATATAATGGGAATTGAGGCTTTTGAAATTAAGTTAATACCCTTGCTATACATTAATTAAAAAAAATAAAGTAACACGAGGATGGTTTCGTCATTAATAAAAATAAACTTATGCGCTTTTTTCTTTGCATACGTCCAATGGAAGTCCCATGCATACTGGCTTCTACAAAGATGATTTTGAGTCATATAACAATATACCTACATAGTTTTAATTTGCTTTGAGTTGTATGTATAGGTGGAGATGAAGTATGATAAAAATGGGGTTTGGTGGATCCTTCTCTTTCTCTTACACATACATTTGAATGTTCGTATGCATATATACGTATACATACACATAAGCATGTGTATACAAATGAAGAATATGTCTGAATTATAACAGAGCGAATTATCTGTATTACAACATATTTTTTTACTATTAAACACTGTAGTCTGTACTTGGTTTCAAGGAGCATGGAGGTATAATAGTACAAATGTATGGTATAATACGGCTAGTTTACTCACTATGTTGTATAACACACACACATTTTAATCTCTCTCTTTCTCTCCACACACACATATTTATAAACTAAACTTCATATTTATGTTTCTTAAATGGTCATCTTTACTTGTTTACACAACAACCAAAATAAAAGTTATTTTGCACTTTATTTGTGGAATTGATTCAACAACTTATTATTTCAATAAACATTCTATGAAAAAATGAATCTTTTTTTATCATTTTTGATTGATATATCTTGCTTACTTTTTAACAAGACATCTTGTATCATTATTTTGAATTGCTTTTATGATTGTCTTACATTTGAACTTTGATTTCCCATTACTTTTTCTTCCTTGGCTAATTGATTTCAATTAATATTTTTGTTCAACTCTAATTATCATAAAAGAAAAATAGATTTTGAAACAAGGTTGATAAACGACAGATAGAAAGAGAGAGAGAGAGCTTGACAACTCTAAATTAAATATGCAGTTTTCTATACTCATGAAAAGTGTGTATGACAATATTGATAAAATTAGCCCAAACCTTAAATATAAGAGGTGACTTCTAATTCAAATATATTCTTACCAAATAAAATATTTCACATTTTCAATAACTAAAAATCTAAAAGCACGGCCATAGTTCATAGTCATCCGTGCATTTCGTTCCCATCATACATTTGTTTTTAAACCGAGTTTCTTGGCAAAAATTGTTCAATTCGTTTCCTTTCTAGAAGACTTTTTTCAATCTGCAATGTCTATTTGGGTTAATTCAGTGGTAGGGATGCGTTTTGAAATCAATGGGCAGGATTTGGACATTGTTACGCAAAAATTATTTCACATGACAATGGAGTTCTCTTTCTCTTTGATTAACACATGAAATTTCTCTTTGACTGAAACATGAAATTGAACTTTCTTTTGAGTAAAGTAAGCCAAAGTTGTTTTCTGTTCAATCGTATTGTACGTATGTTTACATAATTATAACAACTATACTATTATTAGAAAACATTACACTTGTTCATATGGAGAGCTAATTTTAAATTGAACTACCATCGTATAAATATACTGGTAAAAATTAAAGAAAGTTGAATATTCTCTTTGTTTCATACAAAGTTCGTTGAACTTCCTCTTATATTTATATATATGTGAATACTTAAATTCCAACTTCAGTTTTATAAAATGCATTATATGCATCAAACTATACATCACAGAAAAGATTGCAATGCACATAATTGGAGGACTAATATAGGTTCTTGTTTTGTCTTTGCTACAAAAAGAAATCAAACTTTATAATGTTAACTTTTACGATTTTGATTTTGAAATGTGTAAAAATGTTTATCATTATGAAGTTTATGGTGCAAGTGTGTTTATAACACAACAGATCTTCAGTTTGACCTCATGTTAAAAAAATTCGTATTCTAAAGATACTAAAGCTATAATTTAATATAAATAAACTGTGTATATGAATCACGTATGAGGATGTGTTGTGTGTTGTGATTATTATTGGGGCATGCAACTTAAATCCATTTAAATTGTAAACAAATGATGAATTAACACAACTGTTTTAAATACTTCATATATCAATAAATTGTACTATCAAAAATAAAAATTGTCATAGTAAAGGTAATCTAAAATATCCTTGTTTATATATATATATATATATATATATATATATAAGTATAAAGATAATTCAATAAATTATACTACCAGTAAATATATTTAATAAAGGGTCTTTGAAGTCTCAAAAACTTTAAATATAGAGCTCAAAAACCTTAAAAATAGAGCCCAACTCTCTTATATCTACATTTTACAAATTAAATCTCTATTTTTAACATATTACGTTATAAACACCACTATCACTGTCAACATACAAAATTCTAAATATATATTCGAAGAATTTTTTTAATGAATTTTGTTTTCACCATAGAACCATTGATTTTATGTTTTTTTTAAACAAGATACACATGTTATGTGTTTGGATGAAGTTTTACGTTTTGTAGGTAAATAGTTTCCTGCTTCGAATTGCAAATAAAATACAGAAAAGTTGCATATATCTGTAATTTTCACTTCGAATTGCAGTGTCTTTGCACTGGTAGAAGTTTACCAGATTACATAACAGATGTAAATCTTTGGAAAGATTATAAAATTTGCGAACTAATGAAATTTCAATTTGATGTTTCAATTGGGAGAAGTGCAAATAATTGATGTTGCATGAAAATTGTAAATATTTGAAAATTATTCTTTGTATCTTTTAACATAAAGATCTTGTTGGAAGGAGTATAATTTGTGATTTAATGAGGAAGGAAAAATTACAATTCAATGGTTCAAGTGAGATTTATCGTTTAATAATATAAGTGTAACTTTACGTGGCAGCAAATCACATCACCTGAAAATAGTCATGTACACATTTGATGGAAGATTTAGTTGAGAGGAATCTTGATGGAATAAGGTTAGACTGAAAATGAAGACTTGAGCCTAATTATCATTTTAATATATATATATATATATATATATATATATATATATATATATATATATATGAAAACACACACACACACATATTCAAGGTTTCTAGATATTTTCTATTTCGAATTTTTTTGTGCATACAAAAATCGTATTTTTCTGGTTACTTAATGTCTTTGTTAAAAACTTCGCGCCACCATTTGCTCTTTTTAAATCAATACTTCCATTGCTTTTACCTTCAATGTGTTAAACTGAAACTTATGAATTGATATTTTATTTATTGAAAATTGCATGTGTGCTATACAGGACCGGCCCAAAGAATCTATTGCCCAAGCCCAATTCATTTTTTTGCCCCTTATTATATAGCATGTCAATTTTTTACAATCGTCCTTTTATATATAAGCATAAAAATCACATATTCCTTACTTGCTTCACCATTATTAATTTCATAATTTATTACTTAATTCAAACGCTCTTTGCGATCCTCATTGTCTATTTCTTCATCAGCAATTTCATCTACAATAATATCTTCAATGTTATGCACTTCAAGATCTCTGTATCCTCATTTACATTGTCAATATTTCATCAACAGCTTCACTTATTTCTCCAACTTGACTTGAGCCAATTGATTGTTGTGTATTTGCATTATATAGCTTAGAAATTGAACCCACTAATGATTCAGATATTGCATCTTGATGTTGTTTCACCTTTTTATTATAAGCTTCGCAGTTTTGTTTTCTATATCTTATATGTTTTTTCCCATCTCCGTCTTTTGGCATAGTATCAACTATCTAATATCATAATGTTAAGAAAATTATGTCACCTCAAATCATAATCTCAGATTATTGTCTACAAACAAGCGTATTTAATTTTAAATTAAATGTATCAAGTTTACAGACTAGGGTATTTAATTAAGTGTATACAGAAAAAACATATCCCATTTTTCCCAAAAGTTTAAGGGGTAGGGTTTCCAAGCAAAATAGTACATCAATATATTAGAATCAGTTCCTAAAAAATCAATTTAGTTGGATACAAATTAACAACAACAATAATAAAAGTTAACAACAGTGTCAGCTCCTAAGTTCTAATTCTGAAATAATCAAATTGTGAAATAATCAAACTAAATGTAAGATAAATTCAAGAGTTTGAACATATAAGAACAGAGTCAAGGACAACTCAAAGTTAGAAAATTAGACAACTCAAAACTATAAAATCACATACATAACGAGGGGCAGAAGTAAAATTGTAGAAGGGGGCAACAACAGGATTTCAAAATCCAATAAGCAGTAGCGCAAGTGGAGATGAGTAGAAAGGGGCAACAACGGGACTTCAAAATTCAAATAAGTAATAGCGCAAGTGGAGATGATGGGCCGACGATCGACAACGGAGTAGTCGATTAGGCAGCGACAATTTTTAGAAACCTTGCACTTTGTTTTTGAACGGTGGAGATTGATCTTGTATTTTCGTTTTTTTAGCTGTGAATTAGCCAGCAGCAGCACTTCTAACCGATTCTTTTTTTTGGTTGCCTGGTCCAGTGGGCTGCCCCAGCCCATGGGCTTGCCGGGCTTGCCCCTGGGCTGGCCCTGGGGCTATATGCTCTTCTAATACCGTTCCAGTATTTGGAAATTATAGAGCATTTTGCGCGCACAGCATGGAAGTCACAGTATACCAATTTCTCTTAGTATATCATATTGCAGAAGAAACTGGCTTATGGTCTACTATCTCTGTCTGCTTTTCTTTTCTTTGCGTTGCCTTCAAGTCACTGCTTTTGATTCCAGTGTATGCATCAATTTGTTTGTGCTGATGTGCTAGTACAAATATGACCCCTATACATATACATGCATACACACACAGAGAGATATAGATGTATACACACACTATATTAATAAAGAGAATTCAATGAATAAATTTTCACGGTGTATTTTGAAATTTCGAAAATACCCTACATCCATCAACGAAATCTCACCATCAGTTTGCAACCTCCACCATCACCCACTTTCCAACCATCCATTAACGAAATTTACTATCAATTTGCTTGAAATAAGAGTGATGTGTCCACCAACGTTTTTGCACTTATAGCATAGCACATACCCATCCATAAATTTTTTATTAAATAAAAAGTAAATATTTCTAGCTATTAGATGCATCTACGTACGATTTACAATAGTATATATAATGGAAATACCTCAAAATGAAGCTTTTTATACTAAAAAATTGCTCAATAAATCAAGGTATTTTTGTTCTTTACGCAATCTCACAACATCATTTTCTATCGAATCAGGACATCTCACTTCCAAATTCGTTGCATAATTTCTATCTTCTTTGTAACTTCCGTAATTTATTAAAGAACAAATCAATAGTCACTGAAGAAAGATTTCAGTAACCAATCAATGGAAAAGGTTGAAATCCTCATTTGATTTCTCTCTTCCAAGTTTTGTTCTTCACCATAATTAATTTAAATTTCTTCATCCAGGAAATAAATAATGATTTAAGGTACAAGTATGACTACAAATATGTATAAGCAAGGTGGTCTTTATTTATGCATAGGACCATTAATTCGCTCACAGTTTCTTTTGTACACGTCCAACGGACGTGCCTAACGTACTAGTATGTGTACACACACTAACACCAAATTAAGTAAAAGAATTACTAATTTGTCGTAGTGGAAAATATTACAAGTCTGCTTTGACCTCTTCAACTAAAACTAAAGTTTATGCATTTAACCCTTTGAGCAGATTGAAGCAGGGTTTATTCCTTCCAAAGAGACACTAAGGAAGGTAAGAAGACGATGCTCTCGGGAGTTGGATTTTGATAGTGATGAGAAGGTGCAAAATTTTGCCAAAATGTTTGGGTACCGAATGGGTACTGAAGTTCGTAGAGAGTTGCTTTACGATCTCCAGTATTCTACAGAGTATTAGTTGAAGCATTAATAATAGGTAAAACATTCATTTTGTTTATACCGTCTTCCTTTTCATAGCTATTCAAAGCTATTTTGTATTTAATTACCCTTGCACCCCAACACCAGGAAGTCCTTTCAAATTCAGAAATGTCTCCCCTTGCATCATATGTTTCTTGATGTAAAATTCATATGAATGTACCTCTTAAGAATCCCTCGCATCCCTTTTTCTTTTCTTATATCTTGGAGACTAAACTTGTTTTAGTACATGTGTTCTTGTTCAGATCTACGCAACACGAATTCGAATTGTTTCAACTTTTAAGCTGTTCAAAACTACAATTGATATCGACAGCTAAATTAAACATTTCCACAATTCATATTGACTTAATAGTTTCAACATGTTAGAAATGTTGAAACTTGAAATGAGTAATGATATTGATGGTATATTGTATCCACAAAATTTTGAAACTTCAAGTATTAAGGAGCTTGATCAATAAGAATTTGAAATGGGTAATGATATTGATGGTATATTGTTTTCACAAAATTTTGAAACTTTAAGTCTTAAGGAGCTTGTTCAATAAAAATTTGAACCAGTGGTCAGTGTGTCTGTGTAACTAATTGAGTGGAAACCACTATAAATAAAAACACAACCATATATGATTCTAATTGTTTTCCAATTTTTCTTGTAATTTTTCTTTTGCTACTGTTATAAAGGTGCTGAGTGGAGCGGTTGGATGCCTGGAAATGAGAATTCCCTTTTCTCTCTGTACGTTAACATAGTTTTGAAAAGCCGGCTATGATTTCTGGAGTGATATTTCATTTTATGTATTTTCAGATGATTGATTTCTGAAGAACAAATGCAGCCTACTCAGGTTATCATGGTTAGAGTATTTTTTAGGTTTTTAATTCCCTATCTTCCAATATTTTTTTTTAATAAAAGTTCGTTTTCATAGAGAACTGCAGTTTACTGCACGCCTGCTGCTCGCTAATTTTGTATTATGGGTGGATTAACTGCAATTGCAAGCACTCATCTGTTCCATAATTTATTCCAGTTTTTTTTTTCCAACATAAACATATTTATCGAGGTAATCCACATAGATAATAACTTTGGTTGAATAATTTATGTATTGTGACTGCTTGCTTTAACCATTTGTGATCGTTTCTGCAAATAAAGGCCTTGTGGATTTATTTTATGTTAATATATCTAAACAGAGAGATAGGGTTTGCTCTGTGGTTTAAAATACATTCTATGGTAAAAGAGTAATAATAATATTTAGCCTTTTTACAATTTCTGGCTCGTATTAAACATGGGATAAGGTACTGTGCCATTAGGTTGAGTTTTTATGTATTCTTCCTATGTCTTTACTGAAGGCAAACAGATTAGTGTTTTGTGTTTAAATATTAATTTTTGTTAGTCTTTTTTTATTAAATGCAAATGCATATAGTAAACAAACGCACGTTAACAAACTCCAAATTGACAAAATCCAACATACGTATTGGGAGGAAAAATTGGACCACTTGAGGGTGCTGGTGTAAAGCTGTACTTATCATGGAATTGATGGACGACATTGCCAATGCTCATGAAGGCATATCGGTATTTGGAGTAGGCGTACTCGCGAAGGAAAATGAAAGAATCTTGGGTGATTAATGAAAATAATATTGTAGAACTAAAAGTAGGTCAAATGAATGAACCATCGGGAGCTTGTATGAGAGTAAAAAAATGTAACGACTTACTACTATACTTCTTTCATAATATAATAAGATCAAAAATGATAAACTACCATATCATTATATATTTCAATTTATGTTCAACTCGTATCGAATTCGATATACGATTCAAGTTCACAAAGTTTCATATGGTGGTGATATACTCATTTTAAAATCAGATAACTAAATTCACGCTCGTTCGTACGGTAAGTTATATAGCCGTATCATGGATAAACTGGATGAATTGTTTGAAAATTATGATCAAATGAATTAAGCATTGTTACAAAAGATTTTCATTTTCAGGACAGCAAGGTCGTTTCTTACTAATTCAAGTTTTAATCGTAGCTATTTTCAAAAATTTTGCATTGCACTTTAGGTAAAAATTGTTTTTAATGGCAGAGCTTTCTGTCAAATTTAAAATTATCGTAAACGGATTGATGGTTTGAGATATATGGTTAAAACAAATTATAGTTTTAGCTCAAAATTTTCAATCCATTGTCAAATATTTAACGCAATAATTTTTCAATAACTAACTTCGAATTCAATTTACGTAAAAATGTTTGAAATAAATTTGGAAAAAATTCATTGAAAATATAGACAGAGAAGAAATCGTTAAATTAACGTTAAAAGATATGCATATGAGTTGATAAAGAAAGAGATATCTAAGACATTTGATATGATTGCAATAATAAATTAAATACGAGTTAGGTTACTTGATTAACAACTCTCTAATTACAAATTAATCAAACCTTGATTAATTCATTCTTAATTATTTAATTACTCAATTAATTAATCTTTGATCATTATTTAACAATTTTTAATTAATAATCGTTAATTATAATTAATCAGGAGTAAATTAATTGATTTAATTAATAGTTAATTAAAGGTTATTATTTAATTAATTTAAGATTAATTATAATTAAGGATTATTAATTGATTTTTTTTAAATAATGATCAAAGATTAATTAATTGAGCAATTAAATAATTAAGAATGAATTAATCAAGGTTTGATTAATTTGTAAGCTACGCACATGATATTCTAAAGTTACATAAACTGAAATAGTTAAAATTTGATATTTGATAATTGTAATGGTGATTTCAAAATACAAAACTAATCCAATAATTATAATATAAAGCGAGTCTCTCTCTTTGAGGTCGTAATGTTAAATATCTACACTGATATGGTTGAATAAACAAAGTATTTTTTGTACTAAAATTTTTCTAACAAATTGCATAAAACATAGACGTATCTAGTCACAATTCATTAAAAAAAAAAACCTATATTGCACCGGAATGAGAAGTTTGAAATGTAGAATGAATTTTTTTTAGAATAATGTTAAAAAGGAGGAAAAAAATGATTTTTAAGCACAATATCATAGAGTTCAATGGAATATCATGGAAATCCGATCCAATAGCTAAAAGTATTCGCAAAATATAATAACGTAAAAATTACTCTTAATGTTTCATTTATTGAACTTCAAATTGCGCATAAAATACTTTCATGTTTAATTACTACGAAATTAGCTGGGAATAATCAAAGAACATAAGTGTAACGCCCCACCCCGAGACCCACCTTAGTAAAGAGAATTAACGAGTAATTCCGTCTACTAAAACGGAGAATATGGCTGGTTAAGGGCGACCATCTATAACTTTGTCTTAAACATCTACTGAATACGTCGATAAATGGAATACAATTTTCTTTTCTATCTCAATGGATCGACATACACAGTAAATGTTTAATCCAAAACTATAGGTGGTTGACGGATCTATCAGAACAAAATACAATAACTTAATGTAAAGCACATCACAGAACAGTAATCGACATCATACATATACACTGATACATGTTTAGTACAATACAATATGAATACAATAAAGGTAGTACTCGACCACACCATATACATCAAATCAAATGTAAAAACATCAGAGTATGCGGAAGAAATAAACTACTCAAGCGAAAGAAGAAATGATATCCAACACCAACTTCAAGCTAAGTCCAATAGATGATACCTGAAACAACTCGGTCTGACCCGAGTATAAATACACGGGTCAGTCTAGCTACCCAAATCAGTCAATATCGATAATATGAAGCAGAATGGACATAGTGATACTTCTTCTCGAATGAGGAGAAGGATTAGATAACTCATAGCTCAATACTTAAGTAACAAACGCTACCTAAGTGACTAAATACCTCGAAAGAGGCAACTCAAACTCAATACTCAAATAAAACACAAGTGCCTTATATCATTAGCGATAACCCATAATGAACTCAAATCAACTCATATAAAACTCAAGCAAAACTCAAATGGTTCGATGAACCATTACTCCAAAAAGGAGAAAACTCATCTCAATCGCAAATAGAAGTCATGAAAGCAACATAAGACAACTCCATAAGAATGTGAGATCTCAAACTCATAAGTAGCCAAGGCGACTAAATCTCACACATACATCTCAATCATAAAAACTCATGGAGCTCGATACGAATTCAAAGTCATAAAATCTCAAACTCAATAAAGAATTCGATGCATGTTCAAACTCAAAGCCTTAACACTAATGCGCCAAAAACGGCGAATTCAAAGCTCAGAAAACCCGGATTGGCCATATCCCTGAATAATGCTGAAGCAATGCTGCGCGTGCTAAACTCAAACGGCCGAAGCCTTAGACAAGGTCGCTAACACCTTCCGAAGCAGTTCATCCTCATGACAAGGTCGCTGACACCTTTCCAAAGCAGTTCGTCCTCATGACAAGGTCGCTGACACCTTTCCAAGCCATTTTGTCATCCCTAACAAGGTCGCTAACACCTCCAAAAGCAGTTCGTTCTTATGACAAGGTCGCTGACACCTCTCAAAGCAGTTCTGTTAGGCAAACATCGTGAACGTGTCACAAACTCACGGATAGGAACCCGAAAAGTGTTAACGTGTGTCCCATACCACACATTCACACTTAGCGGTTTACTAGCCGTTAGTCGATGCCACACTAAAAACATCATAAAACTCAGAAAATTATATCTCGCCCAGTCTCATTGGCGAGTGATAAAGAGATACCATACTTGTCTCATCACATCGACAAGTGAAAAACATCATGATGGTTTCTCATAAACCATAAATCTCAAAATATGAAATCATAAACTCAAGACTTGCCTTATGTCATTGGCAAGTAAATAAAACATCGTGATGGTTCTCATCGATCAAACTCCTACGTAGGAGATCTCAAACCATAATACTTGCCAAAAATTGGTCATCTTAAATAATTCTAATAAGTAGGAATTATAAAACTCAAAATACGCCATAAAATGGCAAAACATCTCAGACTCATTAAACTCAAATAGCTTTGATCGTACAAGTCTGAAATTAACCGAAATAGTAAACGCACATGTCCCATACCACATGTTTTACTAAATCGTTTAATTCTCTTTCTTATACGTTCGAATAGTACAAAAGTGTGTGTTTTATATTTAAAATAGTTTACTGGAGAAAACAAGCTTTTAAATTTTTTTTTCTTTCTAAAAAGATTAATAAAACCAATATTTGAAGTTCCTTTATTATAGGAAATAAGTAGATTTTATATTAGAAAAATAATTTTAAAATACCATATAATAATAATTTGAAATTTTCATATATTTCAAAAATCACTTCAAAAATGGTTAGTGGAAACCGTGCTCGAAAATAAAGAAAAACAAGAAAGATAATTCAAGACCGATAACTTGAGTTCAATACGAATTCAATTCAAATTTAACCCTAAATCAATTCAAATTCTATTTAAATTTCAATTTCAAATTTTTCAAATATAGCTAGCCTATTGATAGGCATCATAGCTCTCAAAACACCTCAAAACAACATCAAAATCGAATAAGAATGAGAGCAAAAATGAACTAATACAATTCTCGGGTCAATAATTGTTATTGCTGTCGTTTTGCTCTCGCAACAGCGACAAACAAACACAGTTTTGATCAAGCAACCTCAAAATTTCAAGAAACACAAAACATGAAACTTTTATTACAAAGTTTAAGCTTTCCGGAACATCTAAGATTATTAAATTTGGATAAGAAATGAGAAAGTTATGATAAAAATAGTTCAGAGATCTAAATTCAACACTGCTGTCATTTTGATCTCGGGATAGCAACGATCAAATGCAGTTTTGATCAATATAACTTCAAAATTTCAAAAACCTCAAAACATGAAACTTTTAGAACAAATTCTTAGCTTTCCTGAACATTAAAGATTATTGAATTTGGATAAAAATTGAAAAAGTTATGCTTAATTTATTTCAGTTTCAACAACAGAGCAAATAATAATTTTGCTCTCGGGATTACAATAGAAACACTCAAATTTGAAATAGATAACTTCAAAATTATAAAAAACACAAAACATGAAACTTGTAGTATATGATCTAAGCTTTCCAAAACATCTAATATTCTTAAATTTGGTTAAGAAACGAAAGAGTTATGCTTAAATTACTAAAAATATTACTACTGAAATTTGACAGGGCAGAGACTATTACTCTGTTAAAAAAACGAATTTTGACCAAGAAATCTTCAAAATATGAGAAAGTAACTAAAACAAAAGTTCTTCCATAGAAAATTATCTTTCTTCTGCAAAAAGATTCAATACAATTGGATTTACCAATCAAAAGTTATGTCCATTTTACTTTCAGGTATTAACTCGGAAATGTTTTATATGGCTGTGCTATAACATTAGTTTCAAACTCAATTTCGACCAATTTAACAGCAGAATTTCGAAATATGATTGAAAGAAACTTGTAGATAATTGAAATAGCTTTCAACCACAAAAAGATTGAGTCAATTTGGATTAATCTACCTTATATTATCATTGTTTTACTGCAGCTACTTTTTTTTATCAAATTTCCAGCAAACAATAACACAAAAATCACACAAGTTTTCAACCAAATTGCACACAATTGAATCAAAAATCATTCAAATAGTAATGTGCAGCAAACAAAGATTTAGAAATAGGCATGTGAGTGATTAACTCACCTCTATCCTTTAATTCAACAATCATTATTATCACTTCAGCCCAAATTTCCAAACTAGTAAACGCTGCACAAAAATCAATCCAAAATATACCCAAAAGCCCTAATTTAGTTTACTGTAAATTGAGAATTCAAATTATTGAGATGTATTTAAGTTAGAGATGATTACCTGCACAAATAAGCTCCTAAAGATGTTTAATTTACCATGAATTGAAGAAGAGATTTGATTTTTTCTCTCTAGGTTTTGAAAGAGGAATTGAGTTCTCTGGAGGGTTAGAGAAGAGAATGAAAATGTACGTACTGTAATTTTTCTCTTCTCGTTTCTCAGGTTAATAGGCCAGTAAAGAATATTTACACTAATTGGGCTAAGGTCCAACAAAATAATAGAAATAAGATTATGTTTTTTTTTTTACTTAATCACTTAACCAAGTATGTTAAGAAATGAACTTATCAATAGTTCAAGCTCTACTTCTTTAAAAATTATGAAATTCATTACTTATGATAATAAAAATGTTTTATACCCAATTAAAAGACGATTTACATAATTAGAACATATTTATTATCATATTTCTCTATTTAAAGAAAATAGCAAATTTACGTTATTAATTACAAAACTCATTGTAATTAACACTACAAATTACACAAAAATCACAATTTTGTGTCATAAAATTTATAACTCATTTCAAATATAGTTTTATGCTCAACTTATATTTTAAAACTCAATTCCATCATTTTATTAAATATATCCCATTTTAAAAGTAATTACTTCTTTTTTTAAAAATATATATTAAATGAAGTAAAGAGCAATGATTAACAAAATTATTGCATTAACTCTAGATAAAAAACATTTTCCTCATTTTATCCTTAAATATATTGTTTATTCCCAATAAACAATTTAATTTTCTCTTTAATTATTAATTTACGCTATTAAATTATAACTGCCGTTATAATTTAATATTTTCAGGTAATCGCAAAAACCAGGGTCGTTACAATAAGACTCATAAATAAGTCTCCAAATTGCATAAAAAGTAAATTAGTATAAATAATTACATTAATCTTTGATACACACACAATAATAAACTATTGAAAACATTTTTAGTGTTTTTGAAATAGCTGTTACACTTGAATTTACTAAAATTTAACAAATGAGTAATTTTATAGTGGAAAACTACTCAACCAAAAAAATTTCTAGCTATTTATTTTTATTTATTTCAATATTCAGATATAATTTAGACATTATCCGTAGTTTTTCAAGAGGTTCAACATAAATAATTTAACTTTTAACCTTCTTTATTTTCACTGTATTTACCTACAAAGAGATTTGGCATATTCGAAGAACAAATGATTCATATATAAACCTGCAAATTACATATAAAAGCAAATTAATTCAATGTGGTTGACATTAATTTAAATTATTTTGTATAAAAAACAAAATATTGAATTCACTTTCAATATTTTAATTATGCATCGAAATCATGATCCAGACTTATTTATAAAAAATACCTTATACAAACCATTCTTACTTATTTTAGGAAATAAAAAGAAAAAAAATAAACTATCAACATGTTATACTTTAGATTCTAAATATTGTACATACTCTTCTTTAAATGTAATTTTAATATAAAGTGAATATTTAAGATAATTCGAAGAAAATTGTTTATATAGATGGAACACAAATTATAAATTATGAATAGTAATAATTTTTTTAGTTAATTGAGTGGGAAAGAGAGTTAGACATCCTCTGTACAAATCCAAATTACAATAAATTATGTGACCATTTATGAAGATTGAATTGTGTAATTAAAATTATGGCATGATTTTGAGATCTTGAGGAGTCCAAGACTAAAGAGTAAATGAAATGAAATGAAAGAATGGGGAAATGGGCTTGAGATCCAACTTTAATATCTACAGTATAAATTATGATGCCCTTTTGAGTTCGTGTGAAGCTCGAGAGTAAAGTGAAAAATAAGACTATAGAATTTATTTTAGATCAGAAAAATAATATTTTTTTCTAGGGATTGAAGTGCATAATATGTAATATTTTATGGAATATAATGAATGCAAAATTGGTAAACAAATTAAAGGGAATGGTTAAAAGGGGGTGATTTGATTTAGAGGAATAAAAGTCATGGAGAAATTTTCCATAAAGTCAATAATTGGTAGAGGGAGGAACTTTTAACTTGCACTAAATTTTTAGACAAAATTATCACAAAAATTTCCATTATTACCCTTCATTTCATTTAGAATCATTTTTATTATTTTCCTTTTGTGTCACTTCAATCTAAAAACAAATAAAATGCTGATATTGTTTTTGTTTGAGCAAATAAAAAAACTTGATTAAATAGATAATTGCATACCTTATTTTGAACCTCCATGAAGATATAAGATCCAAAATCTCTTCCAAAGTCATCACTAAAAATATTGAATATAAGAGGAAAAAATACTCCTATCGTCCTTTTAGGGCAGTGATTTGTTTTTATAATGGAAGAATTGATTTTGTAACGGAAGAACCAATTGTTCAAGTCTTCACTTTTCAACTCTATTTTAATTAAGAAAATGTTTTTTTCATTCCTTTTACGTAAACCAATTCTCTCTCCCTAGTCAAAAGGAGAAGACAAAGAAGCAACTGTCACGAATGGATTTACTAGAAGTAATTAATTAGAAATTTTAGATCAAAAGTTATTAAACTGTCAAATTCTAATTTGGTTTCTTTTACTATTTGAGCACAACGTAGACCTCATCCATAGATTTTAAATAGGTTCAACATAAATAATTAACTTTCAATGTTTTTTATTCTCAATGCTACCAGTAATTAAGTAATTAGATTGTGTGTATATGAAGAACAAAAAACCAAAAATAAATTTGCTAATTAAACAGAAAATCATAAATTGGTTTAATCGAGATAAGGTATATTCTTTGAGAAGTAACTAATTAACAAAATGAAATCACCATCTGTATTTTAATTATGCATACAGATTTATGATCTAAACATAATTTATAAAGATGACAAAATAAATTCTACAAACTAATTCTTACTTATATATGAGGAAAACGGAGAATAAAATATTATATAGTTATCTTCAGGGATAATAAATGACATTTCAAGAAAAGGTGAAAACCTACAATGATCAAAGATTTTTTGTAGATATGTGTTTATAAAATGAATAAAACATAGAGTGAGAACAAATCAAGTGAATTGATAGGGAAGTAGAGTAAAATATCATCATCAAAATAAAAAAATTACCACTATATTATTTGACCCTTTCTGATGATTTAATTTGAAATTCAAATTTGATGTCATTTTGTGTTCTCGTGGAACTTGAGATAAAAGAGATAGTATATTGAAATATAGAAATAAAGAGAGTGGAGATTTTATTTCTGATTAGAGAAAAGAAACTCCTTAGGACGGTTTTAACTTCAGTTAGAAATAAAACTGAATTAAATGCAGTGAGTAAGAGTAGTAAATGGGAAGTTCAAGAGGCATACTAATACAACTGAATATATTGAAACTTGTTAAATGAGAAACTTTAGATGGGTAAACTGGAAATATACATATGAATCATGTAGAAATGAGGATTTTAATTCTAAAATTATGAGAAAAAGACAAAACGATTAGGAGAAATCTAACTTTAGCACATGACACACAAATTGAGAACGTTAAATTAAAATACATTATATAAACTAATTCTTACTTAGGAAAAAGGGAGAATAATGTAATCTCAAAGTATGGTATACTTTGGTACTAAAATATTATACGGACTTGATCATTCAAGATAATAAACGCAGTTTCAAGGAAACATGAAGGTTCAAAGAGAATTGTCTATAAATATGGAATATATAAAATGAACTATATGTAGAGTGAAAATAAAATTCTAGTGAATGAGTGGAAAAGAGAGTTTAATATCATCAAAGTTTAAACCTTACCATAGTATTATCAGGCCCATTTTGATGATTGAAGTGTGCAATTGAAATTTAATATCATTTTGAGTTATTATGGAGCTTGAGATTAAAGAGAATTATAATGAAAGATGGAAATAAGGAGAATCGATATTTACTTCTAATGATAATACATAAATTTTGCCTATGTTTAAAGTTCATAGATGTATAAAATAAATTTGAACAAAAAGTGTAAAAACCAATAAATAGGAAAGTCGAAGAGATGTGCTATTAAGGTTGAGTATATTAAACCTTGTTAACTGAGAAATTTCAAAGCGTTAAATGTTTGAAAGCATAAAGAAAGAAGGATTTACATTGTAAAAGTATGTGATAAAAAGCAAAAGAATTAGGATAAATCCAACATTAAAACATACATGCATACATATATTGATACACACACACATACATACATATTAGTTTACATGAAGTTAATGGTTGAATTACAAAAAAAATTATGACAAAATTATCCTTCATTATCACAAAAATTTCTACTATCACCCTTCATTTCATTTAGAATCGTGAGCATGTGACACTAATTCAATCACAAGCAGCATTTCAAAAGGTTGTCTCATTCATGGCACTACAACTTTCATTATAATCCTCCAAATACTAAAATAAACAATAAAAATCCAACACCGTGTCATTTCTATTAACTAATCATCAAACATACATATGCATGCGTACATACATGTATATGTCTCAATGGTTTACCAGTGGGACCTTATGTGTTCCTTGAATATTAAGCTAAGAATAATTGAAAATAAAATATAATTAGTACTTTTTATACAAAATAGTTGGATACCAAGCTAAAATTCCTGAAATATGAACTCTTGGATTGAAACTAAAAGAATTAATTTTCTAAAATATTTGAAACCTCATATCTAACTCCTCTCCACGTCTACTCTATCAGTAATGATGGTTATCATTTTCTTATTTAAATTCAAACATAAAATAACTATAACAAAATTATAAATCACACTATTGTAGCTTATATTTCTTTCACAGGAAGTTTTAAGACACATGTTAGATGTCAAGTCACAAGGATTTTATTTTATAGAATCATCTTGCAGATATAAATTAGGAGAAAAATTCAATCATTGGTTTAGTTGCATACACCAAAGGCATCTCAAAATGAAGAAGATAAGTTTAAACCATGTCATGCAAGATTTAAGTTTTGATGAGTATAAATCGATTAGCCAATGAAACCACAAAAATTGGTATAAACAAAGTAGCGTATTACGAAATGGTGGAAGTCATAGGTGAACCGTTGCACTCAAACTTGAAATTGGTCACTTTAAAAAAAGTGAACCAAGCTTAAATATGTCATCCAAGCACGTCATTAATGTTATCTATTCATCCATTCAGATATAATACAGTAAGCCTGTAAAGATTATGCAAAATGAAGAAAGTAGTAAATCTGAAAGACGCAGGCTATATTTGCATCAAATGCACCACCATTACCAACTCACATAACATAGGTATAAAAAAATTAATTATGTGCGAACCTAGTCTATCAAATTTGGATGGGGTAGCTAATGAATACTTTTTTATTCATTTTACGACAATTAATTATTTGCAACGTGATTAAACAACGCTTATAAACGACTAGGAATGGCAATGGGGCGGGTTTCCTATGCCTCAGGCCCGCCCTAGGTTTATTAGACCTCGCCTCGGACCCTCCCCGTAGACCTGCTACGGGTCCGGAATTTAGCCCCGAATTCAAAACCCGTACGGATCAAGGTAGACCCGCCCCACCCCGAGACCCGATAAAGTTTTTTGTATTGATTCAAAATTGTGTACTAGTGTACATATATTTATATATGCTATTACTAAATGATACATTAAATACAAATAACAATGTGTTTACAAATGATAAGGGAAGATAATAAAAATGTGGTGTACAAAATAGTTCAAAAAATATGCATATGTTATTGTATAATTATCGATGATGCAATTTGATACTATAATTTTTTATAGCTTATTGATTGAAACATTGTAATATCCATGTCATAATCACAACACACACACACACACACATGTGCGTGCGTGCGTGCGTGTGTGTTTGCGCGCGCGCGCGCGTGCGTGTGTGCGTGTGTGTAAAGATTAACAAATCATCATTATAATACTAAAACGATTTCATGAGATCTCAGTAGTGCGGGTTGAGTTGGAGCGGGTCAGCCAATCCCCGACCCGACCCTAGACCCGGAGCTCTCAAGAACGGGTCACGGGTCTACCCGCCCCGATGACCCGATGGGGCGAGCCAAAACCGCGGGTCAACCGGGTTTGGATCCTAGACGCACTCCATTGTCATCCCTATAAACGACGTAAGGAGATATCAAATTTGGACAATGCAAAAATAAAGCTTATAAACGATGCAAGGACTTTTCTTCAAAAACACTCATACATAACCACTAAGACAAACAACGGAACCAAGGTAATCAGCCATAAATCAGAAGAACAAACATGCAGAGTAAAAAATAGATTTTGAACAAACACTAATAGATAAGCAATAAAGACAGAAACAGAATCAACGAAATCAACCTTAAAATAGGGAGAACATAAAAATCATACCAGAACAGCTGTAGATCCGAATGGTGGAGGTAGCATCTAAATTATTATCGATGGAAAGCAACGAAGAGAAAACGATGCATTAAATCAAATCAGTGTTAGTCATATGAAATGTAGTAAAAGTAATCAACAACGAATGTACGAATTGACCAAAATTAAATCATTATCTGATGTCGATAGAGATGGTAGGAAGAAGGCGAAAAAGAAATCTGTTGCGACGATCAGGAATATATAGGGAGTAGGAGGGCGACGGTTCAAGATTTAAGCGACCCTCCATATACAATACCGCCATTACGACAAGAATATAATTTGGAGAAAATGTAGATGGTTGTAACATAGGAGAATGAAGAGGCAGCATTAAGTTGTATTTAACTTTTGGGGACTGGAATTGCAAAATATAATTTTTTTTGGGTGGCTAAGAAGTAAAATGTACTTCAAATGGCCGTGAATGAAGAAATAGAGCTGAGAACAAATATGGTGAAAGAAAAAAGTCAACGCGACATTGGCTTTCTTGTATAATAGAATAGATTTGAACAAAAAGAGTAAAACCAATAAATAGGAAAGTCGAAGAGACATGCTATTAAGGTTGAGTATATTAAATCTTGTTAAATGAGAAATTTCAATGTATTAAATGTTTGAATATGCACATGAATCATAAAGAAACAAAAATATAAATTGTAACGACCCGTTAAATTTATGATATTTAATAAAATGAATTAATATAATTTCTAATTTGGTTAAAAATAAATGTAGAAATTTGGTATAGTGGTTGCAATTTAGTGTAACTATAAAAATTTATGATAATAGATGTGGATAATGTAAATTGTCACAACTTGATTTAAAGTAATTTTTAAGAAACAAATAAATGTTGAATTTGTGAATGTTAGAATAAATATTAACTTAAATGGTGTTCATTAATACAAAGATGTAATTAGTGTAGATAGTAATAATTTATGCCTGTAGTGAAAGGAAAAGAAAACTAATAGAAACATAAAATTTATTTTATGTAAACAAAAGTATAGTTTTGAACAAACTTATGAAAATTGATAGAAACAGTGTTTGTAATCAGTTTGGTTATTTTATATTTGAAAGATAGAGATGTGTAAATACGCTAATGAATTTATAATGGGAAGGAATGGTAGAATGAAAAGAATATATATAATAATAAGCATTTGATTCAATTAAGGGAATTAAATTATAATAAATGGTCATTTAATAAATTCAACGTTTGTGAGAAATCATAATAGTTGTGTAAAATGTGTACAAACTTGGATTTGGAAGTTTATTGGATTTATAACGGTTTTGTTATTAAGTGTATGAGTTTAAAAGTTATTCCCTTTTGTAAAGTTATAGAAGAATGCATAAAGATATAAACAGGGCTTAATAGAATTGACACTTAATGAATTGAATAAATTACCCATTTATGTAGATATGTATAGTGAAATAAATGGCCTAAGCAAATTAAAATGGGATAATCATTGAGATTTGTAATATGAAAATAAATAGTAACATTTATTTGCAAGGAATAAAAGACTATTTAGGCGACTAGAATTTGGAGTAATGACTATTGTATGTTACCTACCCTTGTTTCTTGTTAATTTAGATTTTGGAAATCAAATTCAATTTATCCGCCAATTTACCGCAGTTAAAGTGAAATGAATTGGTGATTGAGAAATGTTAAATACAAATAAGATGTAAACCAAAGAAAATCCCATTTGTAATAAATTATGTAGAATGAAGTAAAGAAACTAGGAAATGAAAATGTGAAAATGTGGATGCAGTGAGATCTTAAGTGATAATAACCTTGTTAGGCAAGTGATAACGGAATTTTGTGTATATGTAATATTTATTGGTGTGTCAAGTAATAAACACATAGATGCAAGAAAAGGAAAGTTGGTAGCAATCTATATATGTTATTTATCTTACTTAGTATATTAAATAAGGTTTGGAATTCAAATTTTAATTAAAGGAGTTGGTAGCACGTTAGTAGGAAATAATTATAAGGGTGGGATAACAACTACTATAAACTACCTAATTTAAATGAGTCAATGAACTTATTTGAAATAACGTTCATCTAAATATGAGTAATTAAAATGGCGGAGTCAACAATAAACGTTACTTTAGAATTAATTTATATTTTAACGGAAGTGTGAAAGTAAAGCAATAGAAGTGTAAACTTATCAAGGTAGAATTTAGTAGTGTAATGAAAAAATGTTAAGAATGTTATAGTATAATGATTGATTGGAAATCAAAATTTACTTGTTTGAATGTAACTTTAGGGAAATTGGATTTAATTAAAATAAAAAGGAAGAAAAAAAATTGGATGAAATTTAATGTTGGAATATTATGTAAATATAAACTTAGATAAAATTTAAGGATATCTACGTAATAGAGTGTAAAACCAATGTTAATTTCATCTATTTAATACTAATAGGTTAATAATAGAATGAAGAGTAAATTTAATGATAAGTTAATATGAATTAAGGTAATATTGGGGAATAATGTGAATTTTCTTCATAATATGATAAGTTGTAGAATACAACGTAAACTTAAGTATAACCTTTGGATTGAAAACATTGTTAAGGGTTACCTGTTAAATTTGGATGGAATTGGCAATAAATATTACACTTATGGGTAAGGAAAAAAAAATGTCCAGAATTTGAGTATATTAAGAAATGAGGATTGAAATTGAAATCTTGCAACGAATCTAATAATACGTTACATAAGTGTTAAATTAAGGTAACATTTGGAAAATATGATAATGATTTTCAAATTGAACAAGTTGTGGAATTAATAAGGATGGAAAAATCAAGATTTATTTTATTTATTGGAATGAAAAATTTATAATTTGATTTATTGCGAATAATTGAAATTTAATTTGGTAATTGGCGAAATGATTAATGATTGAATTAACATAGAACTTCTTGTTAGTTATTAAAATTGTTTAAGAAATCAAAGGAGAGAAATTTTATAAAAATTTTAAATTTTGTAATTGGATTGGCTAAAGTGGGAAAGTGGAATTAATCAACGTTGTTACTTTTATCTCCTTCCCTATTAGATCCTTATGTGATTGCATCCACATTTATTGTTGATTATTCCTATATATTGTCACCAATTAATCGTACTTGATGTATGTTTAGCAATTTTGTCACACAGTTAAAGTATGAATATATATATATGATGTATTCAAATTTTTCTGTATCTAGCACTTAATTAATTTAGAATCAAACTAACGAAACGTGTCATTTATTTTTGTCCCTCCATATTCATTTTCTTTCTAATTAATAAATACCTCTTTTTAATACCTGCTACTTTAAAAAAAAAAAAAGGACTGTTCATATTTGCTATATTTCAATACCAAGTGTTCATATTCACTTTATTTCTAATTAATAGCAGCCTCTCCTTTCAAATCTATTTGTCCCTAAACCTAACTCTAACCTTATAAATAACCTACTTCTTATTCTTCTATTACATTTTGTTTCTCCTAACTCTAACCCTAGCCTCCATGCTATTCTTCTTCTTCTTCTTCTTCTTCTTCTTCTTCTTTTTTCTTGTTTTTCTCAAAGCTCCTTATTATCTCTCATTTTAATTTTTTTTTCTTTCTCTTCAAATATTCTTCTTCTTCTTCTTCAAATTTACTTCTATTTCAAACTTTCTTCTTTTCAAATCTAGATCTTCTCTTCCGTTTTCAGTTCTTATTTTAATCATTTTTTTTCAATTCTTCTTTTTCAAATCTTCTTTTTCTTTCAAACCTTTTAAAATACATACATTCATATAATAAGGAGGAAAATTAAAGTAAATCGAAATAAAAGAAAAATTACGGAACAAAGTTAGCAATCAAGAAGAAGCATATGCGTTTTTCACGAGGGAAGGTGGATGTGGCACGGTATTTTATTTTTGTTTTGTTTATTTTTAATTTTTTTTATTTCAATTGCAAATCGTTTAATTGTGATAACTTTCACATACGAACTCCGTTTCACACGAAATTTCTTTTGTTAGGATCGTAATTAAATTCCGGATCTGATGACGCTGGTTTGGATAAATTTAGAGACCGTCAAATTTTGGGTTTAAATCGGATTTACATTCGATTTAAATTCAAAAGGTGAGTGTTTTGACCCACTCACAATTACTAGAAGCTTTTGTGTTTGTTAAATAAATTTTAGAAATGAATAGAAATTTATTTATGAGTATTTGGCATGTTTATTTCATTCATATCTGTTGAATTGCATTTTATTAAATTTAACTGTTAATTTAATTGATTTATTGTGTATTAATTGACTGTTGGAAATTTTTGTTGCATATGAATTGCTAGTTAACAGTTGTATAAATTATTACTGAATAAACTGTTAGATTAATAGTTGATAAATTTAATTTGAATAAACTGCCAGTTATCACCTGTTATATATGATCATATATATAATTGTTATTGATTGATATTGATCGATGTTGTGATTGGATGATGGATGTGTTGTTGAATGAATGTTTTATTTGGATATCATTAAACTGCAAGTTAGTATGCATTTACATTTCATTCGGGATTGCGGTTTGAAATTATATACAACCGCAGTTTTTTTTTTATTGCGGATTGAAATGATAAATATCTGTATCACTTGACCATAGGATAGAAAACTATATACAGGCACCGCGGTCTATATATAACTATTTTTAATGTGATTTCTATGGTTTGGATGGAATACGGTTTATAAAAATCTTAAATTTTATACTGAATAAATGTTTTCTTCCATATTTATATACTTATGAAGTTGAAAATTTGAAATAAAAAGGTGTATAAATCTCTTTATTAAAATGGAAGAAAATTTAGTAAATGGAGTTTGATAATTTATATCCTATGTTTAAATGTTAAGTTGGAAATTTTAAGATATGATATTTATAATTGGATTTTCCCAAAATAAATTAAATGAATATTCTAGTATAACTTGAATTGGAAAATATATATAATTTATTACTAGAAATTGAAGTCTTATAAATTATGGATTCTATGTGAATATTCAAGGCTAATTAATAGAACATTTGATTTGAAAATCCAACTTTAGTTGAAATATTTATACTCAAAATGGATATACGTATATATATGAATTTATTGAAATGGTTTTGGAACTTGAAGCGATATTAAATTTTGGTTTTAACTTTAAATAAAGAAATGTATTGTAAAGCCACGAGAAATATTTCTTTTCAAAGTAACATTTAAGTTAAACCACTTATTTTATATACTGTTGAATATCCAAACCATTTAGTTTTGAAAGTAATGGTTTTAAAAACTATGGATTTCGAAGTATTATGTTGAAAGTTAATATTCAAATATTTGGTTACAAGGAATTATAAATTTTAAAAGTGGCATAATTTTTGGAAAAGATTTATATTTGGGAAATGATATCATTGATTTGGGTTTTATAAAATAATATCAAAATGAATCTTTTTGGGTTTTGAAGAAGAAATGATATCGTAATATTATGGTTTTGAAATGGATTATATTCTGGTTTTAAAGTATAAACTATTTTTAAATGACCGCGGTGTTATAATAACGATTGGTTGGCAAAGAGTCCGGGATCGGATATGGACATACTCTCTGTCGATACCGAAAACCACTTTGACTAACCGTGTACGCGGTGGAGATTCCAGAATGAAGTAGGTTGGGCGACGTTTCCTGTAAGGTAAATACGTGGACCCGACTCCCGTGAGTTGGCATAAGGTGGCTAAAACAGGAGCGATTGACGGGTTAATGAGGTCATTCCTCTGATCGGACACTCCTCTTCGATATTATACTTCGACTTTGGATTGATTCAGTGGCCACTTCTATTTTTGATTTTGGGGGAGTTTGTTCGAGGTGGGCGGTAGCTGCGGCTACGCGTTACCATCGACCCGGAAGCGTAATTGGTATATCTACCCTGGCATTGCCTAGTTGTGCCGTGTCACCTACCCTATCGCGCCTTATACGATTTTGGTTTTGTACCATACCTATGGAGTGCCCTCTGACGACGCCCAGTACGGGAGAGATTACGGTACTGTATAGACTATGTGAATATATTCTGTGTTAAGGTGGAAAATGTAAAGCCTTAACGCTATTTAAAAGTAAGTTTATTTTACAATTAGACACTATTATAATAGCGCAATATACTACATAGTAAATAGTTTAACGGATCCTTAGGAGATGTAAATCTCGAGCATCTCTTAAGTTACAGTACTCATATTTATTTCTGTAAAATTTAACTTACATAAGATCTTTTAATTCTGACTCGAGTGTTTTTGTCTTTTCAAATTCGCTCGGGTCAGTCCGAGCGTTTCAGAATTTGAAGATTTAGCTTTGGAGGACGAAGACGAAGATTTGTATTATTATTATTTATACTAGTGCACTACACCATTTAATTCCGCTGCATTGTTGTATTGGTATGTGTAACTCTGATATTTATTGCACAAGAAAAATAAATTATTTTGTAAAACAGTTTCATGAACTGTATATTTGATTATTATATTTTATCCTTCCGCTGTGAGATTCTGTTTTGTTTTATTTCTTCTCTATCTTTCTCATTTACCCCATAACAATCCGACCTTCCGTATGGTTTGAATTGGCACGTGTGTCGGTTTAAAGTGTGCGAAAAGGCAGGATGTTACGTCTGGTATCAGAGCTTTGGTTTAGCGATAAACCTTGGCTTTGTGGGGTTTGACTCTTTATTAATAGGGTAGTAATATCCTATGGGAGTCGCTGAGTGTATATATATGAGAGAGCGTATTTGTTAGTATTAATAAAAAGATTTTTATATTGTGTTAATCTGTTCCGCTTTGTATTTATAAATTCTGGTTGATGCATGGGACGCTATGTCATCAATAGGGATTTCTAAACACTTAATAGGACAGACCAACATAATATTTGTTTTAATATAGGTGAATGAAAGAATTTTGCCTATTATATTTTCTATATATAAAATATTTTTATAAAGATATATATATATATTTGGTTGCTATAGATTGGGTGTTAGGAAATAAAATATTTATAATAACTGAAGCTAAGTTGAAATTATGATAAATCAAATTGGAGATTTTAGAACTTAAGTCCGGGATTTTTTCCAAATCTGCTTTCAAAGAATTTGTGAAATTTATTGATTTGGTTTATAAGAAATTTCTTTTATAAATATTTCGTATAATTTGGAAGAATTGTTTTAAAGAAGATTTTGGGAAAAAAAAAAATTTAAATTCTGTACTTTCCTCTCTGTCGCTGGAAAATAAATTCGGTGATGACGGCCGCATCATCGACTTTCATTTCGAGTTTCGAAGGGGAAAGGCCACTGTAGTAAATTTTACTGCAGATTTATTTTGAACTTTTCTAACAATTTTCTTTTATTGCTCTAATTATAATTAGAGATATTGAGTTGTAAGAACTTATTTATCTATTATTTTGAAATAAATTGAAATTTAACCCGGTATTTAATTCTAAATTTTTCCGTTATTTAATTGTTTAAAATTTGTTAGTGAAATAAAAGTTAAGTAATAAATGAATTGAAACCTCTAATTGAAATAAGAGAATAATTGCAAAGCTATAAAGAGGAATTTGCATACATATGAGACAAAGAGTAATATGGATAAACATTAAATTTAATTAAAAGAATGGAGATTAAACTTGTATAAGTTCAATTGCAATTTCCTTAACATAAATAACTTACCCAAATATAAAAGTTGAAGTGTTAAATGAGAAACTGGAATTGAATATTTTACAAGTAGGAATTTAGAAAAATGAAGTATTCAATAAATTACTGTTATAATAAGAATTTAATGGTATAAACTTAGGTTATCATTGAAATTTTACTGAAAAAGGGTTAAGAATTATTAATAGATGATATGAACCTAAGTATATAAAATGAAATTCAAAATAAGAATTGATTGTATGATTATTGACTTAAGTATGTTTTAATCTTCCCTATTCTAATATAATGGAAAGTAGGAAGAATTTAAATGACTGTAATCCATAGTTAATATATAAATAAAAACTTCCACTTATAAGAATGAATGTTAGCAGATTAAGAATTTAAGGGAAACCTTACAAGTAAAGAGTAAAGAAAGGAAGATATTCAAAATATTTGTTGTTATTAATGAGAATTATTTTATGAACTTAAGTAATAAAAAGGAAATACAAATATAATAAATTTGGTGATAATTGGAAAATAAAACTTGTAAGAACAAAGAAATCCCTCATAAATGAAGGGAAGAAAATCAAACCACTGAAGTATGAAATAAATGTAAATAAACTATTTTGGTGTTGGTTTGGATTGTTTGGTTGATGTATGTTGGTTGGGTAAGAAATTTTGGAGTTATGGGATGAACAAATAATCTATCTTTGTTCCATCTAAGACTGTTGAGTAACGGATGCAATTGATAGTTATTCTTCATTCCGTACAATTTCAGAATTTGAACCCGAACAACAAATTGATTGTTTGATTGAATGGTTGTCTGTTGGTGGCATGTGCTGTTTGTTAAAATTTATGGTTGTTGCATTTGATTGGATATGAATGATTGAATCTACCCAAACATTTCACTGTAATATAAATATTTAACTTTTAGACTATATAAGTGAATACAGGTGATGGAAGCAACTGCTACTGCTTTTGGTTCCAAAATAAAAAAAACGTATAGTGTCCGACAAATAGGTACGTTTCCGGATTACGTATAAAGCGCTATTTTATATATTTTCCCGTGTTGGGATATTTTATTTTGGATATATATGTAATATATTGTATATTTGGATATTATATTTTCTCCAGAGTCCCTCCGTACAAAGGAGACTCTGCCAAAATTTTTCGTAAATTTTGGACTTAGAATTTTGTGAAAGTATTTTTCCAACTTTAATAATTCAAGTATTAAAGGATATAATGATTATAAAACAAGTATATTTCATTAAAGGAAATTAATCCAGTAAAATATTGTTTATAAGTTAATATTTGAAATAAGATGCACTGTAAATCTTCCTCCTCCCTTCTTTTTCCTTTTCGGGGACGAAAAGTTTTGAGTGGGGGAGATTGTAACGACCCGTTAAATTTATGATATTTAATAAAACGAATTAATATAATTTCTAATTTGGTTAAAAATAAATGTAGAAATTTGGTATAGTGGTTGCAATTTAGTGTAACTATAAAAATTTATGATAATAGATGTGGATAATGTAAATTGTCACAACTTGATTTAAAGTAATTTTTAAGAAACAAATAAATGTTGAATTTGTGAATGTTAGAATAAATATTAACTTAAATGGTGTTCATTAATACAAAGATGTAATTAGTGTAGATAGTAATAATTTATGCCTGTAGTGAAAGGAAAAGAAAACTAATAGAAACATAAAATTTATTTTATGTAAACAAAAGTATAGTTTTGAACAAACTTATGAAAATTGATAGAAACAGTGTTTGTAATCAGTTTGGTTATTTTATATTTGAAAGATAGAGATGCGTAAATACGTTAATGAATTTATAATGGGAAGGAATGGTAGAATGAAAAGAATATATATAATAATAAGCATTTGATTCAATTAAGGGAATTAAATTATAATAAATGGTCATTTAATAAATTCAACGTTTGTGAGAAATCATAATAGTTGTGTAAAATGTGTACAAACTTGGATTTGGAAGTTTATTGGATTTATAACGGTTTTGTTATTAAGTGTTTGAGTTTAAAAGTTATTCCCTTTTGTAAAGTTATAGAAGAATGCATAAAGATATAAACATGGCTTAATAGAATTGACACTTAATGAATTGAATAAATTACCCATTTATGTAGATATGTATAGTGAAATAAATGGCCTAAGAAAATTAAAATGGGATAATCATTGAGATTTGTACTATGAAAATAAAATAGTAACATTTATTTGCAAGGAATAAAAGACTATTTAGGCGACTAGAATTTGGAGTAATGACTATTGTATGTTACCTACCCTTGTTTCTTGTTAATTTAGATTTTGGGAATCAAATTCAATTTATCCGCCAATTTACCGCAGTTAAAGTGAAATGAATTGGTGATTGAGAAATGTTAAATACAAATAAGATGTAAACCAAAGAAAATCCCATTTGTAATAAATTATGTAGAATGAAGTAAAGAAACTAGGAAATGAAAATGTGAAAATGTGGATGCAGTGAGATCTTAAGTGATAATAACCTTGTTAGGCAAGTGATAACGGAATTTTGTGTATATGTAATATTTATTGGTGTGTCAAGTAATAAACACATAGATGCAAGAAAAGGAAAGTTGGTAGCAATCTATATATGTTACTTATCTTACTTAGTATATTAAATAAGGTTTGGAATTCAAATTTTAATTAAAGGAGTTGGTAGCACGTTAGTAGGAAATAATTATAAGGGTGGGATAACAACTACTATAAACTACCTAATTTAAATGAGTCAATGAACTTATTTGAAATAACGTTCATCTAAATATGAGTAATTAAAATGGCGGAGTCAACAATAAACGTTACTTTAGAATTAATTTATATTTTAACGGAAGTGTGAAAGTAAAGCAATAGAAGTGTAAACTTATCAAGGTAGAATTTAGTAGTGTAATGAAAAAATGTTAAGAATGTTATAGTATAATGATTGATTGGAAATCAAAACTTACTTGTTTGAATGTAACTTTAGGGAAATTGGATTTAATTAAAATAAAAAGGAAGAAAAAAAATTGGATGAAATTTAATGTTGGAATATTATGTAAATATAAACTTAGATAAAATTTAAGGATATCTACGTAATAGAGTGTAAAACCAATGTTAATTTCATCTATTTAATACTAATAGGTTAATAATAGAATGAAGAGTAAATTTAATGATAAGTTAATATGAATTAAGGTATTATTGGGGAATAATGTGAATTTTCTTCATAATATGATAAGTTGTAGAATACAACGTAAACTTAAGTATAACCTTTGGATTGAAAACATTGTTAAGGGTTACCTGTTAAATTTGGATGGAATTGGCAATAAATGTTACACTTATGGGTAAGGAAAAAAAAATGTCCAGAATTTGAGTATATTAAGAAATGGGGATTGAAATTGAAATCTTGCAACGAATCTAATAATACGTTACATAAGTGTTAAATTAAGGTAACATTTGGAAAATATGATAATGATTTTCAAATTGAACAAGTTGTGGAATTAATAAGGATGGAAGAAAAAAAAAATCAAGATTTATTTTATTTATTGGAATGAAAAATTTATAATTTGATTTATTGCGAATAATTGAAATTTAATTTGGTAATTGGCGAAATGATTAATGATTGAATTAACATAGAACTTGTTGTTAGTTATTAAAATTGTTTAAGAAATCAAAGGAGAGAAATTTTATAAAAATTTTAAATTTTGTAATTGGATTGGCTAAAGTGGGAAAGTGGAATTAATCAACGTTGTTACTTTTATCTCCTTCCCTATTAGATCCTTATGTGATTGCATCCACATTTATTGTTGATTATTCCTATATATTGTCACCAATTAATCGTACTTGATGTATGTTTAGCAATTTTGTCACACAGTTAAAGTATGAATATATATATATGATGTATTCAAATTTTTCTGTATCTAGCACTTAATTAATTTAGAATCAAACTAACGAAACGTGTCATTTATTTTTGTCCCTCCATATTCATTTTCTTTCTAATTAATAAATACCTCTTTTTAATACCTGCTACTTTAAAAAAAAAAAAAAGGACTGTTCATATTTGCTATATTTCAATACCAAGTGTTCATATTCACTTTATTTCTAATTAATAGCAGCCTCTCCTTTCAAATCTATTTGTCCCTAAACCTAACTCTAACCTTATAAATAACCTACTTCTTATTCTTCTATTACATTTTGTTTCTCCTAACTCTAACCCTAGCCTCCATGCTATTCTTCTTCTTCTTCTTCTTTTTTCTTGTTTTTCTCTAAGCTCCTTATTATCTCTCATTTTAATTTTTTTTTCTTTCTCTTCAAATATTCTTCTTCTTCTTCTTCAAATTTACTTCTATTTCAAACTTTCTTCTTTTCAAATCTAGATCTTCTCTTCCGTTTTCAGTTCTTATTTTAATCATTTTTTTTCAATTCTTCTTTTTCAAATCTTCTTTTTCTTTCAAACCTTTTAAAATACATACATTCATATAATAAGGAGGAAAATTAAAGTAAATCGAAATAAAAGAAAAATTACGGAACAAAGTTAGCAATCAAGAAGAAGCATATGCGTTTTTCACGAGGGAAGGTGGATGTGGCACGGTATTTTATTTTTGTTTTGTTTATTTTTAATTTTTTTTATTTCAATTGCAAATCGTTTAATTGTGATAACTTTCACATACGAACTCCGTTTCACACGAAATTTCTTTTGTTAGGATCGTAATTAAATTCCGGATCCGATGACGCTGGTTTGGATAAATTTAGAGACCGTCAAATTTTGGGTTTAAATCGGATTTACATTCGATTTAAATTCAAAAGGTGAGTGTTTTGACCCACTCACAATTACTAGAAGCTTTTGTGTTTGTTAAATAAATTTTAGAAATGAATAGAAATTTATTTATGAGTATTTAGCATGTTTATTTCATTCATATCTGTTGAATTGCATTTTATTAAATTTAACTGTTAATTTAATTGATTTATTGTGTATTAATTGACTGTTGGAAATTTTTGTTGCATATGAATTGCTAGTTAACAGTTGTATAAATTATTACTGAATAAACTGTTAGATTAATAGTTGATAAATTTAATTTGAATAAACTGCCAGTTATCACCTGTTATATATGATCATATATATAATTGTTATTGATTGATATTGATCGATGTTGTGATTGGATGATGGATGTGTTGTTGAATGAATGTTTTATTTGGATATCATTAAACTGCAAGTTAGTATGCATTTACATTTCATTCGGGATTGCGGTTTGAAATGATATACAACCGCAGTTTTTTTTATTTTTTTATTGCGGATTGAAATGATAAATATCTGTATCACTTGACCATAGGATAGAAAACTATATACAGGCACCGCGGTCTATATATAACTATTTTTAATGTGATTTCTATGGTTTGGATGGAATACGGTTTATAAAAATCTTAAATTTTATACTGAATAAATGTTTTCTTCCATATTTATATACTTATGAAGTTGAAAAATTTGAAATAAAAAGGTGTATAAATCTCTTTATTAAAATGGAAGAAAATTTAGTAAATGGAGTTTGATAATTTATATCCTATGTTTAAATGTTAAGTTGGAAATTTTAAGATATGATATTTATAATTGGATTTTCCCAAAATAAATTAAATGAATATTCTAGTATAACTTGAATTGGAAAATATATATAATTTATTACTAGAAATTGAAGTCTTATAAATTATGGATTCTATGTGAATATTCAAGGCTAATTAATAGAACATTTGATTTGAAAATCCAACTTTAGTTGAAATATTTATACTCAAAATGGATATACGTATATATATGAATTTATTGAAATGGTTTTGGAACTTGAAGCGATATTAAATTTTGGTTTTAACTTTAAATAAAGAAATGTATTGTAAAGCCACGAGAAATATTTCTTTTCAAAGTAACATTTAAGTTAAACCACTTATTTTATATACTGTTGAATATCCAAACCATTTAGTTTTGAAAGTAATGGTTTTAAAAACTATGGATTTCGAAGTATTATGTTGAAAGTTAATATTCAAATATTTGGTTACAAGGAATTATAAATTTTAAAAGTGGCATAATTTTTGGAAAAGATTTATATTTGGGAAATGATATCATTGATTTGGGTTTTATAAAATAATATCAAAATGAATCTTTTTGGGTTTTAAAGAAGAAATGATATCGTAATATTATGGTTTTGAAATGGATTATATTCTGGTTTTAAAGTATAAACTATTTTTAAATGACCGCGGTGTTATAATAACGATTGGTTGGCAAAGAGTCCGGGATCGGATATGGACATACTCTCTGTCGATACCGAAAACCACTTTGACTAACCGTGTACGCGGTGGAGATTCCAGAATGAAGTAGGTTGGGCGACGTTTCCTGTAAGGTAAATACGTGGATCCGACTCCCGTGAGTTGGCATAAGGTGGCTAAAACAGGAGCGATTGACGGGTTAATGAGGTCATTCCTCTGATCGGACACTCCTCTTCGATATTATACTTCGACTATGGATTGATTCAGTGACCACTTCTATTTTTGATTTTGGGGGAGTTTGTTCGAGGTGGGCGGTAGCTGCGGCTACGCGTTACCATCGACCCGGAAGCGTAATTGGTATATCTACCCTGGCATTGCCTAGTTGTGCAGTGTCACCTACCCTATCGCGCCTTATACGATTTTGGTTTTGTACCATACCTATGGAGTGCCCTCTGACGACGCCCAGTACGGGGGAGATTACGGTACTGTATAGACTATGGGAATATATTCTGTGTTAAGGTGGAAAATGTAAAGCCTTAACGCTATTTAAAAGTAAGTTTATTTTACAATTAGACACTATTATAATAGCGCAATATACTACATAGTAAATAGTTTAACGGATCCTTAGGAGATGTAAATCCCGAGCATCTCTTAAGTTACAGTACTCATATTTATTTCTGTAAAATTTAACTTACATAAGATCTTTTAGTTCTGACTCGAGTGTTTTTGTCTTTTCAAATTCGCTCGGATCAGTCCGAGCGTTTCAGGATTTGAAGATTTAGCTTTGGAGGACGAAGACGAAGATTTGTATTATTATTATTTATACTAGTGCACTACACCATTTAATTCCGCTGCATTGTTGTATTGGTATGTGTAACTCTGATATTTATTGCACAAGAAAAATAAATTATTTTGTAAAACAGTTTCATGAACTGTATATTTGATTATTATATTTTATCCTTCCGCTGTGAGATTCTGTTTTGTTTTATTTCTTCTCTATCTTTCTCATTTACCCCATAACAATCCGACCTTCCGTATGGTTTGAATTGGCACGTGTGTCGGTTTAAAGTGTGCGAAAAGGCAGGATGTTACATCTGGTATCAGAGCTTTGGTTTAGCGATAAACCTTGGCTTTGTGGGGTTTGACTCTTTGTTAATAGGGTAGTAATATCCTATGGGAGTCGCTGAGTGTATATATATGAGAGAGCGTATTTGTTAGTATTAATAAAAAGATTTTTATATTGTGTTAATCTGTTCCGCTTTGTATTTATAAATTCTGGTTGATGCATGGGACGCTATGTCATCAATAGGGATTTCTAAACACTTAATAGGACAGACCAACATAATATTTGTTTTAATATAGGTGAATGAAAGAATTTTTCCTATTATATTTTCTATATATAAAATATTTTTATAAAGATATATATATATTTGGTTGCTATAGATTGGGTGTTAGGAAATAAAATATTTATAATAACTGAAGCTAAGTTGAAATTATGATAAATCAAATTGGAGATTTTAGAACTTAAGTCCGGGATTTTTTCCAAATCTGCTTTCAAAGAATTTGTGAAATTTATTGATTTGGTTTATAAGAAATTTCTTTTATAAATATTTCGTATAATTTGGAAGAATTGTTTTAAAGAAGATTTTGGGAAAAAAAAAATTTAAATTCTGTACTTTCCTCTCTGTCGCTGGAAAATAAATTCGGTGATGACGGCCGCATCATCGACTTTCATTTCGAGTTTCGAAGGGGAAAGGCCACTGTAGTAAATTTTACTGCAGATTTATTTTGAACTTTTCTAAAAATTTTCTTTTATTGCTCTAATTATAATTAGAGATATTGAGTTGTAAGAACTTATTTATCTATTATTTTGAAATAAATTGAAATTTAACCCGGTATTTAATTCTAAATTTTTCCGTTAATTAATTGTTTAAAATTTGTTAGTGAAATAAAAGTTAAGTAATAAATGAATTGAAACCTCTAATTGAAATAAGAGAATAATTGCAAAGCTATAAAGAGGAATTTGCATACATATGAGACAAAGAGTAATATGGATAAACATTAAATTTAATTAAAAGAATGGAGATTAAACTTGTATAAGTTCAATTGCAATTTCCTTAACATAAATAACTTACCCAAATATAAAAGTTGAAGTGTTAAATGAGAAACTGGAATTGAATATTTTACAAGTAGGAATTTAGAAAAATGAAGTATTCAATAAATTACTGTTATAATAAGAATTTAATGGTATAAACTTAGGTTATCATTGAAATTTTACTGAAAAAGGGTTAAGAATTATTAATAGATGATATGAACCTAAGTATATAAAATGAAATTCAAAATAAGAATTGATTGTATGATTATTGACTTAAGTATGTTTTAATCTTCCCTATTCTAATATAATGGAAAGTAGGAAGAATTTAAATGACTGTAATCCATAGTTAATAGATAAATAAAAACTTCCACTTATAAGAATGAATGTTAGCAGATTAAGAATTTAAGGGAAACCTTACAAGTAAAGAGTAAAGAAAGGAAGATATTCAAAATATTTGTTGTTATTAATGAGAATTATTTTATGAACTTAAGTAATAAAAAGGAAATACAAATATAATAAATTTGGTGATAATTGGAAAATAAAACTTGTAAGAACAAAGAAATCCCTCATAAATGAAGGGAAGAAAATCAAACCACTGAAGTATGAAATAAATGTAAATAAACTATTTTGGTGTTGGTTTGGATTGTTTGGTTGATGTATGTTGGTTGGGTAAGAAATTTTGGAGTTATGGGATGAACAAATAATCTATCTTTGTTCCATCTAAGACTGTTGAGTAACGGATGCAATTGATAGTTATTCTTCATTCCGTACAATTTCAGAATTTGAACCCGAACAACAAATTGATTGTTTGATTGAATGGTTGTCTGTTGGTGGCATGTGCTGTTTGTTAAAATTTATGGTTGTTGCATTTGATTGGATATGAATGATTGAATCTACCCAAACATTTCACTGTAATATAAATATTTAACTTTTAGACTATATAAGTGAATACAGGTGATGGAAGCAACTGCTACTGCTTTTGGTTCCAAAATAAAAAAAACGTATAGTGTCCGACAAATAGGTACGTTTCCGGATTACGTATAAAGCGCTATTTTATATATTTTCCCGTGTTGGGATATTTTATTTTGGATATATATGTAATATATTGTATATTTGGATATTATATTTTCTCCAGAGTCCCTCCGTACAAAGGAGACTCTGCCAAAATTTTTCGTAAATTTTGGACTTAGAATTTTGTGAAAGTATTTTTCCAACTTTAATAATTCAAGTATTAAAGGATATAATGATTATAAAACAAGTATATTTCATTAAAGGAAATTAATCCAGTAAAATATTGTTTATAAGTTAATATTTGAAATAAGATGCACTGTAAATCTTCCTCCTCCCTTCTTTTTCCTTTTCGGGGACGAAAAGTTTTGAGTGGGGGAGATTGTAACGACCCGTTAAATTTATGATATTTAATAAAACGAATTAATATAATTTCTAATTTGGTTAAAAATAAATGTAGAAATTTGGTATAGTGGTTGCAATTTAGTGTAACTATAAAAATTTATGATAATAGATGTGGATAATGTAAATTGTCACAACTTGATTTAAAGTAATTTTTAAGAAACAAATAAATGTTGAATTTGTGAATGTTAGAATAAATATTAACTTAAATGGTGTTCATTAATACAAAGATGTAATTAGTGTAGATAGTAATAATTTATGCCTGTAGTGAAAGGAAAAGAAAACTAATAGAAACATAAAATTTATTTTATGTAAACAAAAGTATAGTTTTGAACAAACTTATGAAAATTGATAGAAACAGTGTTTGTAATCAGTTTGGTTATTTTATATTTGAAAGATAGAGATGCGTAAATACGTTAATGAATTTATAATGGGAAGGAATGGTAGAATGAAAAGAATATATATAATAATAAGCATTTGATTCAATTAAGGGAATTAAATTATAATAAATGGTCATTTAATAAATTCAACGTTTGTGAGAAATCATAATAGTTGTGTAAAATGTGTACAAACTTGGATTTGGAAGTTTATTGGATTTATAACGGTTTTGTTATTAAGTGTTTGAGTTTAAAAGTTATTCCCTTTTGTAAAGTTATAGAAGAATGCATAAAGATATAAACATGGCTTAATAGAATTGACACTTAATGAATTGAATAAATTACCCATTTATGTAGATATGTATAGTGAAATAAATGGCCTAAGAAAATTAAAATGGGATAATCATTGAGATTTGTACTATGAAAATAAAATAGTAACATTTATTTGCAAGGAATAAAAGACTATTTAGGCGACTAGAATTTGGAGTAATGACTATTGTATGTTACCTACCCTTGTTTCTTGTTAATTTAGATTTTGGGAATCAAATTCAATTTATCCGCCAATTTACCGCAGTTAAAGTGAAATGAATTGGTGATTGAGAAATGTTAAATACAAATAAGATGTAAACCAAAGAAAATCCCATTTGTAATAAATTATGTAGAATGAAGTAAAGAAACTAGGAAATGAAAATGTGAAAATGTGGATGCAGTGAGATCTTAAGTGATAATAACCTTGTTAGGCAAGTGATAACGGAATTTTGTGTATATGTAATATTTATTGGTGTGTCAAGTAATAAACACATAGATGCAAGAAAAGGAAAGTTGGTAGCAATCTATATATGTTACTTATCTTACTTAGTATATTAAATAAGGTTTGGAATTCAAATTTTAATTAAAGGAGTTGGTAGCACGTTAGTAGGAAATAATTATAAGGGTGGGATAACAACTACTATAAACTACCTAATTTAAATGAGTCAATGAACTTATTTGAAATAACGTTCATCTAAATATGAGTAATTAAAATGGCGGAGTCAACAATAAACGTTACTTTAGAATTAATTTATATTTTAACGGAAGTGTGAAAGTAAAGCAATAGAAGTGTAAACTTATCAAGGTAGAATTTAGTAGTGTAATGAAAAAATGTTAAGAATGTTATAGTATAATGATTGATTGGAAATCAAAATTTACTTGTTTGAATGTAACTTTAGGGAAATTGGATTTAATTAAAATAAAAAGGAAGAAAAAAAATTGGATGAAATTTAATGTTGGAATATTATGTAAATATAAACTTAGATAAAATTTAAGGATATCTACGTAATAGAGTGTAAAACCAATGTTAATTTCATCTATTTAATACTAATAGGTTAATAATAGAATGAAGAGTAAATTTAATGATAAATTAATATGAATTAAGGTATTATTGGGGAATAATGTGAATTTTCTTCATAATATGATAAGTTGTAGAATACAACGTAAACTTAAGTATAACCTTTGGATTGAAAACATTGTTAAGGGTTACCTGTTAAATTTGGATGGAATTGGCAATAAATGTTACACTTATGGGTAAGGAAAAAAAAATGTCCAGAATTTGAGTATATTAAGAAATGGGGATTGAAATTGAAATCTTGCAACGAATCTAATAATACGTTACATAAGTGTTAAATTAAGGTAACATTTGGAAAATATGATAATGATTTTCAAATTGAACAAGTTGTGGAATTAATAAGGATGGAAGAAAAAAAAAATCAAGATTTATTTTATTTATTGGAATGAAAAATTTATAATTTGATTTATTGCGAATAATTGAAATTTAATTTGGTAATTGGCGAAATGATTAATGATTGAATTAACATAGAACTTGTTGTTAGTTATTAAAATTGTTTAAGAAATCAAAGGAGAGAAATTTTATAAAAATTTTAAATTTTGTAATTGGATTGGCTAAAGTGGGAAAGTGGAATTAATCAACGTTGTTACTTTTATCTCCTTCCCTATTAGATCCTTATGTGATTGCATCCACATTTATTGTTGATTATTCCTATATATTGTCACCAATTAATCGTACTTGATGTATGTTTAGCAATTTTGTCACACAGTTAAAGTATGAATATATATATATGATGTATTCAAATTTTTCTGTATCTAGCACTTAATTAATTTAGAATCAAACTAACGAAACGTGTCATTTATTTTTGTCCCTCCATATTCATTTTCTTTCTAATTAATAAATACCTCTTTTTAATACCTGCTACTTTAAAAAAAAAAAAAAGGACTGTTCATATTTGCTATATTTCAATACCAAGTGTTCATATTCACTTTATTTCTAATTAATAGCAGCCTCTCCTTTCAAATCTATTTGTCCCTAAACCTAACTCTAACCTTATAAATAACCTACTTCTTATTCTTCTATTACATTTTGTTTCTCCTAACTCTAACCCTAGCCTCCATGCTATTCTTCTTCTTCTTCTTCTTTTTTCTTGTTTTTCTCTAAGCTCCTTATTATCTCTCATTTTAATTTTTTTTTTCTTTCTCTTCAAATATTCTTCTTCTTCTTCTTCAAATTTACTTCTATTTCAAACTTTCTTCTTTTCAAATCTAGATCTTCTCTTCCGTTTTCAGTTCTTATTTTAATCATTTTTTTTCAATTCTTCTTTTTCAAATCTTCTTTTTCTTTCAAACCTTTTAAAATACATACATTCATATAATAAGGAGGAAAATTAAAGTAAATCGAAATAAAAGAAAAATTACGGAACAAAGTTAGCAATCAAGAAGAAGCATATGCGTTTTTCACGAGGGAAGGTGGATGTGGCACGGTATTTTATTTTTGTTTTGTTTATTTTTAATTTTTTTTATTTCAATTGCAAATCGTTTAATTGTGATAACTTTCACATACGAACTCCGTTTCACACGAAATTTCTTTTGTTAGGATCGTAATTAAATTCCGGATCCGATGACGCTGGTTTGGATAAATTTAGAGACCGTCAAATTTTGGGTTTAAATCGGATTTACATTCGATTTAAATTCAAAAGGTGAGTGTTTTGACCCACTCACAATTACTAGAAGCTTTTGTGTTTGTTAAATAAATTTTAGAAATGAATAGAAATTTATTTATGAGTATTTAGCATGTTTATTTCATTCATATCTGTTGAATTGCATTTTATTAAATTTAACTGTTAATTTAATTGATTTATTGTGTATTAATTGACTGTTGGAAATTTTTGTTGCATATGAATTGCTAGTTAACAGTTGTATAAATTATTACTGAATAAACTGTTAGATTAATAGTTGATAAATTTAATTTGAATAAACTGCCAGTTATCACCTGTTATATATGATCATATATATAATTGTTATTGATTGATATTGATCGATGTTGTGATTGGATGATGGATGTGTTGTTGAATGAATGTTTTATTTGGATATCATTAAACTGCAAGTTAGTATGCATTTACATTTCATTCGGGATTGCGGTTTGAAATGATATACAACCGCAGTTTTTTTTATTTTTTTATTGCGGATTGAAATGATAAATATCTGTATCACTTGACCATAGGATAGAAAACTATATACAGGCACCGCGGTCTATATATAACTATTTTTAATGTGATTTCTATGGTTTGGATGGAATACGGTTTATAAAAATCTTAAATTTTATACTGAATAAATGTTTTCTTCCATATTTATATACTTATGAAGTTGAAAAATTTGAAATAAAAAGGTGTATAAATCTCTTTATTAAAATGGAAGAAAATTTAGTAAATGGAGTTTGATAATTTATATCCTATGTTTAAATGTTAAGTTGGAAATTTTAAGATATGATATTTATAATTGGATTTTCCCAAAATAAATTAAATGAATATTCTAGTATAACTTGAATTGGAAAATATATATAATTTATTACTAGAAATTGAAGTCTTATAAATTATGGATTCTATGTGAATATTCAAGGCTAATTAATAGAACATTTGATTTGAAAATCCAACTTTAGTTGAAATATTTATACTCAAAATGGATATACGTATATATATGAATTTATTGAAATGGTTTTGGAACTTGAAGCGATATTAAATTTTGGTTTTAACTTTAAATAAAGAAATGTATTGT
The DNA here is from genome assembly GCA_030765085.1 of Allium cepa. Classification (NCBI taxonomy): domain Eukaryota; kingdom Viridiplantae; phylum Streptophyta; class Magnoliopsida; order Asparagales; family Amaryllidaceae; genus Allium; species Allium cepa. The sequence continues at coordinate 755,182,735 of CM060937.1, read as the reverse complement.
AAAGCCACGAGAAATATTTCTTTTCAAAGTAACATTTAAGTTAAACCACTTATTTTATATACTGTTGAATATCCAAACCATTTAGTTTTGAAAGTAATGGTTTTAAAAACTATGGATTTCGAAGTATTATGTTGAAAGTTAATATTCAAATATTTGGTTACAAGGAATTATAAATTTTAAAAGTGGCATAATTTTTGGAAAAGATTTATATTTGGGAAATGATATCATTGATTTGGGTTTTATAAAATAATATCAAAATGAATCTTTTTGGGTTTTAAAGAAGAAATGATATCGTAATATTATGGTTTTGAAATGGATTATATTCTGGTTTTAAAGTATAAACTATTTTTAAATGACCGCGGTGTTATAATAACGATTGGTTGGCAAAGAGTCCGGGATCGGATATGGACATACTCTCTGTCGATACCGAAAACCACTTTGACTAACCGTGTACGCGGTGGAGATTCCAGAATGAAGTAGGTTGGGCGACGTTTCCTGTAAGGTAAATACGTGGATCCGACTCCCGTGAGTTGGCATAAGGTGGCTAAAACAGGAGCGATTGACGGGTTAATGAGGTCATTCCTCTGATCGGACACTCCTCTTCGATATTATACTTCGACTATGGATTGATTCAGTGACCACTTCTATTTTTGATTTTGGGGGAGTTTGTTCGAGGTGGGCGGTAGCTGCGGCTACGCGTTACCATCGACCCGGAAGCGTAATTGGTATATCTACCCTGGCATTGCCTAGTTGTGCAGTGTCACCTACCCTATCGCGCCTTATACGATTTTGGTTTTGTACCATACCTATGGAGTGCCCTCTGACGACGCCCAGTACGGGGGAGATTACGGTACTGTATAGACTATGGGAATATATTCTGTGTTAAGGTGGAAAATGTAAAGCCTTAACGCTATTTAAAAGTAAGTTTATTTTACAATTAGACACTATTATAATAGCGCAATATACTACATAGTAAATAGTTTAACGGATCCTTAGGAGATGTAAATCCCGAGCATCTCTTAAGTTACAGTACTCATATTTATTTCTGTAAAATTTAACTTACATAAGATCTTTTAGTTCTGACTCGAGTGTTTTTGTCTTTTCAAATTCGCTCGGATCAGTCCGAGCGTTTCAGGATTTGAAGATTTAGCTTTGGAGGACGAAGACGAAGATTTGTATTATTATTATTTATACTAGTGCACTACACCATTTAATTCCGCTGCATTGTTGTATTGGTATGTGTAACTCTGATATTTATTGCACAAGAAAAATAAATTATTTTGTAAAACAGTTTCATGAACTGTATATTTGATTATTATATTTTATCCTTCCGCTGTGAGATTCTGTTTTGTTTTATTTCTTCTCTATCTTTCTCATTTACCCCATAACAATCCGACCTTCCGTATGGTTTGAATTGGCACGTGTGTCGGTTTAAAGTGTGCGAAAAGGCAGGATGTTACATCTGGTATCAGAGCTTTGGTTTAGCGATAAACCTTGGCTTTGTGGGGTTTGACTCTTTGTTAATAGGGTAGTAATATCCTATGGGAGTCGCTGAGTGTATATATATGAGAGAGCGTATTTGTTAGTATTAATAAAAAGATTTTTATATTGTGTTAATCTGTTCCGCTTTGTATTTATAAATTCTGGTTGATGCATGGGACGCTATGTCATCAATAGGGATTTCTAAACACTTAATAGGACAGACCAACATAATATTTGTTTTAATATAGGTGAATGAAAGAATTTTTCCTATTATATTTTCTATATATAAAATATTTTTATAAAGATATATATATATTTGGTTGCTATAGATTGGGTGTTAGGAAATAAAATATTTATAATAACTGAAGCTAAGTTGAAATTATGATAAATCAAATTGGAGATTTTAGAACTTAAGTCCGGGATTTTTTCCAAATCTGCTTTCAAAGAATTTGTGAAATTTATTGATTTGGTTTATAAGAAATTTCTTTTATAAATATTTCGTATAATTTGGAAGAATTGTTTTAAAGAAGATTTTGGGAAAAAAAAAATTTAAATTCTGTACTTTCCTCTCTGTCGCTGGAAAATAAATTCGGTGATGACGGCCGCATCATCGACTTTCATTTCGAGTTTCGAAGGGGAAAGGCCACTGTAGTAAATTTTACTGCAGATTTATTTTGAACTTTTCTAAAAATTTTCTTTTATTGCTCTAATTATAATTAGAGATATTGAGTTGTAAGAACTTATTTATCTATTATTTTGAAATAAATTGAAATTTAACCCGGTATTTAATTCTAAATTTTTCCGTTAATTAATTGTTTAAAATTTGTTAGTGAAATAAAAGTTAAGTAATAAATGAATTGAAACCTCTAATTGAAATAAGAGAATAATTGCAAAGCTATAAAGAGGAATTTGCATACATATGAGACAAAGAGTAATATGGATAAACATTAAATTTAATTAAAAGAATGGAGATTAAACTTGTATAAGTTCAATTGCAATTTCCTTAACATAAATAACTTACCCAAATATAAAAGTTGAAGTGTTAAATGAGAAACTGGAATTGAATATTTTACAAGTAGGAATTTAGAAAAATGAAGTATTCAATAAATTACTGTTATAATAAGAATTTAATGGTATAAACTTAGGTTATCATTGAAATTTTACTGAAAAAGGGTTAAGAATTATTAATAGATGATATGAACCTAAGTATATAAAATGAAATTCAAAATAAGAATTGATTGTATGATTATTGACTTAAGTATGTTTTAATCTTCCCTATTCTAATATAATGGAAAGTAGGAAGAATTTAAATGACTGTAATCCATAGTTAATAGATAAATAAAAACTTCCACTTATAAGAATGAATGTTAGCAGATTAAGAATTTAAGGGAAACCTTACAAGTAAAGAGTAAAGAAAGGAAGATATTCAAAATATTTGTTGTTATTAATGAGAATTATTTTATGAACTTAAGTAATAAAAAGGAAATACAAATATAATAAATTTGGTGATAATTGGAAAATAAAACTTGTAAGAACAAAGAAATCCCTCATAAATGAAGGGAAGAAAATCAAACCACCGAAGTATGAAATAAATGTAAATAAACTATTTTGGTGTTGGTTTGGATTGTTTGGTTGATGTATGTTGGTTGGGTAAGAAATTTTGGAGTTATGGGATGAACAAATAATCTATCTTTGTTCCATCTAAGACTGTTGAGTAACGGATGCAATTGATAGTTATTCTTCATTCCGTACAATTTCAGAATTTGAACCCGAACAACAAATTGATTGTTTGATTGAATGGTTGTCTGTTGGTGGCATGTGCTATTTGTTAAAATTTATGGTTGTTGCATTTGATTGGATATGAATGATTGAATCTACCCAAACATTTCACTGTAATATAAATATTTAACTTTTAGACTGTATAAGTGAATACAGGTGATGGAAGCAACTGCTACTGCTTTTGGTTCCAAAATAAAAAAAACGTATAGTGTCCGACAAATAGGTACGTTTCCGGATTACGTATAAAGCGCTATTTTATATATTTTCCCGTGTTGGGATATTTTATTTTGGATATATATGTAATATATTGTATATTTGGATATTATATTTTCTCCAGAGTCCCTCCGTACAAAGGAGACTCTGCCAAAATTTTTCGTAAATTTTGGACTTAGAATTTTGTGAAAGTATTTTTCCAACTTTAATAATTCAAGTATTAAAGGATATAATGATTATAAAACAAGTATATTTCATTAAAGGAAATTAATCCAGTAAAATATTGTTTATAAGTTAATATTTGAAATAAGATGCACTGTAAATCTTCCTCCTCCCTTCTTTTTCCTTTTCGGGGACGAAAAGTTTTGAGTGGGGGAGATTGTAACGACCCGTTAAATTTATGATATTTAATAAAACGAATTAATATAATTTCTAATTTGGTTAAAAATAAATGTAGAAATTTGGTATAGTGGTTGCAATTTAGTGTAACTATAAAAATTTATGATAATAGATGTGGATAATGTAAATTGTCACAACTTGATTTAAAGTAATTTTTAAGAAACAAATAAATGTTGAATTTGTGAATGTTAGAATAAATATTAACTTAAATGGTGTTCATTAATACAAAGATGTAATTAGTGTAGATAGTAATAATTTATGCCTGTAGTGAAAGGAAAAGAAAACTAATAGAAACATAAAATTTATTTTATGTAAACAAAAGTATAGTTTTGAACAAACTTATGAAAATTGATAGAAACAGTGTTTGTAATCAGTTTGGTTATTTTATATTTGAAAGATAGAGATGTGTAAATACGTTAATGAATTTATAATGGGAAGGAATGGTAGAATGAAAAGAATATATATAATAATAAGCATTTGATTCAATTAAGGGAATTAAATTATAATAAATGGTCATTTAATAAATTCAACGTTTGTGAGAAATCATAATAGTTGTGTAAAATGTGTACAAACTTGGATTTGGAAGTTTATTGGATTTATAACGGTTTTGTTATTAAGTGTATGAGTTTAAAAGTTATTCCCTTTTGTAAAGTTATAGAAGAATGCATAAAGATATAAACAGGGCTTAATAGAATTGACACTTAATGAATTGAATAAATTACCCATTTATGTAGATATGTATAGTGAAATAAATGGCCTAAGCAAATTAAAATGGGATAATCATTGAGATTTGTACTATGAAAATAAATAGTAACATTTATTTGCAAGGAATAAAAGACTATTTAGGCGACTAGAATTTGGAGTAATGACTATTGTATGTTACCTACCCTTGTTTCTTGTTAATTTAGATTTTGGGAATCAAATTCAATTTATCCGCCAATTTACCGCAGTTAAAGTGAAATGAATTGGTGATTGAGAAATGTTAAATACAAATAAGATGTAAACCAAAGAAAATCCCATTTGTAATACATTATGTAGAATGAAGTAAAGAAACTAGGAAATGAAAATGTGAAAATGTGGATGCAGTGAGATCTTAAGTGATAATAACCTTGTTAGGCAAGTGATAACGGAATTTTGTGTATATGTAATATTTATTGGTGTGTCAAGTAATAAACACATAGATGCAAGAAAAGGAAAGTTGGTAGCAATCTATATATGTTATTTATCTTACTTAGTATATTAAATAAGGTTTGGAATTCAAATTTTAATTAAAGGAGTTGGTAGCACGTTAGTAGGAAATAATTATAAGGGTGGGATAACAACTACTATAAACTACTAATTTAAATGAGTCAATGAACTTATTTGAAATAACGTTCATCTAAATATGAGTAATTAAAATGGCGGAGTCAACAATAAACGTTACTTTAGAATTAATTTATATTTTAACGGAAGTGTGAAAGTAAAGCAATAGAAGTGTAAACTTATCAAGGTAGAATTTAGTAGTGTAATGAAAAAATGTTAAGAATGTTATAGTATAATGATTGATTGGAAATCAAAATTTACTTGTTTGAATGTAACTTTAGGGAAATTGGATTTAATTAAAATAAAAAGGAAGAAAAAAAAATGGATGAAATTTAATGTTGGAATATTATGTAAATATAAACTTAGATAAAATTTAAGGATATCTACGTAATAGAGTGTAAAACCAATGTTAATTTCATCTATTTAATACTAATAGGTTAATAATAGAATGAAGAGTAAATTTAATGATAAGTTAATATGAATTAAGGTATTATTGGGGAATAATGTGAATTTTCTTCATAATATGATAAGTTGTAGAATACAACGTAAACTTAAGTATAACCTTTGGATTGAAAACATTGTTAAGGGTTACCTGTTAAATTTGGATGGAATTGGCAATAAATGTTACACTTATGGGTAAGGAAAAAAAAATGTCCAGAATTTGAGTATATTAAGAAATGGGGATTGAAATTGAAATCTTGCAACGAATCTAATAATACGTTACATAAGTGTTAAATTAAGGTAACATTTGGAAAATATGATAATGATTTTCAAATTGAACAAGTTGTGGAATTAATAAGGATGAAAGAAAAAAAAAATCAAGATTTATTTTATTTATTGGAATGAAAAATTTATAATTTGATTTATTGCGAATAATTGAAATTTAATTTGGTAATTGGCGAAATGATTAATGATTGAATTAACATAGAACTTGTTGTTAGTTATTAAAATTGTTTAAGAAATCAAAGGAGAGAAATTTTATAAAAATTTTAAATTTTGTAATTGGATTGGCTAAAGTGGGAAAGTGGAATTAATCAACGTTGTTACTTTTATCTCCTTCCCTATTAGATCCTTATATGATTGCATCCACATTTATTGTTGATTATTCCTATATATTGTCACCAATTAATCGTACTTGATGTATGTTTAGCAATTTTGTCACACAGTTAAAGTATGAATATATATATATGATGTATTCAAATTTTTCTGTATCTAGCACTTAATTAATTTAGAATCAAACTAACGAAACGTGTCATTTATTTTTGTCCCTCCATATTCATTTTCTTTCTAATTAATAAATACCTCTTTTTAATACCTGCTACTTTAAAAAAAAAAAAAGGACTGTTCATATTTGCTATATTTCAATACCAAGTGTTCATATTCACTTTATTTCTAATTAATAGCAGCCTCTCCTTTCAAATCTATTTGTCCCTAAACCTAACTCTAACCTTATAAATAACCTACTTCTTATTCTTCTATTACATTTTGTTTCTCCTAACTCTAACCCTAGCCTCCATGCTATTCTTCTTCTTCTTCTTCTTTTTTCTTGTTTTTCTCTAAGCTCCTTATTATCTCTCATTTTAATTTTTTTTTCTTTCTCTTCAAATATTCTTCTTCTTCTTCTTCAAATTTACTTCTATTTCAAACTTTCTTCTTTTCAAATCTAGATCTTCTCTTCCGTTTTCAGTTCTTATTTTAATCATTTTTTTTCAATTCTTCTTTTTCAAATCTTCTTTTTCTTTCAAACCTTTTAAAATACATACATTCATATAATAAGGAGGAAAATTAAAGTAAATCGAAATAAAAGAAAAATTACGGAACAAAGTTAGCAATCAAGAAGAAGCATATGCGTTTTTCACGAGGGAAGGTGGATGTGGCACGGTATTTTATTTTTGTTTTGTTTATTTTTAATTTTTTTTATTTCAATTGCAAATCGTTTAATTGTGATAACTTTCACATACGAACTCCGTTTCACACGAAATTTCTTTTGTTAGGATCGTAATTAAATTCCGGATCCGATGACGCTGGTTTGGATAAATTTAGAGACCGTCAAATTTTGGGTTTAAATCGGATTTACATTCGATTTAAATTCAAAAGGTGAGTGTTTTGACCCACTCACAATTACTAGAAGCTTTTGTGTTTGTTAAATAAATTTTAGAAATGAATAGAAATTTATTTATGAGTATTTGGCATGTTTATTTCATTCATATCTGTTGAATTGCATTTTATTAAATTTAACTGTTAATTTAATTGATTTATTGTGTATTAATTGACTGTTGGAAATTTTTGTTGCATATGAATTGCTAGTTAACAGTTGTATAAATTATTACTGAATAAACTGTTAGATTAATAGTTGATAAATTTAATTTGAATAAACTGCCAGTTATCACCTGTTATATATGATCATATATATAATTGTTATTGATTGATATTGATCGATGTTGTGATTGGATGATGGATGTGTTGTTGAATGAATGTTTTATTTGGATATCATTAAACTGCAAGTTAGTATGCATTTACATTTCATTCGGGATTGCGGTTTGAAATGATATACAACCGCAGTTTTTTTTATTTTTTTATTGCGGATTGAAATGATAAATATCTGTATCACTTGACCATAGGATAGAAAACTATATACAGGCACCGCGGTCTATATATAACTATTTTTAATGTGATTTCTATGGTTTGGATGGAATACGGTTTATAAAAATCTTAAATTTTATACTGAATAAATGTTTTCTTCCATATTTATATACTTATGAAGTTGAAAATTTTGAAATAAAAAGGTGTATAAATCTCTTTATTAAAATGGAAGAAAATTTAGTAAATGGAGTTTGATAATTTATATCCTATGTTTAAATGTTAAGTTGGAAATTTTAAGATATGATATTTATAATTGGATTTTCCCAAAATAAATTAAATGAATATTCTAGTATAACTTGAATTGGAAAATATATATAATTTATTACTAGAAATTGAAGTCTTATAAATTATGGATTCTATGTGAATATTCAAGGCTAATTAATAGAACATTTGATTTGAAAATCCAACTTTAGTTGAAATATTTATACTCAAAATGGATATACGTATATATATGAATTTATTGAAATGGTTTTGGAACTTGAAGCGATATTAAATTTTGGTTTTAACTTTAAATAAAGAAATGTATTGTAAAGCCACGGGAAATATTTCTTTTCAAAGTAACATTTAAGTTAAACCACTTATTTTATATACTGTTGAATATCCAAACCATTTAGTTTTGAAAGTAATGGTTTTAAAAACTATGGATTTCGAAGTATTATGTTGAAAGTTAATATTCAAAATTTGGTTACAAGGAATTATAAATTTTAAAAGTGGCATAATTTTTGGAAAAGATTTATATTTGGGAAATGATATCATTGATTTGGGTTTTATAAAATAATATCAAAATGAATCTTTTTGGGTTTTAAAGAAGAAATGATATCGTAATATTATGGTTTTGAAATGGATTATATTCTGGTTTTAAAGTATAAACTATTTTTAAATGACCGCGGTGTTATAATAACGATTGGTTGGCAAAGAGACCGGGATCGGATATGGACATACTCTCTGTCGATACCGAAAACCACTTTGACTAACCGTGTACGCGGTGGAGATTCCAGAATGAAGTAGGTTGGGCGACGTTTCCTGTAAGGTAAATACGTGGACCCGACTCCCGTGAGTTGGCATAAGGTGGCTAAAACAGGAGCGATTGACGGGTTAATGAGGTCATTCCTCTGATCGGACACTCCTCTTCGATATTATACTTCGACTTTGGATTGATTCAGTGGCCACTTCTATTTTTGATTTTGGGGGAGTTTGTTCGAGGTGGGCGGTAGCTGCGGCTACGCGTTACCATTGACCCGGAAGCGTAATTGGTATATCTACCCTGGCATTGCCTAGTTGTGCCATGTCACCTACCCTATCGCGCCTTATACGATTTTGGTTTTGTACCATACCTATGGAGTGCCCTCTGACGACGCCCAGTACGGGGGAGATTACGGTACTGTATAGACTATGGGAATAAATTCTGTGTTAAGGTGGAAAATGTAAAGCCTTAACGCTATTTAAAAGTAAGTTTATTTTACAATTAGACACTATTATAATAGCGCAATATACTACATAGTAAATAGTTTAACGGATCCTTAGGAGATGTAAATCCCGAGCATCTCTTAAGTTACAGTACTCATATTTATTTCTGTAAAATTTAACTTACATAAGATCTTTTAGTTCTGACTCGAGTGTTTTTGTCTTTTCAAATTCACTCGGGTCAGTCCGAGCGTTTCAGGATTTGAAGATTTAGCTTTGGAGGACGAAGACGAAGATTTGTATTATTATTATTTATACTAGTGCACTACACCATTTAATTCCGCTGCATTGTTGTATTGGTATGTGTAACTCTGATATTTATTGCACAAGAAAAATAAATTATTTTGTAAAACAGTTTCATGAACTGTATATTTGATTATTATATTTTATCCTTCCGCTGTGAGATTCTGTTTTGTTTTATTTCTTCTCTATCTTTCTCATTTATCCCATAACAATCCGACCTTCCGTATGGTTTGAATTGGCACGTGTGTCGGTTTAAAGTGTGCGAAAAGGCAGGATGTTACATCTGGTATCAGAGCTTTGGTTTAGCGATAAACCTTGGCTTTGTGGGGTTTGACTCTTTGTTAATAGGGTAGTAATATCCTATGGGAGTCGCTGAGTGTATATATATGAGAGAGCGTATTTGTTAGTATTAATAAAAAGATTTTTATATTGTGTTAATCTGTTCCGCTTTGTATTTATAAATTCTGGTTGATGCATGGGACGCTATGTCATCAATAGGGATTTCTAAACACTTAATAGGACAGACCAACATAATATTTGTTTTAATATAGGTGAATGAAAGAATTTTGCCTATTATATTTTCTATATATAAAAATATTTTTATAAAGATATATATATATATATATATTTGGTTGCTATAGATTGGGTGTTAGGAAATAAAATATTTATAATAACTGAAGCTAAGTTGAAATTATGATAAATCAAATTGGAGATTTTAGAACTTAAGTCCGGGATTTTTTCCAAATCTGCTTTCAAAGAATTTGTGAAATTTATTGATTTGGTTTATAAGAAATTTCTTATATAAATATTTCGTATAATTTGGAAGAATTGTTTTAAAGAAGATTTTGGGAAAAAAAAAATTTAAATTCTGTACTTTCCTCTCTGTCGCTGGAAAATAAATTCGGTGATGACGGCCGCATCATCGACTTTCATTTCGAGTTTCGAAGGGGAAAGGCCACTGTAGTAAATTTTACTGCAGATTTATTTTGAACTTTTCTAACAATTTTCTTTTATTGCTCTAATTATAATTAGAGATATTGAGTTGTAAGAACTTATTTATCTATTATTTTGAAATAAATTGAAATTTAACCCGGTATTTAATTCTAAATTTTTCCGTTAATTAATTGTTTAAAATTTGTTAGTGAAATAAAAGTTAAGTAATAAATGAATTGAAACCTCTAATTGAAATAAGAGAATAATTGCAAAGCTATAAAGAGGAATTTGCATACATATGAGACAAAGAGTAATATGGATAAACATTAAATTTAATTAAAAGAATGGAGATTAAACTTGTATAAGTTCAATTGCAATTTCCTTAACATAAATAACTTACCCAAATATAAAAGTTGAAGTGTTAAATGAGAAACTGGAATTGAATATTTTACAAGTAGGAATTTAGAAAAATGAAGTATTCAATAAATTACTGTTATAATAAGAATTTAATGGTATAAACTTAGGTTATCATTGAAATTTTACTGAAAAAGGGTTAAGAATTATTAATAGATGATATGAACCTAAGTATATAAAATGAAATTCAAAATAAGAATTGATTGTATGATTATTGACTTAAGTATGTTTTAATCTTCCCTATTCTAATATAATGGAAAGTAGGAAGAATTTAAATGACTGTAATCCATAGTTAATAGATAAATAAAAACTTCCACTTATAAGAATGAATGTTAGCAGATTAAGAATTTAAGGGAAACCTTACAAGTAAAGAGTAAAGAAAGGAAGATATTCAAAATATTTGTTGTTATTAATGAGAATTATTTTATGAACTTAAGTAATAAAAAGGAAATACAAATATAATAAATTTGGTGATAATTGGAAAATAAAACTTGTAAGAACAAAGAAATCCCTCATAAATGAAGGGAAGAAAATCAAACCACTGAAGTATGAAATAAATGTAAATAAACTATTTTGGTGTTGGTTTGGATTGTTTGGTTGATGTATGTTGGTTGGGTAAGAAATTTTGGAGTTATGGGATGAACAAATAATCTATCTTTGTTCCATCTAAGACTGTTGAGTAACGGATGCAATTGATAGTTATTCTTCATTCCGTACAATTTCAGAATTTGAACCCGAACAACAAATTGATTGTTTGATTGAATGGTTGTCTGTTGGTGGCATGTGCTGTTTGTTAAAATTTATGGTTGTTGCATTTGATTGGATATGAATGATTGAATCTACCCAAACATTTCACTGTAACATAAATATTTAACTTTTAGACTATATAAGTGAATACAGGTGATGGAAGCAACTGCTACTGCTTTTGGTTCCAAAATAAAAAAAACGTATAGTGTCCGACAAATAGGTACGTTTCCGGATTACGTATAAAGCGCTATTTTATATATTTTCCCATGTTGGGATATTTTATTTTGGATATATATGTAATATATTGTATATTTGGATATTATATTTTCTCCAGAGTCCCTCCGTACAAAGGAGACTCTGCCAAAATTTTTCGTAAATTTTGGACTTAGAATTTTGTGAAAGTATTTTTCCAACTTTAATAATTCAAGTATTAAAGGATATAATGATTATAAAACAAGTATATTTCATTAAAGGAAATTAATCCAGTAAAATATTGTTTATAAGTTAATATTTGAAATAAGATGCACTGTAAATCTTCCTCCTCCCTTCTTTTTCCTTTTCGGGGACGAAAAGTTTTGAGTGGGGGAGATTGTAACGACCCGTTAAATTTATGATATTTAATAAAATGAATTAATATAATTTCTAATTTGGTTAAAAATAAATGTAGAAATTTGGTATAGTGGTTGCAATTTAGTGTAACTATAAAAATTTATGATAATAGATGTGGATAATGTAAATTGTCACAACTTGATTTAAAGTAATTTTTAAGAAACAAATAAATGTTGAATTTGTGAATGTTAGAATAAATATTAACTTAAATGGTGTTCATTAATACAAAGATGTAATTAGTGTAGATAGTAATAATTTATGCCTGTAGTGAAAGGAAAAGAAAACTAATAGAAACATAAAATTTATTTTATGTAAACAAAAGTATAGTTTTGAACAAACTTATGAAAATTGATAGAAACAGTGTTTGTAATCAGTTTGGTTATTTTATATTTGAAAGATAGAGATGTGTAAATACGCTAATGAATTTATAATGGGAAGGAATGGTAGAATGAAAAGAATATATATAATAATAAGCATTTGATTCAATTAAGGGAATTAAATTATAATAAATGGTCATTTAATAAATTCAACGTTTGTGAGAAATCATAATAGTTGTGTAAAATGTGTACAAACTTGGATTTGGAAGTTTATTGGATTTATAACGGTTTTGTTATTAAGTGTATGAGTTTAAAAGTTATTCCCTTTTGTAAAGTTATAGAAGAATGCATAAAGATATAAACAGGGCTTAATAGAATTGACACTTAATGAATTGAATAAATTACCCATTTATGTAGATATGTATAGTGAAATAAATGGCCTAAGCAAATTAAAATGGGATAATCATTGAGATTTGTACTATGAAAATAAATAGTAACATTTATTTGCAAGGAATAAAAGACTATTTGGGCGACTAGAATTTGGAGTAATGACTATTGTATGTTACCTACCCTTGTTTCTTGTTAATTTAGATTTTGGGAATCAAATTCAATTTATCCGCCAATTTACCGCAGTTAAAGTGAAATGAATTGGTGATTGAGAAATGTTAAATACAAATAAGATGTAAACCAAAGAAAATCCCATTTGTAATAAATTATGTAGAATGAAGTAAAGAAACTAGGAAATGAAAATGTGAAAATGTGGATGCAGTGAGATCTTAAGTGATAATAACCTTGTTAGGCAAGTGATAACAGAATTTTGTGTATATGTAATATTTACTGGTGTGTCAAGTAATAAACACATAGATGCAAGAAAAGGAAAGTTGGTAGCAATCTATATATGTTATTTATCTTACTTAGTATATTAAATAAGGTTTGGAATTCAAATTTTAATTAAAGGAGTTGGTAGGACGTTAGTAGGAAATAATTATAAGGGTGGGATAATGTGACGACCGCCCATGACTCCCGCACCTAAACAATGGAATAGTGCGCTGAAAGGCGTGCCAGGTAGTTATGGACGATAGTCAGGGCAAAATAAAACAGCAACCTCTATCGTACAACTCACAGCGCTTGGATAAAATACAATAGAGAAGTATATAGTGAAGCTCCATAACAGAAAAATCATCATATAAGCATCGTAAGTAGATTATACAAACATGAATCATCCATACATCAAAGCCTCACTACAACACTCAATCAGATATAACAGCGGAACACCCAGTACATATAGTAAGAAAACTAGTATGCAAAGCCTCCTGCTCGTCTTCGTCATCATCAGCGTGGATCTCTAAGAACAGCACCTGTCACCTGCTACCTAGTCTGCCCATCCCAACATGGATGAACAGCCCAAGGTAATAAGAGGAGACATAAAACCTTGAGTCAGACAAAGTCTTAGTGAGCAGTAAATCAACTATCAAACATACCAAAAGTGCATAAAGGATAAAAGGAATAGGAACCAAACCATCCCACTCCACCTCTTTATACAGTGATAGCCCCCGGACACACACCAAGGAGAAGTAAGCATAACACAGCAGACAATTAAGGTAAAGCAATAATCACTCGAGTCAAGGGCGATGTTTTCCAAATACAAACCCCCAAGGCCTAAACCAAGATCAGATAAGCACCTAGAAAATACCGCTCTTGAGACCGAATGATGATACAACCAAACGTCCAAACATCCATAACTCTGGCTATCACTGTTATCCTTGCTTCGATTTCACCGTTGATTAAATGACCATCCGTCAAGGGCTAATGGTAACTCCGGTTCCAGACATAACTCCGCACACTGCCTTGTGCCTAGGACTTATCTACTTTGCCCAGAGTACTCGACTACCTACCTGTAGTCTTTTGGTTGTCCCGACTACCTACCTGTAGTCGTTATGGGCACCCCATGTACTCTTGCTTTTGAGCATGCTAGAACCTTCAACAACGATGAGATCCAAGCCTCCTAGTCATCCTCCTTGACGACTATCCTCATACTAGCTCAAGCTACCTTTCGAGCAATCCATTATCAACCAACTCGAACCATCCCTCGAGTTATCAACATGCTTGGAATGATCCCTGCCTGGATTACGCCAAGTCTACATCACATCATACTTCGCTTTATTGCACCATAGCAAAGTCTCAACTCAACAACATGGTTTGCCTCATCGCATCATGGCAAAGTTCCATCTCAACATCATTCAATCCATACATATGAGCTTCCACATCCGCCACATATGCTTTTAACAGCTTTCACCATTCAAGAGCCTCTTCTGTAGCTTTTGAATCATCTTTGACCATACTTATCCAAATCTATCAACTAGATAGCTCATTCACAACAATCAGTCAAGGCAAACATTTATCCAAACAAATAAGTATTCAATCAAGATCTAATTAGGCATTCATAACTACAATGGCAATTTCGTAAATAAATGAGCATAGAACTAACATACATGAATCATGGGTTTTTAGCATAGATCTAGCAAATATAAAACATGGGTTTTGTTTCTATAACTTAATAAATGAGCTTGCATAGGTAAACATCTTCACAAACAATGGATCTATACTTGGATCTAAGGAAAAATGCACAAAAATCACTATCTACAACACTCCAACAAACCACCAATCCAATATACTCCTTTGGGTCCGCGTGAGAGATAACTACCACTCACCAAATCACCTAAACACCTCAAAAACTAAACACTTCAGATCTGGACAGCGAAGATCAAGGCTTGATCCGGCGAAATCTCGCTTAAAACGATGAAATCTAGCTTCGTTGGATGAAGATCTTCAACTTTGTCTCTTGGATCTTCAATCTCAATCTTCGATCTTGGATGGATGTTAGAATTAGATTGGAATGGAGAAAAGAAGATGAAGAAATGTTGTAGTCGAGTTCCCAAAATGACAGCACTTCGTTGCTTCAAAAACCGGTGCCAAAAAGTGAACCGAACCCCTCTATATATAGGCTGAATCACTCTTAGGTCGTCGCCCTATAGGTCGGTCACGACCTATCCATGAGTCGTTGCCGACTCATCAGACCCCTTCGTCCTACGACCTAACCAACACAACATACAGTCGATCTAAAGACATGGCCGACCCAATACTCATTCCTATGGCCGACCTAACCCCTAGCCGACCTACTGCATATGACTCAACACAGTAAAGCCATCCCAACTCGTATGCGACTTAACTAAGACGCAACGACTCAACCTATCTTCTTAAGTCGTACTAAGGTCCTAACGACTCAAGTCCTACCGACTTATACCACTTGCCGACTTAACATACAGACCGACTTAGCACTTAGGCGCTCTTCTCTCTTAACTGGCTAACACTCTAACTCGGCAACTCTTGTAACTCGGCAACACCTATGAGTCGTTGACACGAGCTAACTCCACACGGCTTATCACCTTAGGCCGATAACCTTTAAGTCGGTCATTTTATAAGTCGTCTAACGACCTAACCTGTGACTCGTTAACTCGGCCACTCATACTAACTCTTTAGCTCTTAGGTCGTAAACTTCTTGACCCGGTCACCCCTATGAGTCGGCCCTCTATGACTCATGCTAGAGACAACATAAACAACACCAACGACTTAATGCAACTATTTTACGATTTAATCGACACGTAAAATACGGGTCGTTACATTCTCTCCCCCTTAGGAATTTCGCCCCCGAAATTCCAAACAAACAGCAGCAATCAAAATTATTCCGCATGCCTATCATCCATAGCAATCAACAAACCATGCATCCAATTCTAGCCTAGCATGCAGAATTCTAAGACTTAGAACAAGCTACAAATTCATGAGATGTCACGACACCTTAGGGCCATACCTTGAAGAGTTCGGGATGAGCTGCTTCATCCTCTCTTCCTCCTCCCACGTACAGTCGTTAACATCATCACTCCATTGTACCTTGAGCAACGTAATCGTCTTTCTCCTAAGCTGTTTCGTATCGGTTTCAACAATACGAAGCGGCTTACGAGGTCTCGTAACCACTGGATCAACCTCTAAGTTTTCACAGCTATCAGCAGAAACCACTGCAGTTGGATCATGCACATACTTCCGTAGATAAGATACATGAAAAACATTGTGCACGCCCGCCATCTTTTCCGATAACTTTAATCTATAAGCGAGCTTTCCAATTCGCTCTATAATTGGGAATGGTCCAACAAATCTCGGAGTTAACTTTCCTTTCTTTCCGAATCTAATAGCACTCGAGAAATCTTCACAAAAACCATCTCACCTATGTCGAATTCCAAATCCTTACGACGATTATCGGCATAACTTTTCTGACGATCTTGGGCTGCCTTCATTCGTTGCCGAATGATCTCTATACAATCCGAAGTCTGTCGAATCATCTCTGGCCCAAGTATCAGCTTTTCTCCAGTTTCCAACCAACATGTCGGAGAGTTACACGGTCTTCCATATAATGCCTCATATGGTGCCATACCAATACTCGACTGATAACTGTTATTATATGCAAACTCCACCAAATGAAGATGATCTTCCCATGATCCTCCGAAGTCCATAACGCAAGCTCTGAGAAGATCTTCCAAAACTCGGTTAACTCTCTCAGTCTGACCATCTGTTTGAGGGTGATAAGCTGTACTCAAACACAACTCAGTTCCCAAAACTTCCTGGAAGCTCTTCCAAAATCTACTAGTGAACAATGGGTCTCGATCGCTCACTATACCCTTCGGAATACCATGGAATCGAACTATCCACTTCACATAAAGCTCAGCCAATTTCGATGCAGTTCTAGTTGATCGAATAGGAATGAATCTTGCACTCTTGGTCAAACGATCTACGATAACCCAAATTCCTTCATTCCCTGCCCTAGTTCTAGGCAGACCATCGATAAAATCCATCGACACTTGCTCCCACTTCCATGTAGGAACCTCCAATGGCTGAAGTAATCCACTGGGCTTCTTCTGCTTAGCTTTCACTAACTGACAGTTCATACACTTGGAAATAAAATTTCCAACATCCTTCTTCATGCCTTCCCAGTAGTAAGTTCTCTTCATATCCCGATACATCTTATTTCCACCTGGATGAATCGTCAACTTCGAGTGATGACTTTCCCTTAGAACTTCATCTCTCAATCCATCTATATCGGGAACAACCAGTCGTCCTTGCTTCCGAAGCCAACCCTCTCGATCGACCTCAAATCCCTTATTCTTCTCTGGGTCCAATCCGGATTCCAAATCTCGGATAATCTTAACAAGCCTATCATCTCTCTTTTGGTTCTCGCCAATCCTTTCCACAAGAGTAGGTTTTATCGATAAGTTTGCCAACATCTCAGGTTCCAATTCACATCTGGGCCTGAAATCAAATCCAGCCAAATACTCAAGACTCTTCCATTCCGAAAACATGGCTCCCAATCCTGCATGTCTTCGACTTAACGCATCAGCCACTGCGTTACCTTTTCCCGGAGTATAGGCTATACCAAAATCATAAGATGCTAAGAACTCTAGCCATCTTTGCTGTCGAAGATTCAAATCCTTTTGGGAGAACAGATACTTCAACGACTTATGATCTGTAAATAACTCAAATCTAACTCCCAATAGATAGTGTCTCCATATCTTCAAAGCAAACACAATCGCCGCTAACTCCAAATCATGAGTCGGATAATTCCTTTCATGCGGCTTCAGTTGTCGACTAGCATACGCAACAACTTTATCCTTCTGCATTAGCACTGCTCCAAGTCCAGTGCCACATGCGTCGGTGTAAACCACCATCTCATCATTCCCACTAGGAATAGTCAAAACAGGAGCACTCGTCAGTCGCTCTTTCAGGATTACGAAAGCTTGCTCACACTTATCATCCCATCTGAACACTTGGTTCTTTTTCGTCAATCCAGTCAACGGTGCAGCTATCTTGGAAAAGTCTTTGATAAACCGACGATAATATCCTGCTAATCCAAGAAAACTTCTCACATCAGATGCATTCTTAGGTCTAACCCAATCCTGGATTGCTGCCACCTTAGCGGGATCAACCGCTATTCCATTTCCAGAGATAACATGGCCTAAGAACCTCACTTCACTCTTCCAGAAGTGACATTTCGAAAACTTAGCCTTCAGCTGATGTTTCCGCAAGATTTCCAAAACAATTCTCAAGTGCGTCTTGTGCTCTTCCTCAGTTCTGGAGTAAACCAAAATATCATCCACGAACACAAGCACGAACTTATTCAACTGATCTCTGAACACCCTATTCATAAGATCCACAAAATATGCTGGCGCGTTAGTCAATCCAAACGGCATTACCAGCCACTCATAAAAACCGGATGGTGTCCTGAAAGCAGTCTTTGGCACACTATCCTTTGCCACTCTCAACTGGTGAAATCCCGTTGCCAAATCCATCTGAGAAAACACCTTGGCCTCGTGAAGCTGATCAAACAAGTCATCTATTCTCGGCAATGGATACTTGTTCTTCTTAGTCAACTTATTCAGCTCACGATAATCCACACACAACCTCAACGATCCATCCGCCTTGGTTGCGAACACAACTGGTGCACCCCATTCGGACACACTTCTCCGAATGAATCCTTTCTGCAAAAGGTCATCAACCTGCACCCCCAACTCTAGCTGCTCCCTAGGCGCCATCCGCCTAAGAGGCATCACAACAGGTCTGGCTCCCTCAACTAGATCGATACGAAACTCGATCTCTCTATGCGGCGGCAATCCTTTGACTTCGTCAAAGACATCCTCAAATCCATTCACAATAGGCACCGATGACAGTCCATCCCGTGGAACAACCAGCGAATACATGAAGCTCATGAAGACGTCTTCCTCATGCTTACATCGTATCACAACCTTTCGCCCTTCCACATTCCCGACTGTCACCTCAAGCCTCTCACAATCAATCCTTGCCGCATATTTCCTAAGCCAGTCCATACCCAAAATAATTCCGAACCCCGCAAAGTTCAGAACAAAACAATCACAAACAAACGAGCAATCATGACTCGACACAACTAGACCACGGCATATCATACACAAACATGACGAACCCCCAACTGGATTAGTCACAACCAATGGCCTATCAACAATATCCGGTCTCAAACCTAACCGGTCTACCAAATCATTACAAACAAAAGAATGCGACGCTCCAGTATCAAACAACACTCTAACTGGAACACCACAGATAGAAAGAGTACCTTGAACCACCACACTCTTCCCCTTCTCTTCAGCAGTAGGAGCTTTTGAAGATGACGGCACAACTCCCAAAGCATAAGCTTGCACAATTTGCCTATCTTTCCTCGGCTCTGGGCAATCCTTCTTGATATGTCCCAGCTTATCACAGTTATAACACTTTCCCGGCATCTTGGGATTCTTACAATCTTTGTAAAGATGGCCCTTCTGTTGGCAGTTATAACAAGTCACTTCGCCTTTCGGCTTCTTCTGGCCATCCTTACCCTTCTGCTGTTGCTGCTTCCTCCTCTTATTGCCATTCTGGTGTGGTTTAGATCCTTCCCTGGTTACAGCAACAACAGAACTTTCCTTAGGAAACAAACTCTCATGCCTAAGGGCTTTCTCCACAAGCTTCTCAAATGGATCGTCCAGATGATCCACCAACTGCCTCCCAAGATAAGCATCCAAACCAGTCACAAACTTCTCATTCTTCTGATAAGGAGAATCAATATACGATCTAGCATACTTGGACAAAGCTTCGAACTCAGAAATATACTCAAGAACTGGTCTCCCACCTTGCTTGAGCTCTACAAACCTCTTGAACAAGACAGACTTCTGAGCCGTAGAGATGAACTTGGCTTCAAATCTAACTTGGAATTGCTCCCAAGTGATCTCTTCTTCTGGAGTATCGATGGTGATAGAATTCCACCAATCCGCAGCTCTCCCTTGAAGCCGTCTCGATGCAAGCTTCCTCTTAGTTGCATCCTCAATCCCTAAATCACCAAAGATTCTTCGACATGCATCAATCCATCTCTGCACCTCAATGGTCGACTCCGTCCCCAAGAAAGCTTTTCCTCCAAGAGAAGTATAATCCTTGCAAAGCTTAGCAAAATCCACCGGTCTTGGAGCTTGGACTTGAACTCCAACATCTACAGATGGCCCTGGAGCTGGTATCCTTCTCATGATCGAAGTCATCATCGCTTCGAACATAGTTCCATAATCAACAGCTCCTTCAGTAGCACGGCTTTCCCTTGCAGCTGGTCTCCCTCTTCGACTCATCCTTAATATCTGTAATAAGAATGATTAGAACACCTTGAGAAACAACTGCATAAGGAGTTCAAATCCTTCTAGGCTACTATATTATATATAGTAATTATCCATCAAAATACAATTACGTCTCTCATACGTAGTTACGTCAGCGAGCGTTGGCTAAAATCGATTAACCAAAGCTCTGATACCAAATGTGACGACCGCCCATGACTCCCGCACCTAAACAATGGAATAGTGCGCTGAAAGGCGTGCCAGGTAGTTATGGACGATAGTCAGGGCAAAATAAAACAGCAACCTCTATCGTACAACTCACAGCGCTTGGATAAAATACAATAGAGAAGTATATAGTGAAGCTCCATAACAGAAAAATCATCATATAAGCATCGTAAGTAGATTATACAAACATGAATCATCCATACATCAAAGCCTCACTACAACACTCAATCAGATATAACAGCGGAACACCCAGTACATATAGTAAGAAAACTAGTATGCAAAGCCTCCTGCTCGTCTTCGTCATCATCAGCGTGGATCTCTAAGAACAGCACCTGTCACCTGCTACCTAGTCTGCCCATCCCAACATGGATGAACAGCCCAAGGTAATAAGAGGAGACATAAAACCTTGAGTCAGACAAAGTCTTAGTGAGCAGTAAATCAACTATCAAACATACCAAAAGAGCATAAAGGATAAAAGGAATAGGAACCAAACCATCCCACTCCACCTCTTTCTACAGTGATAGCCCCCGGACACACACCAAGGAGAAGTAAGCATAACACAGCAGACAATTAAGGTAAAGCAATAATCACTCGAGTCAAGGGCGATGTTTTCCAAATACAAACCCCCAAGGCCTAAACCAAGATCAGATAAGCACCTAGAAAATACCGCTCTTGAGACCGAATGATGATACAACCAAACGTCCAAACATCCATAACTCTGGCTATCACTGTTATCCTTGCTTCGATTTCACCGTTGATTAAATGACCATCCGTCAAGGGCTAATGGTAACCCCGGTTCCAGACATAACTCCGCACACTGCCTTGTGCCTAGGACTTATCTACTTTGCCCAGAGTACTCGACTACCTACCTGTAGTCTTTTGGTTGTCCCGACTACCTACCTGTAGTCGTTATGGGCACCCCATGTACTCTTGCTTTTGAGCATGCTAGAACCTTCAACAACGATGAGATCCAAGCCTCCTAGTCATCCTCCTTGACGACTATCCTCATACTAGCTCAAGATACCTCTCGAGCAATCCATTATCAACCAACTCGAACCATCCCTCGAGTTATCAACATGCTTGGAATGATCCCTGCCTGGATTACGCCAAGTCTACATCACATCATACTTCGCTTTATTGCACCATAGCAAAGTCTCAACTCAACAACATGGTTTGCCTCATCGCATCATGGCAAAGTTCCATCTCAACATCATTCAATCCATACATATGAGCTTCCACATCCGCCACATATGCTTTTAATAGCTTTCACCATTCAAGAGCCTCTTCTGTAGCTTTTGAATCATCTTTGACCATACTTATCCAAATCTATCAACTAGATAGCTCATTCACAACAATCAGTCAAGGCAAACATTTATCCAAACAAATAAGTATTCAATCAAGATCTAATTAGGCATTCATAACTACAATGGCAATTTCGTAAATAAATGAGCATAGAACTAACATACATGAATCATGGGTTTTTAGCATAGATCTAGCAAATATAAAACATGGGTTTTGTTTCTATAACTTAATAAATGAGCTTGCATAGGTAAACATCTTCACAAACAATGGATCTATACTTGGATCTAAGGAAAAATGCATAAAAATCACTATCTACAACACTCCAACAAACCACCAATCCAATATACTCCTTTGGGTCCGCGTGAGAGATAACTACCACTCACCAAATCACCTAAACACCTCAAAAACTAAACACTTCAGATCTGGACAGCGAAGATCAAGGCTTGATCCGGCGAAATCTCGCTTAAAACGATGAAATCTAGCTTCGTTGGATGAAGATCTTCAACTTTGTCTCTTGGATCTTCAATCTCAATCTTCGATCTTGGATGGATGTTAGAATTAGATTGGAATGGAGAAAAGAAGATGAAGAAATGTTGTAGTCGAGTTCCCAAAATGACAGCACTTCGTTGCTTCAAAAACCGGTGCCAAAAAGTGAACCGAACCCCTCTATATATAGGCTGAATCACTCTTAGGTCGTCGCCCTATAGGTCGGTCACGACCTATCCATGAGTCGTTGCCGACTCATCAGACCCCTTCGTCCTACGACCTAACCAACACAACATACAGTCGATCTAAAGACATGGCCGACCCAACACTCATTCCTATGGCCGACCTAACCCCTAGCCGACCTACTGCATATGACTCAACACAGTAAAGCCATCCCAACTCGTATGCGACTTAACTAAGACGCAACGACTCAACCTATCTTCTTAAGTCGTACTAAGGTCCTAACGACTCAAGTCCTACCGACTTATACCACTTGCCGACTTAACATACAGACCGACTTAGCACTTAGGCGCTCTTCTCTCTTAACTGGCTAACACTCTAACTCGGCAACTCTTGTAACTCGGCAACACCTATGAGTCGTTGACACGAGCTAACTCCACACGGCTTATCACCATAGGCCGATAACCTTTAAGTCGGTCATTTTATAAGTCGTCTAACGACCTAACCTGTGACTCGTTAACTCGGCCAATCATACTAACTCTTTAGCTCTTAGGTCGTAAACTTCTTGACCCGGTCACCCCTATGAGTCGGCCCTCTATGACTCATGCTAGAGACAACATAAACAACACCAACGACATAATGCAACTATTTTACGATTTAATCGACACGTAAAATACGGGTCGTTACAGATAACAACTACTATAAACTACCTAATTTAAATGAGTCAATGAACTTATTTGAAATAACGTTCATCTAAATATGAGTAATTAAAATGGCGGAGTCAACAATAAACGTTACTTTAGAATTAATTTATATTTTAACGGAAGTGTGAAAGTAAAGCAATAGAAGTGTAAACTTATCAAGGTAGAATTTAGTAGTGTAATGAAAAAATGTTAAGAATGTTATAGTATAATGATTGATTGGAAATCAAAATTTACTTGTTTGAATGTAACTTTAGGGAAATTGGATTTAATTAAAATAAAAAGGAAGAAAAAAAATTGGATGAAATTTAATGTTGGAATATTATGTAAATATAAACTTAGATAAAATTTAAGGATATCTACGTAATAGAGTGTAAAACCAATGTTAATTTCATCTATTTAATACTAATAGGTTAATAATAGAATGAAGAGTAAATTTAATGTTAAGTTAATATGAATTAAGGTAATATTGAGGAATAATGTGAATTTTCTTCATAATATGATAAGTTGTAGAATACAACGTAAACTTAAGTATAACCTTTGGATTGAAAACATTGTTAAGGGTTACCTATTAAATTTGGATGGAATTGGCAATAAATGTTACACTTATGGGTAAGGAAATAAAAATGTTCAGAATTTGAGTATATTAAGAAATGGGGATTGAAATTGAAATCTTGCAACGAATCTAATAATACGTTACATAAGTGTTAAATTAAGGTAACATTTGGAAAATATGATAATGATTTTCAAATTGAACAAGTTGTGGAATTAATAAGGATGGAAGAAAAAAAAAATCAAGATTTATTTTATTTATTGGAATGAAAAATTTATAATTTGATTTATTGCGAATAATTGAAATTTAATTTGGTAATTGGCGAAATGATTAATGATTGAATTAACATAGAACTTGTTGTTAGTTATTAAAATTGTTTAAGAAATCAAAGGAGAGAAATTTTATAAAAATTTTAAATTTTGTAATTGGATTGGCTAAAGTGGGAAAGTGGAATTAATCAACGTTGTTACTTTTATCTCCTTCCCTATTAGATCCTTATGTGATTGCATCCACATTGATGTATGTTTAGCAATTTTGTCACACAGTTAAAGTATGAATATATATATATGATGTATTCAAATTTTTCTGTATCTAGCACTTAATTAATTTAGAATCAAACTAACGAAACGTGTCATTTATTTTTGTCCCTCCATATTCATTTTCTTTCTAATTAATAAATACCTCTTTTTAATACCTGCTACTTTAAAAAAAAGAAAAAAGAAGGACTGTTCATATTTGCTATATTTCAATACCAAGTGTTCATATTCACTTTATTTCTAATTAATAGCAGCCTCTCCTTTCAAATCTATTTGTCCCTAAACCTAACTCTAACCTTATAAATAACCTACTTCTTATTCTTCTATTACATTTTGTTTCTCCTAACTCTAACCCTAACCTCCATGCTATTCTTCTTCTTCTTCTTCTTTTTTCTTGTTTTTCTCAAAGCTCCTTATTATCTCTCATTTTAATTTTTTTTTCTTTCTCTTCAAATATTCTTCTTCTTCTTCTTCAAATTTACTTCTATTTCAAACTTTCTTCTTTTCAAATCTAGATCTTCTCTTCCGTTTTCAGTTCTTATTTTAATCATTTTTTTTCAATTCTTCTTTTTCAAATCTTCTTTTTCTTTCAAACCTTTTAAAATACATACATTCATATAATAAGGAGGAAAATTAAAGTAAATCGAAATAAAAGAAAAATTACGGAACAAAGTTAGCAATCAAGAAGAAGCATATGCGTTTTTCACGAGGGAAGGTGGATGTGGCACGGTATTTTATTTTTGTTTTGTTTATTTTTAATTTTTTTTATTTCAATTGCAAATCGTTTAATTGTGATAACTTTCACATACGAACTCCGTTTCACACGAAATTTCTTTTGTTAGGATCGTAATTAAATTCCGGATCTGATGACGCTGGTTTGGATAAATTTAGAGACCGTCAAATTTTGGGTTTAAATCGGATTTACATTCGATTTAAATTCAAAAGGTGAGTGTTTTGACCCACTCACAATTACTAGAAGCTTTTGTGTTTGTTAAATAAATTTTAGAAATGAATAGAAATTTATTTATGAGTATTTGGCATGTTTATTTCATTCATATCTGTTGAATTGCATTTTATTAAATTTAACTGTTAATTTAATTGATTTATTGTGTATTAATTGACTGTTGGAAATTTTTGTTGCATATGAATTGCTAGTTAACAGTTGTATAAATTATTACTGAATAAACTGTTAGATTGATAGTTGATAAATTTAATTTGAATAAACTGCCAGTTATCACCTGTTATATATGATCATATATATAATTGTTATTGATTGATATTGATCGATGTTGTGATTGGATGATGGATGTGTTGTTGAATGAATGTTTTATTTGGATATCATTAAACTGCAAGTTAGTATGCATTTACATTTCATTCGGGATTGCGGTTTGAAATGATATACAACCGCAGTTTTTTTTTATTTTTTTATTGCGGATTGAAATGATAAATATCTGTATCACTTGACCATAGGATAGAAAACTATATACAGGCACCGCGGTCTATATATAACTATTTTTAATGTGATTTCTATGGTTTGGATGGAATACGGTTTATAAAAATCTTAAATTTTATACTGAATAAATGTTTTCTTCCATATTTATATACTTATGAAGTTGAAAAATTTGAAATAAAAAGGTGTATAAATCTCTTTATTAAAATGGAAGAAAATTTAGTAAATGGAGTTTGATAATTTATATCCTATGTTTAAATGTTAAGTTGGAAATTTTAAGATATGATATTTATAATTGGATTTTCCCAAAATAAATTAAATGAATATTCTAGTATAACTTGAATTGGAAAATATATGTAATTTATTACTAGAAATTGAAGTCTTATAAATTATGGATTCTATGTGAATATTCAAGGCTAATTAATAGAACATTTGATTTGAAAATCCAACTTTAGTTGAAATATTTATACTCAAAATGGATATACGTATATATATGAATTTATTGAAATGGTTTTGGAACTTGAAGCGATATTAAATTTTGGTTTTAACTTTAAATAAAGAAATGTATTGTAAAGCCACGAGAAATATTTCTTTTCAAAGTAACATTTAAGTTAAACCACTTATTTTATATACTGTTGAATATCCAAACCATTTAGTTTTGAAAGTAATGGTTTTAAAAACTATGGATTTCGAAGTATTATGTTGAAAGTTAATATTCAAATATTTGTTACAAGGAATTATAAATTTTAAAAGTGGCATAATTTTTGGAAAAGATTTATATTTGGGAAATGATATCATTGATTTGGGTTTTATAAAATAATATCAAAATGAATCTTTTTGGGTTTTAAAGAAGAAATGATATCGTAATATTATGGTTTTGAAATGGATTATATTCTGGTTTTAAAGTATAAACTATTTTTAAATGACCGCGGTGTTATAATAACGATTGGTTGGCAAAGAGACCGGGATCGGATATGGACATACTCTCTGTCGATACCGAAAACCACTTTGACTAACCGTGTACGCGGTGGAGATTCCAGAATGAAGTAGGTTGGGCGACGTTTCCTGTAAGGTAAATACGTGGACCCGACTCCCGTGAGTTAGCATAAGGTGGCTAAAACAGGAGCGATTGACGGGTTAATGAGGTCATTCCTCCGATCGGACACTCCTCTTCGATATTATACTTCGACTTTGGATTGATTCAGTGGCCACTTCTATTTTTGATTTTGGGGGAGTTTGTTCGAGGTGGGCGGTTGTAACATCCCGCCTTTTCGCACACTTTAAACCGACACACGTGCCAATTCAAAGCATACGCAAGGGCGGATTGTTATGGGGTAAATAAGAAAAAACAGAGAAGAAATAAAACAAAATAGAATCTCACAGCGGAAGGATAAAATATAATAATCAATATACACAGTTCATGATAACTGTTTACAAAATATTTATTTTACTTATACAATGAATATCAGAGTTATACATACCAATACAATCAATGCAGCGGAAATTTAGAGTGTGGTGCAATACTATAAATAATATAATACGGATTCTTCGTCTTCGTCCTCCAAAGCTAAAATCTTCGATCCTGAAACGCTCGGACTGACCCGAGCGAATTTGAAAAGACAAAAACACTCGAGTCAGACTAAAAGATCTTATGTGAGTTAAATTAACAGAAATAAATATGAGTACAGTAACTCAAGAGATGTTCGGGATTTACATCTCCTAAGGATCCGTTAAACTATTTACTATGTAGTATATTGCGCTATTATAATAGTGTCTATTTATAAAATAAACTTACTTTTAAATAGCGTTAAGGGGTTACCCATATAGCCCTTAACACAAATAATGCCAATAGTCTATACAGTACCGTAATACCTCCTGATCGGGAAGCTACCAGAGGATACTCCATAGGTACGACACAAATAGAAACTCGTAGTAAAGGCTCGGTATGGTAGGTGACACGGCACAACTAGGCAATGCCAGGGTAGATATACCAATTGCTATCCAGGCTGGTGGAAACGCGTAGCCGCAGTTACCGCCCACCTCGGACTAACTCCCCAAAATCAAAATATAGAAGTGGCCACTGAATCAATCCAAAATCAAAGTATAATATCGAAGAGGAGGGTCCGATCAGAGGAATGACCTCATTGGCCTGAGAATCGCTCCTGTTTTAGCCACCTTATGCCAACTCACGGGAGTCGGGTCCACGTATTTACCTTACAGGAAACGTCGCCACCACCTACTTCATTCTGGAATCTCCACCGCGTACACGGTTAGTCAAAGTGGTTTTCGGTATCGACAGAGAGTATGTCAGATATCCGATCCCGGTCTCTTTGCCAACCAATCGTTATTATAACACCGCGGTTATTTAAAAACAGTTTATACTTTAAAACCAGAATATAATCCCTTTCAAAACCATAATATTACGATATCATTTCTTCTTTAAAAAACACAAACAATTTATTTTCATATTATTTTATAAAAGCCCAAATCAATGATATCGTTTCCCAAATAAAATTTTCCTTTCCAAAAATTATGTCACTTTTTATTATTTAATATCCCATGTAACCAATATTTTGTTTGTAACTTTCAACATAATTCTTCGAAAATCCATAGTATTTTAAAACCATTATTTTCAAAACTAAATGGTTTGGATATTCAACGGTATGCGAATTAAAAAGGTTTAACTTTACTGTTGTTTTATAAAGAATAAATTACATGGCTTTCCAAATATTTCTTGTTTTAAAGTTAAACCAAAATCCAAAATATTACTTCAAGTCCCAAAACCATTTCAATTTTTATATATATTTATATCCATTTTTGAGCATTAATATTTCAACTAAAGTTGGATTTTTATCCTTTCAAAATCAATATTCTATTAATTAATCTTGACCATTCACATAAAATCCATAATTAATAAGACTTCAATTTCTAGTAAAATATATATATATATATATATATATATATATATATAGAATTTTTCCACTTCAAATTATACTAGAATATCCATTTCTATTTAATTTGGGAAAATCCAATTACAAATATCATATCTTAAAATTTCCAACTTTACATTTAAACATAGGATATAAATTTACCAAACTCCATTTTCTAAATTTCTTCCATTTTCAATAAAGAAATTTATATTCCTTTTAATTTCAAAATTTCAACTTCATAGGTATATAAATATGGAATAAAATATTTATACAATATAAATTTAAGATTTATAGACCGTATTCAATCCAAACCATAGAAATCACATTAAAATAGTTATATATAGACCGCGGTGCCTGTATATAATTTTCTATCCTATGGTCAAGTGATACGGATATTTATCATTTCAATCCGCAATTTAAAAAAAATAAAACTTTGCGGTTTTATCATTTCAAACCACAATCCCGAATGAAATGTAAAATGTATGCTAACTTGCAGTTTAATGATATCAAATAAAACATCCATTCAACAACACATCCATCATCCAGTCACAAACATCAAGCAATATCAACCAATAACAAAATATGTCTGGGAATATACAACAGGTAATAATTGGCAGTTTAATTCAAATTATATTTATCAACTATAAATCTAACAGTTTATTTTCAGTGATAATTGACATAACTGTTAACTAGCAGTTCTTATGCAAACAATAATTTCTAACAGCCAATTAATACGCAATCATCAATTTAATTAACAGCTAAATTCAAAAAATGCAATTCAACAGATATGGGTGAAATAACATGCCAAAAGCTCATAAATAAATTTCTATTCATTTCTAAAATTTATTTAACAAACATAAAAGCTTCTAGTAGTTGTGAGTGGGTTAAAACACTCACCTTTTGAATTTAAATCGAATGTAAATCCGATTTGAACCCAAAATTTGACGGTCTCTAAATTTATCCAAACCAGCGTCATCAGATCCGGAATTTAATTACGATCCTAACAAAAGAAATTTCGTGTGAAACGGAGTTCGTATGTGAAAGTTATCACAATTAAACGATTTGCAAAATAAAAAAAATAAAAATAAAAATAAACAAAACAAAAATAAAATACCGTGCCACATCCACCTTCCCTCGTGAAAAACGCATATGCTTCTTCTTGATTGCTAACTTTGTTCCGTAATTTTTCTTTTATTTCGATTTACATTAATTTTCCTCCTTATTATATGAATGTATGTATTTTAAAAGGTTTGAAAGAAAAAGAAGAATTGAAAAAGAAGAATTGAAAAAAATGATTAAAATAAGAACTGAAAATGGAAGAGAAGATCTAGATTTGAAAAGAAGAAAGTTAGAAATAGAAGTAAATTTGAAGAAGAAGAAGAATAATATTTGAAGAGAAAGAAAAAAAATTAAAATGAGAGATAATAAGGAGCTTTGAGAAAAACAAGAAAAAAGAAGAAGAAGAAGAAGAAGAAGAAGAAGAAGAAGAAGAATAGCATGGAGGCTAGGGTTAGAGTTAGGAGAAACAAAATGTAATAGAAGAATAAGAAGTAGGTTATTTATAATTATTGGAAAGAAATAAAATAAATATGAACAACCTTTTTAAAAGTAGCAGGTATTCAAAAGAAATAATTATTTATTAGAAAGGGAATGAATATGGAGGGACAAAATAAATGACACGTTTCGTTAGTTTGATTCTAAATTAATTAAGTGCTAGATACAGAAAAGTTTGAATACATCATATATATATATATTCATACTTTAACTGTGTGACAAAATTGCTAAACATACATCAAGTACGATTAGTTGGTGACAATATATAGGAATAATCAACAATAAATGTGGATGCAATCACATAAGGATCTAATAGGGAAGGAGATAAAAGTAACAACGTTGATTAATTCCACTTTCCCACTTTAGCCAATCCAATTACAAAATTTAAAATTTTATAAAATTTCTCTCCTTTGATTTCTTAAACAATTTTAATAACTAACAACAAGTTCTATGTTAATTCAATCATTAATCATTTCGCCAATTACCAAATTAAATCACAATTATTCGCAATAAATCAAATTATTAAATCATATACTCTTATACTCTCACTTAAATCCAATTAGATAAATAGATTTGATTTCCATTCCAACTCATTTGATTGCAAATAAACTTTTTACCATAAATAAAATTCCAAATTATTAATAACTTTATTCCCATTTCCTTCACACACAAACATCATATTATAAAGGTATCTATATTATTCTCCATTGGTTTGCCTTAACTTATTTAAGGTAACCTTACATTAATATCTATTGCTATGTTTTCAAATTATTCTTCCCTCATTCTTCTTTACTAATATTAATTCCACAACTTGTTCAATTTGAAAATCATTATCATATTTTCCAAATGTTACCTTAATTTAACACTTATGTAACGTATTATTAGATTCGTTGCAAGATTTCAATTTCAATCCCCATTTCTTAATATACTCAAATTCTGGACATTTTTATTTCCTTACCCATAAGTGTAACATTTATTGCCAATTCCATCCAAATTTAACAGGTAACCCTTAACAATGTTTTCAATCCAAAGGTTATACTTAAGTTTACGTTGTATTCTACAACTTATCATATTATGAAGAAAATTCACATTATTCCCCAATATTACCTTAATTCATATTAACTTTAACATTAAATTTACTCTTCATTCTATTATTAACCTATTAGTATTAAATAGGTGAAATTAACATTGGTTTTACACTCTATTACGTAGATATCCTTAAATTTTATCTAAGTTTATATTTACATAATATTCCAACATTAAATTTCATCCAATTTTTTTTTCTTCCTTTTTATTTTAATTAAATCCAATTCCCTAAAGTTACATTCAAACAAGTAAATTTTGATTTCCAATCAATCATTATACTATATATTCTTAACATTTTTTCATTACACTACTAAATTCTACCTTGATAAGTTTACGCTTCTATTGCTTTACTTTCACACTTCCGTTAAAATATAAATTAATTCTAAAGTAACGTTTATTGTTGACCCCGCCATTTTAATTACTCATATTTAGATGAACGTTATTTCAAATAAGTTCATTGACTCATTTAAATTAGGTAGTTTATAGTAGTTGTTATCCCACCCTTACAATTATTTCCTACTAACGTGCTACCAACTCCTTTAATTAAAATTTGAATTCCAAACCTTATTTAATATACTAAGTAAGATAAATAACATATATAGATTGCTACCAACTTTCCTTTTCTTGCATCTATGTGTTTGTTACTTGACACACCAGTAAATATTACATATACACAAAATTCCGTTATCACTTGCCTAACAAGGTTATTATCACTTAAGATCTCACTGCATCCACATTTTCACATTTTCATTTCCTAGTTTCTTTACTTCATTCTACATAATTTATTACAAATGGGATTTTCTTTGGTTTACATCTTATTTGTATTTAACATTTCTCAATCACCAATTCATTTCACTTTAACTGCGGTAAATTGGCGGATAAATTGAATTTGATTCCCAAAATCTAAATTAACAAGAAACAAGGGTAGGTAACATACAATAGTCATTACTCCAAATTCTAGTCACCTAAATAGTCTTTTATTCCTTGCAAATAAATGTTACTATTTATTTTCATAGTACAAATCTCAATGATTATCCCATTTTAATTTGCTTAGGCCATTTATTTCACTATACATATCTACATAAATGGGTAATTTATTCAATTCATTAAGTGTCAATTCTATTAAGCCCTGTTTATATCTTTATGCATTCTTCTATAACTTTACAAAAGGGAATAACTTTTAAACTCAAACACTTAATAACAAAACCGTTATAAATCCAATAAACTTCCAAATCCAAGTTTGTACACATTTTACACAACTATTATGATTTCTCACAAACGTTGAATTTATTAAATGACCATTTATTATAATTTAATTCCCTTAATTGAATCAAATGCTTATTATTATATATATTCTTTTCATTCTACCATTCCTTCCCATTATAAATTCATTAGCGTATTTACACATCTCTATCTTTCAAATATAAAATAACCAAACTGATTACAAACACTGTTTCTATCAATTTTCATAAGTTTGTTCAAAACTATACTTTTGTTTACATAAAATAAATTTTATGTTTCTATTAGTTTTCTTTTCCTTTCACTACAGGCATAAATTATTACTATCTACACTAATTACATCTTTGTATTAATGAACACCATTTAAGTTAATATTTATACTAACATTCACAAATTCAACATTTATTTGTTTCTTCAAAATTACTTTAAATCAAGTTGTGAAAATTTACATTATCCACATCTATTATCATAAAATTTTATAGTTACACTAAATTTCAACCACTATATCAAATTTCTACGTTTACTCCTAAACAAATTAGAAATTATATTAATTCATTTTATTAAATATCATAAATTTAACGGGTCGTTACAATCTCCCCCACTCAAAACTTTTCGTCCCCGAAAAGGAAAAAAAAGGGAGGAGGAAGATTTACAGTGCATCTTATTTCAAATATTAACTTATAAACAATATTTTACTGGATTAATTTCCTTTAATGAAATATACTTGTTTTATAATCATTATATCCTTTAATACTTGAATTATTAAAGTTGGAAAAATACTTTCACAAAATTCTAAGTCCAAAATTTCCTGAAAATTTTGGCAAAGTCTCCTTTGTACGGAGGGACTCTGGAGAAAATATAATATCCAAATATACAAATATATTACACATATTATCCAAATAAAATATCCCAACACGGGAAAATATATAAAATAGCGCTTTATACGTAATCCGGAAACGTACCTATTTGTCGGGCAATACGCTTATTATTACGGAACCAAAAGCAGTAGCAGTTGCTTCCATAACCTGTATTTTCTTATAAGCCTAAAAGGTTAAATATTTATTTTAAAATGAACTATTCTAGTGGATTCAATCATTCATATCCAATCAAATGCAACAACCATACATTTTAACAAACAGCACACACCGCAAACAAAATCATTCAATCAAACAAACAATTAGTTGTTAGGTTCAAATTCCGAAATTGTACGAAATATAAAATAACTATCAAGTGCATCCTTTACTCAACAGTCTTAGATGGAACAAAGATAGATTATTTCTCCATCCAACAACTTCAAAATTCCTTACCCAACAACCATACATCAACCAAACAATTCAAATCAACACCAAAATAGCTTATTATACATTTATTACATACTTCAGTGGTTTGATTTTCTTCCCTTCATTTATGAGGGATTTCTTTGTTCTTACAAGTTTTATTTTCCAATTATCCCAAAATTCATTATATTTGTATTTCCTTTTATTACTTAAGTTTCCTTTTATTACCTAAGTTTATAAAATAAATTCTCATTAATAACAACAAATATTTTGAATATCTTCATTTCCTTACTCTTCACTTGTAAGATTCCCCTTAAATTCTTAATCTGCTAACATTCATTCTTATAAGTGGAAGTTTTTATTTATCTATTAACTATGGATTACAGTCATTTCAATTCTTCCTACTTTCTATTATATTAGAATAGGGGAGACTTAAGACATCTTAAACTAATAATCCTACAATCAATTCTTATTTAGAATTTCCTTTTATTTGCTTTACGTTCATCTCACCTATTAATAATTCTTAACTTATTTTCAGCAAAATTATAACTTAAGTTTATACCATTTAATTCTTATTTATAACGGTAATTTATTGAATACTTCATTTTCCTACATTCCTACTTGTAAAATATTCAATTCCAGTTTCTCATTTAACACTTCAACTTTTATATTTGGGTAAGTTATTTATGTTAAGGAAATTGCAATTGAACTTATACAAGTTTAATCTCCATTCTTTTAATTAAATTTAATGTTTATCCATATTACTCTTTGTCTCATATGTATGCAAATTCCTCTTTATAGCTTTGCAATTATTCTCTTATTTCAATTAGAGGTTTCAATTCATTTATTACTTAACTTTTATTTCACTACAATTTAACAATTGATTAATTAATGGAGAATTTTAGAATTGGATTCCGGGTCAGATTTCAATTTATTTCAAAATAATAGATAAATAAGTTCTTACAACTCAAAATCTCTAATTATAGTTAGAACAATAAAAGAAATTTTTTTTATAGAAAATTTCATAATAAATATGCAGTAGAATTTACTACAGTGGCCTTTCCCCTTCGAAACTCGAAATGAAAGTCGATGATGCGGCCGTCATCACCGAATTTATTTTCCAGTGACAGAGAGGAAAGTACAGAATTTAATTTTTTTCCAAAATCTTCTTTAAAACAATTCTTCCAATTTATACGAAATATTTATATAAGAAAATACTTACAAACCGAACCATTATTTTTCATAAATTCTTTGAAAACATATTTGGAAAAATCCCGGACTTAAGTTCTAAAATCTCCAAATTTGATTTATCATAATTTCAACTTAGCTTCAGTTAATATGAATATTTTTATTACCTAACATCCAATCTATAGCAACCAAATATATATCTTTATAAAAATATTTTTATATATAGAAAATATAATAGGCAAAATTCTTTCATTCACCTATATTAAAACAAATATTATGTCGGTCTGTCCTATTAAGTGTTTAGAAATCCCTATTGATGACATAGCGTCCCATGCATCAACCAGAATTTATAAATACAAAGCGGAACAGATTAACACAATATTAAAATCTTTTTATTAATACTAACAAGTACGCTCTCTCTTATATATACATTCAGCGACTCCCATAGGGTATTATTACCCTATTAACAAAGAGTCAAACCCCACAAAGCCAAGGTTTATCGCTAAACCAAAGCTCTGATACCAACTGTAACATCCCGCCTTTTCGCACACTTTAAACCGACACACGTGCCAATTCAAAGCATACGCAAGGGCGGATTGTTATGGGGTAAATAAGAAAAAACAGAGAAGAAATAAAACAAAATAGAATCCCACAGCGGAAGGATAAAATATAATAATCAATATAAAGTTCATGATAACTGTTTACAAAATATTTATTTTACTTATACAATGAATATCAGAGTTATACATACCAATACAATCAATGCAGCGGAAATTTAGAGTGTGGTGCAATACTATAAATAATATAATACGGATTCTTTGTCTTCGTCCTCCAAAGCTAAAATCTTCGATCCTGAAACGCTCGGACTGACCCGAGCGAATTTGAAAAGACAAAAACACTCGAGTCAGACTAAAAGATCTTATGTGAGTTAAATTAACAGAAATAAATATGAGTACAGTAACTCAAGAGATGTTCGGGATTTACATCTTCTAAGGATCCGTTAAACTATTTACTATGTAGTATATTGCGCTATTATAATAGTGTCTATTTATAAAATAAACTTACTTTTAAATAGCGTTAAGGGGTTACCCATATAGCCCTTAACACAAATAATGCCAATAGTCTATACAGTACCGTAATACCTCCTGATCGGGAAGCTACCAGAGGATACTCCATAGGTACGACACAAATAGAAACTCGTAGTAAATGCTCGGTATGGTAGGTGACACGGCACAACTAGGCAATGCCAGGGTAGATATACCAATTGCTATCCAGGCTGGTGGAAACGCGTAGCCGCAGTTACCGCCCACCTCGGACTAACTCCCCAAAATCAAAATATAGAAGTGGCCACTGAATCAATCCAAAATCAAAGTATAATATCGAAGAGGAGGGTCCGATCAGAGGAATGACCTCATTGGCCTGAGAATCGCTCCTGTTTTAGCCACCTTATGCCAACTCACGGGAGTCGGGTCCACGTATTTACCTTACAGGAAACGTCGCCACCACCTTCTTCATTCTGGAATCTCCACCGCGTACACGGTTAGTCAAAGTGGTTTTCGGTATCGACAGAGAGTATGTCAGATATCCGATCCCGGTCTCTTTGCCAACCAATCGTTATTATAACACCGCGGTTATTTAAAAACAGTTTATACTTTAAAACCAGAATATAATCCCTTTCAAAACCATAATATTACGATATCATTTCTTCTTTAAAAAACACAAACAATTTATTTTCATATTATTTTATAAAAGCCCAAATCAATGATATCGTTTCCCAAATAAAATTTTCCTTTCCAAAAATTATGTCACTTTTTATTATTTAATATCCCATGTAACCAATATTTTGTTTGTAACTTTCAACATTATTCTTCGAAAATCCATAGTATTTTAAAACCATTATTTTCAAAACTAAATGGTTTGGATATTCAACGGTATGCGAATTAAAAAGGTTTAACTTTACTGTTGTTTTATAAAGAATAAATTACATGGCTTTCCAAATATTTCTTGTTTTATAGTTAAACCAAAATCCAAAATATTACTTCAAGTCCCAAAACCATTTCAATTTTTATATATATTTATATCCATTTTTGAGCATTAATATTTCAACTAAAGTTGGATTTTTATCCTTTCAAAATCAATATTCTATTAATTAATCTTGACCATTCACATAAAATCCATAATTAATAAGACTTCAATTTCTAGTAAAATATATATATATATATATATAGAATTTTTCCACTTCAAATTATACTAGAATATCCATTTCTATTTAATTTGGGAAAATCCAATTACAAATATCATATCTTAAAATTTCCAACTTTACATTTAAACATAGGATATAAATTTACCAAACTCCATTTTCTAAATTTCTTCCATTTTCAATAAAGAAATTTATATTCCTTTTAATTTCAAAATTTCAACTTCATAGGTATATAAATATGGAATAAAATATTTATACAATATAAATTTAAGATTTATAGACCGTATTCAATCCAAACCATAGAAATCACATTAAAATAGTTATATATAGACCGCGGTGCCTGTATATAATTTTCTATCCTATGGTGAAGTGATACGGATATTTATCATTTCAATCCGCAATTTAAAAAAAATAAAACTTTGCGGTTTTATCATTTCAAACCACAATCCCGAATGAAATGTAAAATGTATGCTAACTTGCAGTTTAATGATATCAAATAAAACATCCATTCAACAACACATCCATCATCCAGTCACAAACATCAAGCAATATCAACCAATAACAAAATATGTTTGGGAATATACAACAGGTAATAATTGGCAGTTTAATTCAAATTATATTTATCAACTATAAATCTAACAGTTTATTTTCAGTGATAATTGACATAACTGTTAACTAGCAGTTCTTATGCAAACAATAATTTCTAACAGCCAATTAATACGCAATCAATCAATTTAATTAACAGCTAAATTCAAAAAATGCAATTCAACAGATATGGGTGAAATAACATGCCAAAAGCTCATAAATAAATTTCTATTCATTTCTAAAATTTATTTAACAAACATAAAAGCTTCTAGTAGTTGTGAGTGGGTTAAAACACTCACCTTTTGAATTTAAATCGAATGTAAATCCGATTTAAACCCAAAATTTGACGGTCTCTAAATTTATCCAAACCAGCGTCATCAGATCCGGAATTTAATTACGATCCTAACAAAAGAAATTTCGTGTGAAACGGAGTTCGTATGTGAAAGTTATCACAATTAAACGATTTGCAAAATAAAAAAAATAAAAATAAAAATAAACAAAACAAAAATAAAATACCGTGCCACATCCACCTTCCCTCATGAAAAACGCATATGCTTCTTCTTGATTGCTAACTTTGTTCCGTAATTTTTCTTTTATTTCGATTTACATTAATTTTCCTCCTTATTATATGAATGTATGTATTTTAAAAGGTTTGAAAGAAAATGAAGATTTGAAAAAGAAGAATTGAAAAAAATGATTAAAATAAGAACTGAAAATGGAAGAGAAGATCTAGATTTGAAAAGAAGAAAGTTTGAAATAGAAGTAAATTTGAAGAAGAAGAAGAAGAATATTTGAAGAGAAAGAAAAAAATTAAAATGAGAGATAATAAGGAGCTTTGAGAAAAACAAGAAAAAAGAAGAAGAAGAAGAAGAAGAAGAAGAAGAAGAATAGCATGGAGGCTAGGGTTAGAGTTAGGAGAAACAAAATGTAATAGAAGAATAAGAAGTAGGTTATTTATAATTATTGGAAAGAAATAAAGTAAATATGAACAACCTTTTTAAAAGTAGCAGGTATTCAAAAGAGGTAATTATTTATTAGAAAGGGAATGAATATGGAGGGACAAAATAAATGACACGTTTCGTTAGTTTGATTCTAAATTAATTAAGTGCTAGATACAGAAAAGTTTGAATACATCATATATATATATATTCATACTTTAACTGTGTGTCAAAATTGCTAAACATACATCAAGTACGATTAATTGGTGACAATATATAGGAATAATCAACAATAAATGTGGATGCAACCACATAAGGATCTAATAGGGAAGGAGATAAAAGTAACAACGTTGATTAATTCCACTTTCCCACTTTAGCCAATCCAATTACAAAATTTAAAATTTTATAAAATTTCTCTCCTTTGATTTCTTAAACAATTTTAATAACTAACAACAAGTTCTATGTTAATTCAATCATTAATCATTTCGCCAATTACCAAATTAAATCACAATTATTCGCAATAAATCAAATTATTAAATCATATACTCTTATACTCTCACTTAAATCCAATTAGATAAATAGATTTGATTTCCATTCCAACTCATTTGATTGCAAATAAACTTTTTACCATAAATAAAATTCCAAATTATTAATAACTTTATTCCCATTTCCTTCACACACAAACATCATATTATAAAGGTATCTATATTATTCTCCATTGGTTTGCCTTAACTTATTTAAGGTAACCTTACATTAATATCTATTGCTATGTTTTCAAATTATTCTTTCCTCATTCTTCTTTACTAATATTAATTCCACAACTTGTTCAATTTGAAAATCATTATCATATTTTCCAAATGTTACCTTAATTTAACACTTATGTAACGTATTATTAGATTCGTTGCAAGATTTCAATTTCAATCCCCATTTCTTAATATACTCAAATTCTGGACATTTTTATTTCCTTACCCATAAGTGTAACATTTATTGCCAATTCCATCCAAATTTAACAGGTAACCCTTAACAATGTTTTCAATCCAAAGGTTATACTTAAGTTTACGTTGTATTCTACAACTTATCATATTATGAAGAAAATTCACATTATTCCCCAATATTACCTTAATTCATATTAACTTTAACATTAAATTTACTCTTCATTCTATTATTAACCTATTAGTATTAAATAGGTGAAATTAACATTGGTTTTACACTCTATTACGTAGATATCCTTAAATTTTATCTAAGTTTATATTTACATAATATTCCAACATTAAATTTCATCCAATTTTTTTTCTTCCTTTTTATTTTAATTAAATCCAATTCCCTAAAGTTACATTCAAACAAGTAAATTTTGATTTCCAATCAATCATTATACTATACATTCTTAACATTTTTTCATTACACTACTAAATTCTACCTTGATAAGTTTACGCTTCTATTGCTTTACTTTCACACTTCCGTTAAAATATAAATTAATTCTAAAGTAACGTTTATTGTTGACCCCGCCATTTTAATTACTCATATTTAGATGAACGTTATTTCAAATAAGTTCATTGACTCATTTAAATTAGGTAGTTTATAGTAGTTGTTATCCCACCCTTACAATTATTTCCTACTAACGTGCTACCAACTCCTTTAATTAAAATTTGAATTCCAAACCTTATTTAATATACTAAGTAAGATAAATAACATATATAGATTGCTACCAACTTTCCTTTTCTTGCATCTATGTGTTTATTACTTGACACACCAGTAAATATTACCTATACACAAAATTCCGTTATCACTTGCCTAACAAGGTTATTATCACTTAAGATCTCACTGCATCCACATTTTCACATTTTAATTTCCTAGTTTCTTTACTTTATTCTACATAATTTATTACAAATGGGATTTTCTTTGGTTTACATCTTATTTGTATTTAACATTTCTCAATCACCAATTCATTTCACTTTAACTGCGGTAAATTGGCGGATAAATTGAATTTGATTCCCAAAATCTAAATTAACAAGAAACAAGGGTAGGTAACATACAATAGTCATTACTCCAAATTCTAGTCACCTAAATAGTCTTTTATTCCTTGCAAATAAATGTTACTATTTATTTTCATAGTACAAATCTCAATGATTATCCCATTTTAATTTGCTTAGGCCATTTATTTCACTATACATATCTACATAAATGGGTAATTTATTCAATTCATTAAGTGTCAATTCTATTAAGCCCTGTTTATATCTTTATGCATTCTTCTATAACTTTACAAAAGAGAATAACTTTTAAACTCATACACTTAATTAACAAAACCGTTATAAATCCAATAAACTTCCAAATCCAAGTTTGTACACATTTTACACAACTATTATGATTTCTCACAAACGTTGAATTTATTAAATGACCATTTATTATAATTTAATTCCCTTAATTGAATCAAATGCTTATTATTATATATATTCTTTTCATTCTACCATTCCTTCCCATTATAAATTCATTAACGTATTTACACATCTCTATCTTTCAAATATAAATAACCAAACTGATTACAAACACTGTTTCTATCAATTTTCATAAGTTTGTTCAAAACTATACTTTTGTTTACATAAAATAAATTTTATGTTTCTATTAGTTTTCTTTTCCTTTCACTACAGGCATAAATTATTACTATCTACACTAATTACATCTTTGTATTAATGAACACCATTTAAGTTAATATTTATACTAACATTCACAAATTCAACATTTATTTGTTTCTTCAAAATTACTTTAAATCAAGTTGTGAAAATTTACATTATCCACATCTATTATCATAAAATTTTATAGTTACACTAAATTGCAACCACTATACCAAATTACTACGTTT
Organism: Allium cepa; assembly: GCA_030765085.1. NCBI lineage: Eukaryota > Viridiplantae > Streptophyta > Magnoliopsida > Asparagales > Amaryllidaceae > Allium > Allium cepa. The sequence goes on along the minus strand of CM060937.1, from coordinate 755,140,699 downwards.
ACTCCTAAACAAATTAGAAATTATATTAATTCATTTTATTAAATATCATAAATTTAACGGGTCGTTACAGCGGTAGCTGCGGCTACGCGTTACCATCGACCCGGAAGCGTAATTGGTATATCTACCCTGGCATTGCCTAGTTGTGCCGTGTCACCTACCCTATCGCGCCTTATACGATTTTGGTTTTGTACCATACCTATGGAGTGCCCTCTGACGACGCCCAGTACGGGGGAGATTACGGTACTGTATAGACTATGGGAATATATTCTGTGTTAAGGTGGAAAATGTAAAGCCTTAACGCTATTTAAAAGTAAGTTTATTTTACAATTAGACACTATTATAATAGCGCAATATACTACATAGTAAATAGTTTAACAGATCCTTAGGAGATGTAAATCCCGAGCATCTCTTAAGTTACAGTACTCATATTTATTTCTGTAAAATTTAACTTACATAAGATCTTTTAGTTCTGACTCGAGTGTTTTTGTCTTTTCAAATTCGCTCGGGTCAGTCCGAGCGTTTCAGGATTTGAAGATTTAGCTTTGGAGGACGAAGACGAAGATTTGTATTATTATTATTTATACTAGTGCACTACACCATTTAATTCCGCTGCATTGTTGTATTGGTATGTGTAACTCTGATATTTATTGCACAAGAAAAATAAATTATTTTGTAAAACAGTTTCATGAACTGTATATTTGATTATTATATTTTATCCTTCCGCTGTGAGATTCTGTTTTGTTTTATTTCTTCTCTATCTTTCTCATTTACCCCATAACAATCCGACCTTCCGTATGGTTTGAATTGGCACGTGTGTCGGTTTAAAGTGTGCGAAAAGGCAGGATGTTACATAAATTGTAAAAGTATGTGATAAAAAGCAAAGAATTAGGATAAATCCAATATTAAAACATACATGCATACATGCATACACATACACATACACATACACATATACATATACATATACATATACATAGACACACACACATTTATTCATACATACATACATACATATATAATTAGATTACATGAAGTTAATGGTTGAATTACAAAAAAATATGACAAAATTATACTTCATTGTCACAAAAATTAGGTTTTTAGACAAATTATAACAAAAATTTCCACTATCACCCTTCATTTCATTAGGAATCGTTTTAATTATTTTCCTTTTGTGTCACTTCAATCTAAGAATAAATAAACTATTGATATTAGTTTTGTTTGAACAAATAAAAAAAATTCTTGATTAAATAGATAATTGCATATGTAATTTTGAACCTTCATCAAGATATATAATCCTAAATCCCTTTCAAAGACATCATTAAAATATTGAATACGAGAAGAAAAAAAAAATCATATTTCAGACCTAAAGTTATTAAACTGCTATTTAAACAGAATATTTCAGCACAATATAGACATCATCCATAGATTTTAAACAGATTCAATAGAAATAATTAACTTTCAACGTTCTTTATTTTCCATGCTACCAGTAATTAGATTGTGTGTATTGGAAGAACAAAAGAACAAAAAATAAACCTGCTAATTAAACAGAAAATCATAAATTGGTTTAATAGAGTTAAGAATGTTCTTTGAGAAGTAACTAATTAACAAAAAAATAAAATCATTATCTATATATTAATTATGCATACAGATTCATGATCTAAACATATTTTGTAAAATAACAAAATAGAATAAATTCTACAAACTAATTCTTACTTGTATATGGGGAAAATGGATGACAAAATATTATATAGTTATCTTCAGGTAATAGATGACATTTCAAGGAAAAGTGAAAACCATACACGATCAACTTTTTTTGTTGATATGGTATTTAAAAAATGAATAAAACATAGAGCAAAAAAAATCAAGTGAATTGATAGGAAAATAGAGTAAAATATCATCAAAATTAAAAACTTACCACTATATTATTTGATCCTTTCTGATGATTTAATTTGAAATTCAAATTTGATGTCAATTTAAGTTCTCATGGAACTTAAGATAAAAGAAACAGTATAATGAAATATAGAAACAAAGAGAGTGGAGATTTTATTTCTGATTAGAGAAAAGAAACTCCTTCTTAGGGATGGTTTAAACTTCAGTTAGAAATAAAACTGAATTAAATGCAGTGAGTAAAAGTAATAAATGATAGTCAAAGAGGCATATATAACTGAATATATTAAAACTTGTTAAATGAGAAACTTTAGAGGGGTAAACTGAAAATATACATATGAATCATGTAGAAATGAGGATTTTAATTCTAAAATTATGAGAAAAATACAAAATAATTTAGTGAGATCTAACTTTAACACACATGCACACCAATTAAGAACGTTAAATTAAAATACATTATATAAACTAATTCTTACTTAGGTAAAAGGGAGAGTAAGGTAAACTCAAAGTATGTTGTATTTTGGTACTAAAATATTATACGGACTTTGACCATTAAAGATAATAAGCGCAATTTCAAGGAAACGTGAAGGTCTGCAATGATTCTAAGAGAATTTGTCTATAAATATGGAATATATAATAAAGAGATTTTGCCTATGTTTAAAGTTCATAGACATATAAGATAGATTTAAGCAAAAAGAGTAATACCAATAAATAGGAAAGTCAAAGAGACATGCTATTAAGATTGAGTGTATTAAATGTTGTTAAATGAGAAATTTCAAAGCGTTAAATGTTTGAATATACACATGAATCATAAAGAAACAAAAATATAATTGTAAAGTATGTGATAAAAAGCAAATGAACTAGGATAATTCCAACATTAAAACATACATTCATACATGCATACATATGTAGACATACATACATAAATATATATAGACACACACACACACACACACACATTCATTCATGCATACATATATAGTTAGATTACATGAAGTTAATGGTTGAATTACAAAAAAATTATGATAAAATTATACTTCATTATCACAAAAATTAGATATCTAAACAAAATTATCACAAAAATTTCACCTATCACCGTTCATTTCATTAAGAATTGTTTTCATTTTTTTCCCTTTTGTGTCACTTCAATCTAAAAACAAATAAAATATTGATATTAGTTTTGTTTGAACAAATAAAAAATTCTTGATTAAATAGATAATTGCATACCTTATTTTGAACCTTCATCAAGACATACAATCCTAAATCTCTTTCGAAGATTACATGAAGTTAATGGTTGAATTACCAAAAAAATTATGATAAAATTACACTTCATTATCACATCGATTCACCAAAAATTTTATATCCTCGGTTTAGATGCTAGTATCTCCTATTATCCCAAACTCTATCTCTTGAGGTCGAATGTAGATTTACCCCAGAAAATCCACTTCGATCTTATACTTTAAGTCACGGTTGACCCGATTAAGGTTGCCTGTGATTTATTTTAGCTTATCCGCCTCCCTACTCTGTATTTAATCATCTTGTCTTTTGTTTCCAACATATTTTCAAACATTTTGAATTGTATTTGTCAATCTATATTTTGTTTATATATTGTGTTGTTTGAGTTGTTGATGTTGAGTTGGGTTTCCGATCGATTCGTCTGATCAACGCTATCGATAGGATTTCTAAAACACTTTGACAGAACAAACTGACACGATATTATTTTAAAATTTGGTTAATGAAATAAAATTTTGATATATATATTTATGGAACTTAATAAAATGATTCAAATTGATAATTTAAATGATAATACTTGATTTATCATTTATTGTTTTATAAATAAATTTATAAATAATTGTTTATAAATTTATATGGGAACTTAAATGAATTTAGAAAAAGAAATTTGAGAATTTAATTTCCGATGGTTCCAAACCTTTGTTTAAAAGTTTAAAGGGATATGATATTTAAAATATTTTCAAATAGAAATTTGTTTCCAAAGAATTTTAAGTTTAAAATTAGTACTCTTCTCTTTGTCGCTGGAAAATAACTTCGGTGATGACTGCAGCATCATCGACGTTCATTTTCGAGTTTTGAAGTGAAGAGACTGTTCTGTAGTCTTGCTACAGCTTTGTTTTGGGAAATTAAATTGATTTGAATTTCTAAAATATGACTTAATTTATAATATATATAGATATATGATTGAAATTTGATTTGACATATTATATATATATATATTATTACTTATCTCTAAATGGTTTGAAGAAATCGGAAATTTAATTCTTAAATTTTATTTTTAACAATAATTTCAATTATAAAAAGAAAATCAATTTTTTTTGGATGAATGATTAAACTTGAGATAATTGAATTGGAAAGTTTTATTTGTATGACACAATTCCATTCCAATATAACTTACCTTAATTTCAGAAGTTAACAATGTAATTGGGTAATATATAATATAAAAAGATTTTATAAATAAAATTTTGGTGGTTATAATAAATGTTATACACTTAAATTTTAATTATAAAATGATTAACAGAGGTAAATATAATAAAGGGTGATTGAATAACTTACAATAAAATGATGTTAAAAGAACTAAGAATAAAAGAAAGCAGTTATAATCAGTGTAAGTATATTGAACATGAGTGATAAATATATTGAGAGGAATAAATTTAATTTTTATTAGGAATAACGAAGAATAAAATTTATTAAATACATTGTGAGTGTAATAAATGATTATTTTTCTAACCCATGGTTTAAAAAAAAATGTTAATTTAAGATGATTGGATAATAAGATAATGGAATTTGAGATAGTTAAGATTTATGTAACTTGTTTAAAAGTTTATTTTCTATTTAAGTTGAAATCTCCATGCTTTCAAATTCATTTTCTTATTTTGTTTTTCAAACTATCTTTTGGTTGTTCTTATCGTCCTCATCTTGCTATAGACTGGTATATGCATTTTTCTATGATCTTTCTGTTTAGAAATCTTTCTACAATCTTTGATAATCTCCACCTTGTAAAACTTACTTATAACAACAGTTATCAGGTATAACTTCAATCTTCTTGTCATCTTATCTTAATCCTATTTCACTATATCTTTTCTGTGCCCTTCCATACCTCATTCCTTTTCGGGGATGAAAAGTTTTGAGTGGGGGAGAGTGTAACAACTCTGTATTTTGTAATTATTTTATTGTATATTTTAATTATTTTTAATGTAAGATTTTGGTTTAAAAACTTATTTTACTTATTTGAAATGATTAAATTTATTATTTAAATATAATCTTGATTTTTATGAGTTATAATTCCAAACTTGTGTAAGTTGAATATTTGCCTGAAATGCTGATTATGGTCAAAATAGTCAAACTGTGACTTTCAACTTAAAATTTTAAAAGTTTAAAAATTTAATTTTTTTCATTTATTTAAAGACTTTGGCTTTTGTTTTCTTAAAAATCTAATTTTGGAAATTTTCTTGAAATGATTTCTGATCATTTGTCCAAATAAAAATAAACAAGTCTGAAAATTTGATTTGGATAAAAAGTGTAACTTTAATAGAAATTCTAAATTTTATAATTCTAAAGGCAAAATTTTCATCTTGAACTGTATACAATTGTGTAACATTTGTTTCACTTTTGTTTTGGTCAGATTTGTTGTATACTTTTTTTTTAAAAAAAAAATTAGTAATAATTAGTGTGAAACGGGAAATAAACTTTACATTTCTTTTACATATGTTTCTTAACTTTATATTTAACAATCAATTGGATGAAGCTAAATCAAATGTTATTAATTATGGTATAATATCTATTAAATTTTGGTTTAAAGTGATGGTTTATTTTTCCTAATAGAAACGTTAGTATTTTAAATTTATTTAATAAGAGAAACAAAATAATTTATACGTTACATTGGGCATATATTTAATTGTTGCTCTTGCCTTTTCGTTATCTATTTGACTTTTTTCTTGCGTTAACAATGCAAAGTTTTCAGCCGTATATTCTCTTTTGAGAATCCAAAATCTTGCTCAAATCTTGCCTTAAATCATTTCCGTGTGTGAATTATTTCTTTCCCTCTTGCCTCCCATACGTTTCCACCTATTGGATAGAATTAAATTGCCTCTACCGTTCAAGCATTTTACTCTTGCCTTCCCTCTACATAAATTAGTGAGCAAATGTTAATATATATTTCACGTTCAAAAGTTCCATACCACAAATTATTCATTTTGCTTCCATCAAAATTTGCGTGAGCATCTCCTGAAGGTATGAACCGGCGCATGCTTTTCCTTTCATTTTCTTTCTCTTTTTTTCTTTCTTTCTTCTTTTCACTCTTGTTTTATTTCATTTGTTCTCCTTTCATTGTTTTGCTTTATCCTATTGCTTGCCACCGTGCTTGGCCATTCACCATATTTTTCCGACCCTACCCATGCCAGACCACCGAGCCTTGTTTGAGAAAAAAAAGGAATGAAAAAAATTCCATTTTTGTCGCCTTTGTATTTTGTTTTTGAAGTAATATTGCCGCCGAGCCTTGTTTTGAAAAAAAAAGGGAAATGAAAAAAAAAGTTGCTTTTGTCACTTTGTATTTTTGAAGTTATAATCTATTTTTCCATTGGCTCTTGTTCTGGAAAAAAAAAATGAGAAAAAAAAAATTGTTTTGTCACCTCTGCAATTTGGCATTCTAGTCTATATTCCCTCCGCCCTTTTGTTTTGAAAAAAAAAAGAAATGAACAAAAATTGTTTTGTCACCTTTGTTTTGAAGTTATAGTCTATTTTAAAAGTGGTCTTGTATTTTTGAAGTCATAGTTTATTTTGTTTTTATAAAATTAAATTGAAAAGGAAATTTGAAAGGCCTTAAACTTTCTATCTTTCTATGGGCCTTTATAGTCCACCCTTTTACTTTTAACCTAACCTTTCACCAATTAACCCTAACACCTCCTCATATCATCTCCTACCACTTCACATTTTTGTGCTTGCCATGCCTTTGTTATGGCAAACCAGATCCTTTTCCACCTGAAAACATGTGTGGCCTAGCCCTAAGCATGTATGCCCGAGCATACATGGAGTTGTGGTCAAGCAAAAGTGGTTGAAAAGCTTGGTAATGTCATTTGTTGCTTCTACTTTTCTATTGTTCAACAAATCTTTATATTGTATGCATATGTTTATATGGTCTTGTTTATTTGTTGTATACAAGATCATTATCAAGGCTTTCCATTCATTCAATTCAAATCGTGTTTGTCGTGCTTTTGGAATCGCTCTTGTGTTTGTTGTTTTGGTCTCTAGCTTCTAAAAGGTGAGTCTTTCTCACTCTGACGTATATACTTATGAAAATTGGATTGATGACAGGTGCTTAGTAATGTAAAATGTTTATGCAAGTTAATGATGATCATATGATATGCCGTGTTATTACCATGTTATTACCATGTTAAAACTGTTAATTTTCACCTGACATCTGATACATGACTGTATAATGTGATATTGACATTGTTTATATTATTTCTGTATATGATCACACTGCAAGTTCCCTGTTAGGATAAAAAATCATTATGGGCTGAAATGATAGGCCTGAGTTATTTTATTTATTTATTTAAACTTGGGATTGCGGGTTTGAAATGATAGAACCCGGATTTTTACCTTTTAAACTGCGGATTGAAATGATACATATCCGTATCACTTGACCTAGGTTAGAAAACTATATACAGACCCGTGGTTATTCTATAAAGTGCTTTGAATATTTTAAGTATTTTAAAAATATAAAATTATGAAATTTGATTTAAATAGATTTTGAAAGGTTTTAAAATAAATAAATTATGATTTTTCTATGTGTTAAAAATGTAATTTATGAATGGATTAACTGGATTTTGAAATATAACTTATGTTTGAAATTTGGAATTTTGACTAAAAATGATATTTAAGTTACATGAATAAAATGGACTTTAATTTTATTTGGAAATGGTAAATATGATAAATTGATTTATATTTGAATTTAAGTGATTTATTAAAGAAATATTGATTTTCTATAAATTTAAGTGGTTGAATAAATGACTGTTGAAAATGAAATTTAAAATATAGCTTGACTTGAAATGTGAAATTTGAGTTTTAACTAAAGATGTTAAATTAATCAAATAAACTGGAAGTTTAGTTAAATTTGTAAAATGGTAATATAAATCTGAAACGTATAGGTTTTAATTTATGAAAGAAACGTATAGGTTTTAATTTATGAAAGAAACGTGTAGTGTTAAATTTATGAAAGAAACGTATAGGTTTTAATTTATGAAAGAAACGTATAGGTTTTAATTTATGAAAGAAACGTATAGGTTTTAATTTATGAAAGAAACGTATAGGTTTTAATTTATGAAAGAAACGTATAGGTTTTAATTAATGAAAGAAACGTATAGGTTTTAATTAATGGAAGAAGCGTATAGGTTTTAATTTATGGAAGAAACGTATAGATTTTAATTTATGAAAGAAACGTATAGGTTTTAATTTATGAAAGAAACGTATAGGTTTTATTTTATGCAAGAAACGTATAGGTTTTAATTTATGGAAGAAACGTATAAGTTTTTAATTAATGAAAGAAACGTATAAAGTCCTAATTAATGAGAGAACATGAAAGTTTTAATTAATGCAAGAACATGTCAAGTTTTAATTAAGAAAGAAACATGTAAAGTTTTAAGTAGTGTGGTATTGATTTAGTTAATAAATGTTCATTATTGTAATAGGAATATAAAATTTAAAACGTACATTTGACACGTAGATTTTAATCAATGTAATTGTGTATTTTAAATTGATTAAAATGATAAATGTTACTTATTGTAATAATAATGTAAGTTAATAAGGTGCTTTTAACTTAACATAAGAATTTCGGTTTAAATTGTATATTACAGTAAGAAAGTTTATTTAACTATAAGGCTATGATAAATTGACATGTTAAAATTTTAAGCTTATCAATACTTTGATTATATACAATGTAAAGTGGAAAGTAGTACATTCCAAAAATGTTATGATTCCTTAAGGTAACATTTCCAAAATGCTATGATAATTTAAAGGAATATTTCAAGTTTAATAAATTTAAAGAAATATTCAATGATTTGAAAATTTGGGTTTTATTTGAATGATATAATATTGAATTATTTTTGAAATGGAAATGATACAATTGTGATATTGTTTTGAAATGAGTATGATATTTTGGTCTTGGAAGTATAAATTATTTGAAATAAATATCTATGGGTTATAATAACGATTAGTTGTTAAAGAGACCAGGATCAGATATTGTCTTATAGCCGGACAATACCGAAAACCACTTTAACAACTGCGTACGCGGTGGAGATTCCAGAATGAAGTAGGATGGTGGCGACGTTCTCGAGGTATGTTACGTGGACCCAACTCCCGTGAGTTGGCATATATGACTAAAACAGGAGCTATACCGGGCTACACAAAGGGTCGCACCCTTTCATCGAGCATGCTCCATCGGAAACTATTCTATTACTTTTGTGATTCGATTCGGTGGCGCCACTTTGATTCGGGGGTATTGTTCGAGGTGGGCGGAAGCTGCTGGCTTGCCGTCACCACCGGTCCGGGAGTGCAAACGGTGTATCCACCCTGGCATTGCCTCGCGTGCCGTGTCATATCCTTATATCGAGCCCACTACGATTTTGGTTTTAAAGATCCGACCGCGTTAAGGTTCACCATCCCCTTAACGCTATTTTCTATATGATTATACTTTACTGATTAGACAATACCGTATATAATGTATATTACTACATAGTAAATAGTTTAACGGATCCTTAGAGGATGGGCGGTCCCAAGCATCCTTTAAGTTACTGATGCATTTTGTTACTGTTCACTTGAGTTGATTTACAGTTTATAAGTATTTATGTCCTGACTCGAGGGTTTTGTATTTTGCTTTACGCTCGGGTCAGATTGATTGAGTTAGCATTCAAGATTCACCTTCGGCGTTGGAGCTTTCCTTGAAGATCCAGCCATCTATTTTGTTTCAGTATCCAGTGGTTCAGTGATGTATCTGATTTGTACCTGATGTATCCTGTTACTCTTCTGTTGTATCTTATTTAACTCTGATGTATCTTATATTTTATATAGTAGATTCATGAACTACTATCTCTTTTTCTTCCGCTGCATTTTTATATACTCTGTGTCTGTGTTCTGTGATTTCTATTTACTGTATATTCTGAGATTTGCCAAATTTTTATTTACAACGCGGTATTTTGAGCAATCCAATTCCGGCAAGAGTGTCTACCTATACACTTATAATGGATACGAATGGTTGAAAATATCGGGTCGTTACACACACTGACATACATTCATTCATACATACATACATATATAATTAGATTAGATGAAGTTAATGGTTGAGTTACAGAAAAAATTATGATAAAATTATACTTCATTATCACAAAAATTAGATTTTTAGACAAAATTATCACAAAAGTTTCCACTATCACCCTTCATTTCATTAAGAATCATTTTCATAATTTTCCTTTTGTGCCACTTTAATCTAAAAACAAATAAAATTTTGATATTATTTTGTTTGAACAAATAAAAAGAAATCTTGATTAAATAGATAATTACCTTATTTCGAACCTTCATCAGGATATACAATTAAGTTACCAAATAATTGCAAACATTTATGCAATTATTCAGCGAATAATTGCATACATTTATGCAATTATATCCAAAAATTATATAAATGTCTACAATTATTCAGTGAATAATTGCGGAAATACCTGCAATTTTTGGATATAATTGCATAAATGTGTGCAATTATTCAGTGATTAATTGCATATGTAATTATTCAGTAACTTAATTCTAGGGACTAATTTACATACTTTTTTTGGCAAGGATGTTTAGTGTATTTTGAAACTAAATCGGGACTTTAGCCAAACTGTCCCAAAAAATACTCATATTGTCTTTTTTTAGTACTAATTTGATTTTATAACGGAAGAATCAATTGTTCAAGTCTTCCATTTTCAACTCTATTTTAAAGAAAATGTTTTTTTTTTCATTTCCCCTTGTCTGAACCAATCCTTACTCCTTAATCAAAAGGGGAAGACAAAGAAACAACTGCCACAGATGGATTTATTAAAAGCAATTAATTAGGAATTTTAGACCAAAAATTATTAAACTGCGAAATTCAAATTTGGTTTCTTTTAATATTTAAGCACAGCATAGACACCATCCATAGATTTTAAACAGGTTCAATATAAATAATTAACTTTCAACCTTATCTATTTTCCATGCTACCAGTAATTAGATTGTGTGTATTGGAAGAACAAAAGAACCAAAAATTTGCCTGCTAATTAAACAGAAAATCGTAAATTAGTTTAATAGAGTTAAGATTGTTCTTTGAGAAGTAACTAATTAACAAAATGAAATCACCATCTGTATTTTAATTATGCATAGAGATTCATGATCTAAACATATTTTATAAAATAAAAAAATGAAAAAATTCTACAAGCTAATTCTTATTTATATATGGGGAAAATGGAGAATAAAATATTGTATAGTTATCTTCAGGAATAATAAATGACATTTCAAGGAAAAGTGAAAACCATACATGATCAAAGAATTTTTTGTTGATATGGTATTTAAAAAATGAATAAAACATAGAGTAAAAAAAAGTCGTGTGAATTGATAGGGAAATAGAGTAAAATACATCAAAATTAAAAATTTACTACTATATTATTTGATCCTTTCTGATAATTTAATTTGAAATTCAAATTTGATGTCATTTTGAGTTCTCGTGGAACTTGAGATAAAAGAAACAGTATAATGAAATTTAGAAACAAAGAGAGTGGAGATTTTATTTTCGATTAGAGAAAAGAAACTCCTTCTTAGGGATGGTTTTAACTTCAGTTAGAAATAAAACTGAATTAAATGCAGTGAGTAATAAATGGGATAGTCAAAGAGGCATACTGATACAACTGAATATTGTAAAACTTGTTAAATGAGAAACTTTAGAGGGGTAAACTGAAAATATACATATGAATCATGTAAAAATGAGGATTTTAATTCTAAAAATATGAGAAAAAGACAAAATGATTAAGAGAGATCTAACTTTAACGCACACGCACACAAATTAAGAACGTTAAATTAAAATACATTATATAGACTAATTCTTACTTAGGAAAAAGGGAGAATAATGTAAACTCAACGTATGTTGTACTTTAGTACTAAAATATTATATGGACTTGACCATTAAAGATAATAAACGCAATTTCAAGGAAACGTAAAGGTCGGCAATGATTCAATGGTAATTGTCTATAAAAATGGAATATATAAAATGAACTGTATGTAGAGTGAAAATAAAATTCTAGTGAATGAGTGGAAAAGAGAGTTTAATATCATCAAATTTTAAACATTACCATAATATTATACGGAAAATTGAATTTGATATCATTTGACTTATTGCGGAGTTTGATATTAAAAAGAACTATAATGAAAGATGGAAATAAGAAGAATCGATATTTACTTCTAATGATAATAAGGAAATTTTGCCTATGTTTAAAGTTCATAGACATATAAAATAAATTTGAACAAAATTAGAGAAACCAATAAATAGGAAAATTGAAGAGATATGCTATTAAGGTTGAGTATATTAAATCTTATTAAATGAGAAATTTCAAAGCGTTAAATGTTTGAATATACACATAAAACATAAAGAAAGAGGGATTTACATCGTAAAAGTATGTGATAAAAAGCAAAATAGGATAAATCCAATTTTAAAACATACATGCATGCATACATATATTCATACACACACACACACACACATATTAGATCACACGAAGTTAATTGTTGAACTACAAAAAAAACTATGATAAAATTATCCTTCATTATCACAAAGATTTTTAGACCAGATCATCACAAAAATTTCTACTATCACCCTTCGTTTCATTTAGAATCGTTTTCATTATTTTCCTTTTGTGTCACTTCAATCTAAAAACAAATAAAATATTGATATTAGTTTTGTTTGAACAAATAAAAAATCTTGATTAAATAGATAATTGCATACATTATTTTTAACCTACATCAAGATATAAGATACTAAATCTCTACCAAAGACGCTACTAAAATATTGAATATAAGAAAAAGAAAAATACTCCTATTGCCTTTTTTGGTAGTTATTTGATTTTATAGTGGAAGAATCAATTGTGCAAGTCTTCCATTTTCAACTCTAATTTAATTAAGAAAATGTTTTGTCTTCATTCCCCATATCTGAACCATTTTTCCTCCTTGATCGAAAGGAGAAGACAAAGGAACGACAACCACGGGTGGACTTATTAAAGGCAATTAATTAGAAATTTTAAACCAAAAGTTATTAAACTGCCAAATTCTAATTTGGTTTCTTTTAACATTTAAGCACAACATAGTCATCATCCATAGATTTTAAACAGGTTCACTACAAATAATTAACTTTCAACGTTCTTTATTCTCAATGCTACTAGTAATAGGATTATGTGTATTTAAAGAACAAAAGAACCAAACATAAACCTGCTAATTAAATAGAAAATTATAAATTGGTTAATATTGAGAAGTAACTAATTAACAAAATGAAATACCTATCTGCATTTTAATTGTACATACAGATTCATGATCTAAACATATTTTAGAAAAATAACAAAATAAAATAAATTCTACAAACTAATTCTTACTTATATATGGGGAAAATGGAGAATAAAATATTGTATAGTTATCTTTAGGGATAATAAATGACATTTCAAGGAAATGTGAAAACCTACAATGATCAAAGATTTTTTTATAGATATGGTATTTAAAAAAAGAATGAAACATATAGTAAAAAAAAATCAAGTGAATTGATAAGGAAATAGAGTGATGTACATCAAAATTAGAAACTTACTAAGGGATGGTTTTACTTCAGTTAGAAATAAAACTGAATTATGTACAATGAGTAAAAATAATAGATGGGATAATCAAAGAGGCATACTGTTACAGCCGAATATACTGAAACTTGTTAAATAAGAAACTTTAAAGGGGGTAAAATGAAAATATTTAGATGGATAATGAAGATTTTAATTCTAAAATTATGAGAAAAAAACAAAACTATTAGGAGAGATTTTACTTTAACACACACATACACGAAAACTAAGAACAATAAACTAAATACATTATATAAACTAAATGTTACTTAAACTTATCAAATTATATGGCCTATTTTGATGATTGAATTGTGCGATTCAAATTTGGTACTTAAAAATTAAATAAAACATAGAGTAAAAAAATCAAGTGAATTGATAGGGAAATAGAGTAAAATATCATCAAAATTAAAAACTTACCACTATATTACTTGATCCTTTCTGATGATTTAATTTGAAATTCAAATTTGATGTCATTTTGAGTTCTCGTGGAACTTGAGATAAAAGCGACAGTATAATGAAATATAGAAACAAAGAGAGTAAAGATTTTATTTCTGATTAGAGAAAAGAAACTCCTTCTTAGGGTTGATTTTAACTTCAGTTAGAAATAAAACTGAATTAAGTGCAATGAGTAAAAATAATAGATGTAGTCAAAGAGACATGCTGTTACAGCTGAATATACTGAAACTAGTTAAATGAGAAACTTTAGTAGGGTAAACTAGAAATATACAAATGAATCATGTAGAAATGAGGATTTTAATTATAAAATTATGAGAAAAAGACAAAACGATTAAGAGAAATCTAACTTTAACACACACACACACACAAAAACTAAGAATGTTAAACTAAAATACATTATATAAACAAATTCTTACTTATCTGTAGGAAAAAGGGGGAATAATGTAAACTCAAAGTATGTTGTACTTTGATACTAAAATATTATACGGACTTTACCATTCAAGATAATAAACGCAATTTAAGAAAACGTGAAGGTCTGTAGTGATTTAAAGAGAATTGTTCATAAATATGGAATATATAAAATGAGCTATATGTAGAGTGAAAATAAAAATCAAGTGAATGACTGGGAAAGAGAATTTAATATCATCAAATTTTAAACGCTACCATAATATTATATGGTCTATTTTGATGATTGAATTATACGATTGAAATTTGATATCATTTTAGTTATTGTGGAGCTTGAGATTAAAGAGAACCATAATGAATGATGGAAATAAGGAGAATTGATATTTACTTCTGATGATAATAAAGAAATTTTGCCTATGTTTAAAGTTCATAGATATATAAAATAGAGTTGAACAAAAAGAGTAAAACTAATAAATAGGAAAGTTGAAGAGACATGTTATCAAGGTTGAGTATATTAAATCTTGTTAAATGAGAAATTTCAAACCGTTATTGTTTGAATATACACATGAGTCGTAGAGAAATAAGGATTTAAATGAGAAATAAGGAAAGTTGAATTAGGATAATCCAACATTAAAACATACATGCATACTTATATACATATACATACATACATATACGTACACATACACATATACATACATTAATATACATACACACACACACACACACACACACACACACACATATACATATACATATATACATATACATATACATATATACACATATATTTATGTATATAATTAGATTACATGAAGTCAATGGTTGAATTACAAAATATTTTTTGATAAAATTATAGGTCTTAAACTAAGTATATGTTTATTGACTTCTTGGTTGTTATACTTTTGGTTTTCCTAAATTGTTAATATTGTTATAATAAGTGATTCTAATTTTTTTTGGATAAAATGAGGTTAACCAGGTTCAAATCGGGGTGCTTAAGCTTGAACCAAAACAAGGAAAATAAGGTTATTGTAAGATAATAAGATATAGGAGTGGCTAGCAGAATTGAACTTGTGACCTTCTTCAGAACATACTGATAAAGGGAAGATGAGTATTAAAATTCTAAAATTATGAGAAAAAAGCAAAATTGCAAATGAGATTCGACTTTAAGATATATAAATGTTTGGTGAAAAATGCTAGATTAATTTGTATAAATAATATCGGTAGTTGCTTACGATCTCTTCAATAAATGCAATCATTTTTTAAGGAAAAGCATATGGTGAATACCAATGTTGGCTTGATTCTAGCCAATCTTGGAGTAATGGTGGAATTTAACAATGGTGGATTTTAGCAAAGATAGTTCGTTGAAACCGTGGTTAAAAATGTAAAATGAGGGGTTATTAAAAGAGTTATATCTAATATCTACTATTAATAAATAGAATTCAATGAATGTAATTTTAACAGTCTACTTTTGAAATTCCAAAAATGCCATTTATCCACTAATGGAATCTCGCCATCTGTTTGCAACTTTAACCAACAAAACTGTTTGAAATAAGTGTTATGACCATCAAAGTTTTTGCGTTTATAGTACACATCCGTCCCTTTAATTTTTACTAAATAAAAGTGAAATATTTGTATTGACGCATGTACGTGCGATTAACACTAGTATAAATAAAGTAAATATCGCAGGATATAGAGTGGTTCAATCTTAACAAAGATCTATGTTCACTAGGGTTGATGATTTTATTGCGATAGACATTATGGTTACAAAAGAGTTGTCACAAGAGCTTTAATTTAAGTTACATTACTTCTTAAACTATAAAATTGGATCCTTGTGCAAGTGCATGTATATATCTCTATTTATAGATATAAAAGATCACGCTTTGAGCGACTTAGATTGAAGCTTTGAATGCTGAGTTTCCTCACGACCATAGATGTCGATACACAGTCCAGTTGGTGCCCAGCTCGAACGCCAGATAGAAAGAATGGCGTAGATGAAGACCAATTGACTCGTTGTACTATGACATACTTGTGTCAAAAAGTTATCACGAAATAGGGAGTGCTTGTTGAACAATGGCACTTTTGCTAAGTGCATTGTGAAGTATAGAGGGTTGTTGCTACATAGTAATCATACGAACTATGTCGTTTATATCGTGCTTGTCAGGGGAACGTACTGGGTCATTGCCTCTTTATGTAAGGGCGATCAAGTGCTTTTGTTAGATATTTGCCAAGTTGCAACAAAGCGAGACAGGGAAAAAGGTTGGATGACTAGGAGAATGACGGGCGGGAGATGTGGGCGGCAAGGCTCTTTTGCCATGATCTGGTCATTAAGTAGTGAGGCAAGGGGGAGTTGCCCTTAAGGCTTTGGGCTTTTTGTTAGTGATGATTTGGTAAGCAGGCGCACAGATCCAAGAGATAACTTGGCGACCATGTTTTTTAGGGTTGAAATGTTGGAGGCAAGCAGGAAATTTGGGCCGTAGCTGTTTTTGGTCGGGCTACGTGATGTGAGCTTATATTGTCGAGTCCGTAAATGATAGATTAATTTAGCCTTTCGTGAGAACCGCGGGTAATATTTTGCCCCTCATGTTTGTATCTACAAGTAGAGACAGGCTTGTCTTATTTTTAATTAATGTGAATAACACGTGTTGCTTGCTTGTTGGGAGAGACATTTCATAGCTCGAGATGATTTCAGAGATGTAACGTTGATGTGCATTCGATTAGGAACCGATGGACGAGATGAATTGTCCCCCATTTCATCCGATGACGGAGATTTGAGATCCTAATTTTGTGTGTGTGGGGGGTTGGGTGAGGGTTTTTTGGAGGGAGTTCCTCTTTCTTTTTAGAAAGCATTTGCAATATTGAGAAACCATTAACAAAGCATTCGAACTTTTTTGCTTTCTAACCTTCTCACACACTTAAGCAAAAGTGCTCTTTCCCTTATTGTCTTCTTCTTTTATTGATTTTTTCGTCTTATTTTTCATTTAGAAAAACAAATTCCTCTCATGTTCTCTTCAATGCAGGTTTGTGCATACTCCCTTGGTTTTAGATTTGTAGTTATTCATGACTGGATGTCAATCGGCGTTGATCGACCAAGTTTAACTATTCTTGCCATTACCTGAAAATAAAGCTTGACAAAGCTTGTTAAATTACTAAACTTTCCCTCCTGTAGGATGAAGACACCAGGTTGGATTATGGCTTGTTAACTTGTAAAAAATTGCATGTACATATAGGTGGGTCAAGCGGTCCAATTATAGAATAATATGCTATATGAAAAATGCTCAAGTGTGGCGGCCAATCGACCTTGTGCTTGCGGGGCGCATGTACGAAACAAGTGAAAGTCTTGGTCATCCACCATCACATGGTGGAGGGGGGAAGTGGGTTTGATGGTAGGAGTGGGTGTATTTGTTCCTGCCTTCGAGTCTACTACCACCCTATAAGCTATTGTCAAGGCGGCTCAGTTTGCATTTGTACATGTGTTTACAGATGGTAAAAGGAAAGAAAACTACCATAGAAGGCGCCTCTGGCAGTGGTCGATCATTAAGGGGTGCTCCATCCAAAGTATGGGAAGATAGGGATATGCTGGATGAGGCCCTCGCCGAACATGGCATCATGAGGGTCAATGCGCTATTTCCTCTTCAGAGGGACAAAAATAAAAGGCCCTCGTTTGGTTATTTTGCCTAGTCGATGCCCGTTACGAAGCGCAGGCCGACCCTTCCTTTGCACCATCATTTTGTTTGCTTCCATAACGCCTACCAAATGGTACTAGCCGAGCTTGCCCTCAACTGTTGCAACTTGCTTGTAACACCCTATATTTTGGAGTGTCATAATATGAGAATAAATTAATAAAATATTTATTTACATAATAAAAGATTTATTTACATAATAAATAAGGGAAGTACTTAAGGAAAGTTTGATTGACTACTGGGACACTTTAATATCGTTAATTGGATGAATCAAAAGTAATTATTATTAAATGCGGCCAAAAAGATTAGTAAGGAATACATTTTAATTATTTGAATGAAGAGGATTTATATTTAGGGAAATGAATAATGAGATTTGGTAAGGAGAGAATTTGCATAAGCCAAAATCATTAACACTTATACTCTTAAACATTTCTTTTTCTTCATCCATTCTCTTTTCACTTTAAAAACAAAGAAAAAGTAAACCAATTAAGACCGACCACCATTGTTCGGAAAGAGGATAAAAGCAGCTAGAGACCAAAGCCTTCATTTCTAAGGAAAAGAGAAGAGTTTCTAATAAATTTTTTCTAATCTAGTTGATTAATACTTACCCTAATTACCTCCAAACCTATTTGGGCTTGGACTTGATATGATTTGGGTGTTTGAATATAGATGAACATGTTTTAAAGATAGTGAATGCTTATATAGAAGTTTGGGGATTAAAATTCCATGAATTGACTTATATTTTAGGTTAAAACATGAATTAATCTTCTTCAAATGTTTTGACAATTGAATATGATAGTTTCAACAGTAAATCGAAGGTCGAAATACATTTTAAATATTTGAATGAAGAGGATTTATATTTAGGGAAATGAATAACGAGATTAGGTAATGAGAGATTTTGCACAAGCCAAAATCATTAACACATATACTCTTAAACATATCTTTTTCTTCGTCCATTTTCTCTTTACTTTAAAACAAAGAAAAAGTAAACCAATTAAGACCGGCTACCATTGCTAGGAAAGTGGAGATAAGCCCCTAGAGACCAAAGTTTCATTTCTGAGGAAAAGAGAAGAGTTTCTAATAATTTTTTTCTAATCTAGTTGATTAATACTTCCCCTAATTACCACCAAAACTGTTTCGGGTTTGGATTTGATATGATTTGTATGTTTGAATATAGATGAACATGTTTTAAAGATAGTGGATGCTTATATAGAAATTTGGGGATTAAAAGTCCATGATTTGACTTATATTTTAGGTCAAATGTGTTGACAATTGAATATGATGTTTTCAATAGTAAATCGGAGGTGGGTTTTATTTTCACAATTTTTCGAGTAAAAAAATTATTTGCTATGAATTTTCTAATTTGAAAATGGATAATTTTGACTGTAGCAAATATTAACAAATATTAAAATGTAACGTTTTGACTCGAAATTTTTACCGACGGTAAGGAAAGATGTTTTCGAATTTTCAGGAATATTCCCGTCATTCTTCGAATTGTTATAGACGAAATGGAAAGGAAAAATACCTTAATCAATTAAAAAAATCAAGGAAATAATTAATTAAGACTAAATTAACAGTCAATATTTTTGGCTATCTTTAGAGAATATTATTTTAAAATTAAAATAACAAACGAACATGCAACAAGTGTAAAGAACTAGTCAGAATGTTATTGCTTTATCAAGGAAAATATTAGTATTCCACTTAATTACGGAGTTGTCACTAAACTCACGATAGCATCTGGGTTAGTTTCACGATAGCCTTATATTTATGTTTGATGATAGTCTTATATTTACGTTTTACAATAGACTTGAAGTGTTAAAAGCGTGATAGCACTTAAGCTATATTCATGGTGGTTGTGTTTTATAATAGCAATGTTTTAAGATAGCATGACTTACGATATCTTAGGGATATAGATGCCTTGTTTTACGATAGCATGGTCTAAGATAACCTGTTTTACGATAGCATGGTCTACGATAACTTGTTTTACGATAGACTTTAGATATGGATGCCTTGTTTTAAGATTTCATGATTTATGATAGCTTGGATTGAGACTTATGATAGCCTTAAGTTGAGGTTCACGATTGCGGTGTATCGAGACTTATGATAGCCTTAGAGACACGATAACTTTAGAAGTGCACTAGCATGGGTTAGGATGTTGATAGATATAGATTTGATAACTAATGATATTAAATCCATTATTTAAAATTGTGAATGTTTGGGTGACATTTTGGAAGCCAGTTTGTAAGCTGTTTAATTGGAATTTCGATCCAAAAATATATAACTCATGGAGTTATCGAATGGCCTGGGGCTAGGGCTTATGGAAGTCTATATTTTTTTGATAACAAGAGTGTTACTCAATTTATATAGAGCACTCATTTTGGTGTCTCAGTGGATCGAACTCATGGTTTCTAGAATCTAAAGATTTTACCACTTGAGTTAGTGGTCTTTTGGGTGCTAAGACTTATGAAGTCTTTTGGGTTCAATTTAAAATTGTTGCTCTTTTTTGAGTAACAACATCAAATGGATGTACTTGGAAATCGACAGCATGAAATGTGACGATCCGCCATTTTAGACAATTCAAATCGATAATAAACCACACATGTCCGACTCAAACAGTCCAAAAGACAGATTACCAATGGGGTTTGCAAAGAAAATAAGAAGAGAAGCAAACAACAAGCATATTCTCATCGTGGAATGGCAAAACATAATAATTACATAAACACTTCATGAAGCTGTTTTACAATTGATTTCAAATTTTCAACATAATCAGAGCAACAGACGTACCAATCTAATACAGTGGAATAATAATAGTAAACACGATCTACCAAACTCTGTCTTCATCTTCAAGAAATAACAGTCTTCGAACACTGAAATACTAAGGCTGACCCGAGCATAATGAAAAACAATACACTTGAGTCAGAATTAAAAATTCTTATGAAGTTAAGTCAATATCATGCGAAATATAAGTGCAAACAACTTAAGAGATGTACAAGATTTTCCATCTCCTAAGGATCCTTTAAACTATATGCACATAGAAAGATATGCTATATATGTAATGTATATCAGTAAAGTAAATATTTTTCTTAACATTAAGGCTTTACGTTGATCTCCCTTAACACATTTTTAAGTAGGTAATCTATGCAGGTTCTGTAACACAACAAGTAGCGTTGGTAGCCAGTGAGTCCCCTATAGATATAATACTAAAAAAATCATAGTGGGCTCATATAAGGATAATCGTATGACAAAGCACATGAGGCAATGTTCAAGGTAGGATACTTCTCGTTTTGCGTTTCTTGACCGGTCGTAATCCCTAATGGCCGACCGCATTCATCAATCCAAGATCAAGGTGCACCAATAAAGTCAAAAACCAAGATAGTACTATGAGGGAAAGGTGTCCGCAAAAGGTAGGCAGCCTCATTGGTTAGGTATGGCTCATGTTTTAGTCATTTCAAATCGAAACAAGTGTCGAGGTCCTCCATTATCGTACTCTTACTTCATTCCAGCAAACGTTCGCCAATTCAACCTCTTCATTCTGAATAATAGGGAGTATGTCATTCATTCGGCCCCGGTCTCTTTAATTACCAATCGTTTGTTTTCTATGGATGCTGTTTTGTCCAATTTCATTTTCATAGAAAAAAATATACATAATTTCAAAAAGTGTTCAACATAAAAAGTTATTCATTCTACTTCAGGAATTCACAAAAAAGTTTCAAAAATTTTCAGAAGCGTTACAATTATTAATACTTTAAAAACATTAGATTTCTTTCACGAATATCAAAAAGTGTTCAACGTAAAAAATACTCATTTTGCTTTAGGAAAACACAGAAAAATTTTCAAAAATTTTCAGAGTTATTTAATGTTTATAATAATTTAATACATTAGTTTTTACACAAATTAAATTATAGAAAGCCTAAATATTTGCATAAAAATTCTAATTTAAATTTCTTAGTTCCTAAAACACCCTTTTAGAATTTCCAGTAAAGTTCCATATTTTTCCAAGTTAATTTGATAATTTTCCCAAATTTCCAAACAACTAATTTCAAAGATTGAATTATTAAAATTATTAGATGACCAAAATAAATTTAAGTTTCTTCACGAAATATTTTTCATTTACTGAAAAGAAATTACTTAAAAATTTTCAAGTTCAAATAACACATTTTTTTCAAATCAATCATTTATTCGTGTTTACATCAAATAATTTGTTCCCAAAAAATCTATGCACAAACATATGACCAAACTTTGATTTTACTATACAAAATATCATTTATTTTAACATATCGAAAATTTAGGATTAAGTACATACAAGCATGTAAATTTTGATGTAAGGACAAAACAACGTTTAATTTGAAAGCGTGTAAAAGCGCGAATTAGGACGTAAGCTTCCATCGATTTCTCAACTTTGATGTGATTTGTGATTGTGCCTCTGTTCCAAAAACTAACAGTGGACATTGACTCCATTCGTCGAGAGCTTCGCAACGATATATAGTTTGATATATTTTGAATAGTTTGAATTTTAATCAATCAATTTAATCTGCAAATCGCCATTAGACAATAATTAGGGTTGAATTCGGGATTAGTGAGGAGAAAATGAGATGGAGGCTGCTACAATGGTTTATATTTGTTATTTATACCAACAAGGAGATGGGTTTAGTTGCCCATACCCGTTAGATCCAAAATGGATGTGTCTCTAGGATAACACTATAACGCCACTATTTTACACAGCATAAATCCGAATTCAATTTTGAACTAAATATATTTTCCAATATAAACATACTATAACAATTCTAAATCAAAATTCTTACCAAACCTTAAAGTTGTATTCTTACCATTTTATTATATTATAAATTGAATTCGAAACAAGTTTGAAAATTTAAATAAATCAAATATTCAAACTCGAAACGTACAACGAAATTCAGTTCTTCAATTTAATAAAATTAACTTATATCCACAATGAAACATTCATTTTATTTGATAAAATTGTTCTTTTCATTAAATCGAACTTTTCCTTTGATTTTCACAAAACATAAGCTACATTTTATTACGCCGATTAATTTACAATTTGGCGTCCTCTCTTATATCAACTGAAATTATTCCAACTACATTAATTTCAATTTTTTTACAAAGTTAAATTTCAAAATGGACAAAATAAATGTGATGGAAAATAATCTACTGTTTCCTTTGTAAACTTAAAAATCATCATACGCCGACATGAGTTATAAATTCTTACTAAATAATTTTATTTTGTAATCAATAACTCAACTATAATACATTTCAAATAAATAAACATGTGATTTTTCTTTAATACAGAAAACATTCGTTTTATTTTATTTTTTTATTAAAATAAACATTGTTATTTCTATCCATTAATACATTAAACCAAAATCATTAAAATACACATTAACATAATTTTTCATTTTTCTTACTACAAATCTATGTCATTAATAGGAAGTTAAATTAAGTTCTTAACTGATATTATAGATTAATTTGTATCACTAAAATCCTAAATTGTAATTTAATACACCAAGCACTACACTTAGATTTAATAGATTTGTTGCTAAAATATCGGTGTTAAACCCGAAACACCCAGCAAATGGACAGAAAAAATCGGTTACATTTTTCATATGCTCTCCTCTTAAAGATAAGACTAACAAAGAACAGAGTTCTTTTTGTATCCTAACAATTTTATTCAAAATTTTTATTCAGTTTAACATTTTCAAATAGTTACAAATACAGATCGTTACATGAAATGAAAGTGTCTACTAATGCTTAGTAAGGACGCGTGCTAGAACGTATTTTCGAGAAAAGGATAAATTAGGGATAGAAAGACTTAGGGAGATAATAACTAAACAAAGTTAAATACAAATTCAATATTTATACATAAATAAGAGTCTGGGTGATACATGCGAATGTGTTTGATGATTGTATGACTCGATTCATAACAAATTGTTGACAAGTATAGGATATACTTAAATTGAAATGGATGAATATATATGATATGGTTCATATATGAATGTTAAATTCAGGATATATATTTGGAACGATGTTATACGTATGCTCGTGATGTAATCATTATTTACATGATATGATGTAATTGCTGCTGTTGATTTAATAAGGCGAAAACGCATTCCGTTAAGCGGTGTGGTCTAATTATATATGTATTGAAGGAAATGTATTACTCTTGCTAGGTTTTATGTCTGATATGTGTTTGTATCAATTTTTCCTATAAACTCAAGAGTACTCATTCGATGAGGCTAAGTCTATAGATTTGACAGGCAGATCTTTAGGAAAGTGAATAAAAGCTCCAAAGACGAAGCAGGTGGCTCAGTAGAAAATGAAGTTTTCTTTTATATTTCGCCGTTTTAAACCAGATTATATAACTTGTTAAGTGTTCA
This sequence comes from Allium cepa, assembly GCA_030765085.1. Classification (NCBI taxonomy): domain Eukaryota; kingdom Viridiplantae; phylum Streptophyta; class Magnoliopsida; order Asparagales; family Amaryllidaceae; genus Allium; species Allium cepa. The sequence continues at coordinate 755,116,000 of CM060937.1, read as the reverse complement.
TGTTGGCATCTTCATATGTCGAACACGACATTACAATTTATATTTTATTATATTTACCTCTCCGCGAGCACATTTGGGGATTTTGAAAATGTAAACACAATTATGAGTAATGGAATTTATTTAGTTGCTATCTTCACTTAATATGTTGAAAAGAAAATTGATTCCATTTTATCGCTTGAAAATAACACTGGCGACGACTTCAACATCATTAATGTCCATTTTTGAGTCTTCAAATGGGCACGTTACAACTTGGTATCAGAACCTATTTTAGGCGACGCTTAAGTAAAACAAAGCAAATTAGGAATCTAGGTAGAAACCGATATATATATATATATGTTGGTATCTCTATCCCTCTACTTTTGTTCTCACTCTCTTTGTTTCTGTTCTTAACGAACACTTAATTACACAGAAAGCAAGAATGAAAACAAGAAGCAAACATCTGGTGCTAGGAGGTGGTACAACCAATGCTGGTAAAGGAACCATAAGTACTTAAACTAATAGCAAGGTAGGGAGGCAACCCTAGAAATTTGTTCTGAGGTTGGAACTCATATGCATTCCTCGATCGTTGGAGAAATGGATTTGAATGCTCTTTTTGATCAGTTTATGACGGAGATGAAAAGGCAACTACTAGATGAAGTTATTGAGCCAAGGTTGTAGCTAGGGGAGTAGGCTTTTCCAAGATGACTTAAGACTATAATAATTATGGAGGAAAAGTGTTTAATGGAAGGAACAAGCTCTAGAGGTGTTGAATTGGTTAAAGGCTTGTGAGCACATCTTGGTGACTTAGGTTACGATAATGCTCAATAGAGGAGGTTGGCTTCTCATAAGCTTAAGGAGGATGCTTTATGGTGGGAAGCGTTGACCTTTGAAATGTCAAAATAGGAGATAACTAGGGAGCAGTTTGAGGCTTAATTTATACCCGAATTGCAGAAGATTGCTTTGTATAGAGAGTTCTTAGATCTGTACCAGGGAGAAATGACTTTATTATAGTGTATTTATCATTTAAATGCTTTATCAAAGTACAATAGGGAGCACATTAGGACTCTATTGAAATAGAATGAGAATTTCATAAAAAGCTTGAGAAAAGGATCGACCACAAGGTTATGGTGCACTTGTTGTCTTCCTTTGAGATGGTGGTAGAAATGGTTTGTACCAAAAGAAAGGAAGGATAATGTTAGACCCAAGTTAACACAGAAGAAGAGGTTTAACCCATATCAGAAGGTTAATAAGAACCTGAAAGGAGGAAAGATCTCATAAGGAGAAGCTAAAAGTTAAATGTGGCATATATTACTCGCTTTAATTGCAGACAGGAAGGTCATTGCTCGACGAAGTACACCCAGTCGAAGAATAAGGGAAAGGCCAAGTGCTTCAACTAATGATAAGGCTGGCCATAAGAAGAGAAATAGTCCATAGTTGAGACCGAAAAAAGTTGTACACTTTGGAAGGATCATCAGCTTGACTTACTACTGAGGAGAAGGGGAAACGTGTAGTGCTTGGAGGTATGGTTTTGATTTCCAATATGTTAGTTAGAGTTTTGTTTGATACTAAAGCTACACACCCTTTCATTTCAAAAGATTTGGTTGATAGATTGGAATTTGTTACTCTCTATTTTGTTATGTTTTTAGTGTGGTTAATCCGGTGGGTATAGTACTCTCGGGTTAAGGTACACTGATGTTGAGTTTGTTTTGTGTGGACATTTGGTTGATTGCGACCCATATGTGTTTGACTTCATGGGGTATTGGTTAATTTTGGGTATGGATTGGTTATGATGTAACGACACTAGAATTTATTATGCCGATAGAAGTTTTGCTTTACAAAAGTCTAAAGGAGGAGAAATGGTTATGGTAGCATTAGACGTGATGAAGGTTAGGAGTTGTGTTATGTGCAATAGAATATTAGGATGATGAGATTAGTAGAGTACTGGTAGTTCAGAAAATTTTCTAATGCTTTTGAAGCAGTAACAGGATTACCGCCAAAAAGAGCGATCAAATTCCGAATAAATTTGATACAAGCATAACCTGTTAGTAGACCAACTAGCAAGTTGTGGTCGAAAGAGAAGGAAAAGCTGAAAGTTAGTGGAACATGAGCATAAAAGTTTCACTAGACCGTGTTCACTATAGGGAGCATCCGCGGTATTTATGAAGAAGTGATCACTTCAGATGTGTATTGACCATAGAAAGCTGAATGAGTTGACTGAAGAATCATTATCCACTTCCTAGGATTGTTTGACCAGTTGATTGGAGCTAGTGTATTCTCGTAGGTTGATTTGGCAACATGATTCCATGAACTAAGGGTAACTGAGGATAGTGCTCTATTGACTGCGTTTAGAACAAGGTAAGATTCATACGATTGGTTAGTCATGTCCTTTGGACTGACAAATGCCCCTACGTTCTTTGTAGAACTTATAGAACAAATCTTTCGCAATTAGTTGGATAAGTTTGTCTTGGTTTTCATTAATGATATTTTGGTACATTCTAAGAATTAGAGAGACCATAAAAATCATCTTAGATTGGTCCTGGAGACCTTGAGACAACATAAGTTGAAGACGAAGTTTTTCAAGTGTAATTTTTTAAAATGAGAAGTTAAGTTTGGTCATGTGTTTCAAAGAATGGATTAGAAGTAGATCCATCATAGTTAGAGACCATTAATGATTGAAAGAGACAAGAGATGGTTACTGTGGTGAAGAGTTTCTTAGGATTGGTTGACTATCATTACAGATTCATTATGGATTTCTTGCGGATAGCGATTAATATGTTGATAAGGAAAAACGAGAAGTTCAGGTGGAACCAGATTGGGGGCAATTTTGATACAAAAGGGAAAAGTGATAGTTTATCTATCTCGACAATTGAGGCCGGATGAAGTCCACTATCCGACACATGACTTAAAGGTGGCAGAAGTAGTCTTTGCATTGAAGATTTGGAGACATTACTTGTTAAGTATTTACTCCGAAGGAGTTGAATATAAGGCAAGAGAGGTGGTTAGAATTCTAGCCTGAGTATGACTTTGGTATAGAGTATATGCCAGGAAAAAGGGAATAAGGTTGCCTATGATGTGAGTTGAAAGCAACATAATGACGTGTTAGCCATGGTTGAGGCATGGAAGGCATTAGAGGCCTTAGCTTCTTGTGGAGTGCATTTAAGGATGAATGTGGGGATCAAATCAGAATCCTTGTGCACTATCAAGTTTGAAGTTCGTCAAGCACTTGTAGATAGAATCACTACAAGGCAAAGAGAAGACCCATTATTAGCCGAGAGAATTAGACGATCAGATATGTGTGTAGATATGAAGGATCTAAGAGGATTTAGCTAGACTCAAAAGGATGGATGAGAAGAAAAAAAAAGAAAGATTGTGAATCCCAACTGTGGGAGATCTTTGGAAGAATGTCTTGGAAGAAATTCTTCGATCTAAGTTTACGATTTATCATGAAGGAACAAAGATGTACCTTGATATGAAACATGTCTTCTTTTAGGAAGGGATAAAGAGAGATGTCAAAGAATGAGTGAAGAAGCGAATCACATGTCAGCAAATAAAATTTGAGCATCAGAAGCCAAGTTGTTTACTTCAACCCTTGGAAGTACCATCTTGGAAGTGGGATTCAGTATCTATCGATTTTATAGATGGATTACCAAGGTCAAAAATGGAAAATGATGGTATATGGGTAATAGTCAATAGATTGACCAAGAGCGCCCTTTTTATCCTGGTAAAGTTGACAAGGATAGCGGTTAGCTTAGCGAAGCTATATATGAAGAATGTTGTGAGGCTCCATGGGATTCTAGCATAGTTAATGATAGAGACCCACTATTTTCCAGTGATTTTTGGAGAAGTTTGCAAAGTGCATTGAGTACAGAGTTGAAGTTAAGTACGATTTACCACCCATAGACAAATGGTTAAACAGAAAGGGTGAATCGAGCTTTACAGGATTTGATGAGAGAATGTGCCCTAGATTTTAGAGGATCTTGGGAAGATCATTTGCATTTGGTAGATTTTTCTTGCGTAATACTTACCAGTCGAGTATTGGAATGACACCATTCGAGGAGCTTTATGGTAGACCATGTAAGTCATCTATTTGTTAGTTGGACATGAGAGATTGACTCACGTTAGGACGTAGTAAGAGATGCTATTGAGAAAACAGAGTTGATTCGTGTCAGAATGAAAATTGCATAGTTGAGGCAAAATGAGTTATGTTAATAAGAGGAAAAATGAAATAGAGTTCGAGGTAGGCGATGGTGTGTTCATAAAGGTTTCACCGATACAAGGTATTATGAACTTTGGAAAGGTAGAGAAATTGACTCCTAGATATGTAGGTCTATTTCAGGTGATTTAGAGATCGGTAAGCTCGCATATCTAGTCGAGTTACCAAATAGCTTGGTGGGTGTGCATAATGTTTTCATGTCTCACATTTGAGGAAGTTTATGCATGACCTTAGAAAGGTAGTGGAACTGGGTGCGATTGATGGCTTATCAATAGAACCAGCCTTGATGTACATTACAAGACTGAAAGTGATAGTAGGTTGAGATATAGAGGAGTTATACTCGTTCTAAAATGAGGTGATTAAATTCACAATCGTCTGCATGGTAAGTTATATAGTCGTATCATGGATAAACCATACAAACCGTTTAAAAGTTATGATCAAATGAATTCAGTGTTACTATAAGAGATTTTCGTTTTCAGGACAACAAGGACCTTCCTTACTTCATGTTTTAACCATAGCTATTCCCAAATTTTTTGCATTGCACTTTAAGTCAATACTATTTTCTGTTGTCTTAGCTTTCTAACAAATTTAAAATCATAGAAAATGGATCGATGATTTGAGATTTATGGGTAATTTTGTTTATAGTTTTAACTCAATTTTTTCCATGCACTGTCAAAATTCTTTATTTATTTAATGCAACAATTTTTTGGTAACTAACTTCAAATTTAATTTATGTAAAGGTGTTTGAAATAATTTTGGAAAAAAAATTCATTAAAAAAGAGAGAAGAAAGTGTCAAATTGATGTTAAAAAAGTGTATATGAGTTAATAAAGTAAGAGATATCCAAGATATTTTATACGATTGCAATAATAAATTAAATATAAAAGTTATGTTTTCAATATGAAGTAAATGTGGGGAAAAAAATTGTTGTTCTCCAATAAGAAATATTTTATGATAAATGCTTTAATTTACATAATAATATAACCAGTGGTTTGTGATCTCTTCAATAAGTGTAATCATTTTATGAGGAAAAGCATATGGAGAATACTATTGTTAGCTTGATTCTAGCCAATCTCATAGTAATGGTAGAATTTAACAACGGTAGAATTTAACTATTGGTATCTTTTGCAAACAAGCATACAATCTTCATAAGGGATCAAAGTAATCAACCATTTCTGAAGTTACAATCATTAAATTTATATAGTATTCATTTTATTAATTACTCCAATTATCAACCGCTTCAAACATTAACTTAAGTTCATAATTCTTTGCTTACAATATTCACTTCTATTTCATTTTATTTAGTAGTACTACAATTACAACTCAGGTTTATAACTATTTCATATCAAATTTCTTATTTATAAAAGTAAATTTCATTGAACACTTTCATTTATAACTTAGCATTTAATTTCTTACTTTAGTTTATTCTACTAGGTTTTTCTTCTCATTATTTACTTTCCATTCATTTATATATATAAAGATCAATCACTTACATAATTTGTTTTCTTTTAAGGGTTTAAGTCTTTAATGAATCATTTCAAAAATATTACTTAAGCTTATACTACCTTACTTAAGTTTTTACTTAATTCGGTAATTGAATAAAAATTTTAAGTTTTTTTTGGCATTGGCCCTTGAAGAGAAAAGAAATATTTCAATATACCTAAAATTTCAATTAAAACATTTAACCTCATTCACTTAGTAAAAATATAAGATATATTTAAAACATCCTCATAGCATTATGTAAAGATTTTTCAAATGTCTAAAACAATGTTAGAAATTTATATCGAAACATTATAATAAGCTTTAAAATAAATTTCCTTAAATCCGAAATTTTATTAGACTCATTATTTTTAAAATAAGTATAGATTCAAGATTATTAAACTGAAACTGTATACTCAAATCTTACATTAAATTTCTTGATCAAAGTATAAAATTTCATATCTTCATATTTTTTTTACATACTTGTTTTAAAATGAGTATTCAAATCATGAAAAACATTTATCATGGTTTAATATAAAAATTCAAACAGTAAACAAACCAATAAATTTACTATTAGTACTTCGAAATTAAGTAAATATTCCAAGCTATACTTCCAAAATATAAATTCAAATTCATTTGTCAAGTATATTACTATAAATAAACTTCGCAAATCAAATTTTTGTCCCATTTAAATCATATCTTTAAATTATGCATGCAAAGAAACTTATATAAATTTTACTTGAAATATTAATTTGAAAACTTCATTAGCAAATCAATCACCTTTAATACTTTAATACTTTACGAAAAATTCATCTGTAAAATTTCTTGCTCCGTTTATAAATACCATTTATATATTTAAATAACACCTTTATAAATATATGTAAACTATTTGAAAAGAATTATTTACATCATTACTTATATTTACAAAGAAGCTATTGAAAACATTAAATCCATAATTCATAAATTTATTAATTTTATCTCAAGATACCTTTCAAATATTATTAATAAATCAATAATCATTTACTTTAAATATGTTTTATTTAATTAATAACTTCTAAAATATTTACTACACTAATAATTTACTATTAAACCATGTAGTATATAAATAAACAATAATTTAAACATTTTAAATTATTTAGAAAGAAAAAAATGATCAAAATATCCTTTATAAAATACTTTATCAAAATACTTTTATAACTCGATGTCTTAACGGGTTTATCCTCGTTCTTGCAGACTCTGGCCATGCGTTGATCAGACGTAAGGCTATAATTCTCCAAGTACCTTAGTACACTTGTTTCAACACCCAGTGAAAAATACTTAAAAATAGTTATGAGAAGTACCGCTCAAAATCCAATGTCAAATGGTGATAATACGATAGCAGTGTCCCGCTGCTGATCCAGTATTTACGCAATGGACACAAAACTTTCCAGAAGATCCTTCCACCTTCCAGATTCCAGAAAAATATCGTAGCCAGTTCGTAAACAAGGGACCATCGACCCTTGCTGTAGTGGTACGCTGTGCTTCAATGATTTACGTAATGGACGCACCTCCTTCCCGGAAGATCCATAAACAAGAGATCCCAAGATCGAAAGCGCCTCCAGTGGGTAAACTAAAGAACCATCTACCTTGAAAAAAAAAAGATGAAATCATGAGTTTAAGCCGGACAACTATATAAGTTCGAATCCACTTCTGAATTCACCCAAGTCCATATTAGGGTTTATAGGTCGAATCCATTCCTGGATTCCCCAAGTCCATCTGGGTTGAAGCATATCATACTATACTTCTTCGTGGAGAGTACTTCCCCATACCTCTTACTTCAAAATATAATTTACCATATAGTACCCTTTCAAAATCATAGCTTCAAATATCACACTTGTATAAATTCCATTATATATAAGGTATCATTTTCAGATAAAGTACTTTCTAAAATCAATAATTTCGAATATATCAAATCATTCTTATATAAATTCCGTTATGTATAAGATTTATCTCAAAATAACTTGTACTTATATAAAGTCCATCTTATACAAGAATCAAAAATTTTCCAAAATCAATTTCGCTGTATGAAAAGCCAAATGGGATTGAACATCTTTGCCTTATAAAAGGTTTGGAATTTTAGAATAGTTTGTATTTCTTTACATAAAATGGTTGTGTAGTTGCTTGTAAAATAGTTTTGTAAATAAAATGGATAGGTAAAATAGGTTGTAAATAAAATAGCTTATAAAATCGTTTGGTAAATAAAATAGAGTAAGATAGTTTGTATAAGAAAAATAAAAGAAACAGTTTTGTGAAAATGGTTTTAAATCAACAGTAGTTTTGCATAGAAGAAAATTCCAATTTAAATTACAAAGATACCCAACCCAACAACTTTCAATTTCAGCGTCAAAGCATCTCAATAATATTAGGACATATGATGTATATATGTCATCATTTCGCAAAATCACATTCGATTGCTCACTCGATCACACACAAGTTCGCTTTCGAACTAGTATTGTCCATTCAACTTCCCTAATGCGGATTTCGATAGGTTTCTTGACTAGAAACCATCATTCTCCTTGTATAGCCATATACTATGATAGAGAATTCTAGAACCAAACCAAAAATCCATATCAAATATTCGCCATCAAGAATTGAATGAAAAATCCTAACACAAGTGGTGAAATTCAAGTAGAACTTGTGTACTCAAATCCGGATCAAATTAATTTTGCGAATAAAATAATGTACATACAACTTATGTAATTATTCCAATTTGTTTCATCACAATTGCATTTCAATTGAATTCATTTTTAATCTCATAGATTAACACAAATATCATTTCATATTTTAATATTTGTTTCAAAGAATTTCTCCATTTAAAATAAAACATTAATACACCCATTCTCATAATATTGCTTATATTTCTCTTCTACTTAAATCACATTTATTTTACATGTAATATTTCTCATTTAATACTACATTTATTTGCAAATCATTTCATAAGGAATTTTCTTCAGTTTATAACCAATTTATAAAAGCTCAATTCCTTCTTATAAGACATTGTTCGAGTTTAAAGTTATCACAACTTTTTTTTATAACCATTTATTGCAACATCCATTTTTTCATAACAATTTACAAGTCATGGTTTTACTTATAATCATTTCACTTTTATATTTGCTTATCCCATTTAGTTCCACCTTTACCTTTCAATTTATTTATGACACATTTCATAAATATTAATTAAGTTTATAAACGTTTTTTTTCCAATTTAATCTCATTTTACAACATTTCCTTAATCACAATTTCAATTTAAACATCCCAAGACTTAAAGTTCACACATGTATATTATTACATTACATGCCAAGAATGTATACAAAAGTTCTATTCATTTACTAAACATAGATATAACAAATTAAACCATGTTTCACTTACTTTCAAATTAAGATTATCAAATTCAGCTGCATAATTCAACACAATTTCCAAGTTTCAACTCATATATTAATTCAGAAGGTTTCTATTAACCAAAAATATCCAAATATTCCAATTTTCAATAGTTGGTTGAAACTACCGGTCAACAAACAACAAAATTCACAATAACACTTCAAATTCATAAAAAAATATCCTAATTATTCATTTTATTCTCTTTAATACACCATTATTAAACTAATATTTAGCCCATTGATTCAATCAACAATAATTAGCCAATGCTTATACTGACAAAACTCAACTAATCAACAATAAATGGTAATAACTAAACCTTACCATTTCATAAATCAAACACATTACATGTAACTATATTAGTTATAAAATTTATTCCTTTATATATATCATATGATATTAGAAAAAATAATTTCATTTCAAAACTTATATAAAACCTTTTTATAACACTAACAAATACGTGAACTCGTATATACACTCAGACAACTCAATCTAGGATATTACTACCCTATCTCTAATGAGTTAACCCCAACATGCTAAGGTATGTCTAAACCTAAGCTCCGATACCAACTGTAACGACCCACTTTTTTGGACGGTTTAAATCGACAATAAACCACACATGTCTAATTCAAACCATTCAAAAGGGAGGATTGTTAATGGGGTAAATAAGAAAATTAAAGAAAAGAAGGAGAAGACCAAACACAGAATCTCGCAGCGGAACGACAAAATATAATAATCAAATAAACAATTCATGAAGCTGTTTTAAAAATAACATTTGATTACACTTTTACAAGTTCAAATCAGAATTATACATACATCATAAATAAACAAATATTTCAGCGAAACACAGAATGTAGCGGAATAATAAATAAATAGTAATAGTATACTGAATCTTTGTCTTCGTCCTCCAGAAAATAGTCTTCAACACTGGAAAAACTAAGGCTGTCCCAAGCGTAATGAAAACAAAACACTCGAGTCAGAACTAAAAGATCTTATGTAAGTCAAATTAATCTAAAATAAAATGTGAGTGCAATGGCTTCAGAGATATTACGGGATTTTCCATCTCCTATCAAGTGTACAACGTGAATATAATAATTAAAAAAATTTCAAATAATTCGAGGTATCAATTTTTAACCGCTTTAATAAAAAAAAATCGAAGTTTAACTTAAATATTTTAAATAATCCAATTCCAATACATAATCCAAATTCAAGAATTTATATGGATATATATATCATTTCAACCGGTACCAAAATCAACATTTTCAAATCAATGAAAACCGTTCGGGTTTATCATTTCAACCCATAACGATTTTTCCCTTAATCTATAAGATCGTTCGGGTATGTATCATTACAACCCATAGTGAACTTGTAGTATTATAACGATATAAAATACAACATCCATTAATCCAATATCAGCAATCAAACATCCATCACAATAATCATCCAAACCAATCATTAAATATCAATATAGAATTGAAAGTCAATAATAGGTATTTAACTGGCAGTTTATATTCCATAATAAATTAAATAACGATTTATTCAAATAAATTTAAATTAATTGAGATGACGATTTTAAAATATACCAAACAGCCACAAATAAATTTCTATCACATCATAAAATTTATTTAACAAACATAAGAAGATTTAGAAGTTGTGAGTGGGTTAAAACACTCACCTTTGATATTTAGAACGCAAAAACCCAAACAAAGATGCCTATCCAACAGTCTCCAAACTTAGCCCAGCCTAATTCATGTCGTCAAGAATTCCAATACGAGTCCAACGGAAGAAACTACGCATGTATCGGAGCTCGTATGTGGAAGACATTCAGGTTATAAGGATATATTTAAAAAAAATACGTACACATTTAATTATTAAAATAAGAAACTTTAATAACTCACGTTTTTGAATTTGATGTACCCAAAACAAAGGCAAGAAGTAGAAAGCCAAAACCATGAACGCTAATTTTCATTGTTCATTTTTTTGAAGGCTTCTTGCAAAAGAAGGCAAGGTGATGAGGAAAGGTGCAGATGTGGTTGAGGAAGAAATAGATGCTCACACTTTTTTTCTGAACATATCTTCAGTACAATGAATTGGCAGTAACTAAGTGAAGGTATAACGCTATTTTGACATTGATACTTTGAGGAATAAAATAGTGGCCATGATGTCTGAAAAATAATCATATTCTAGGGGGAAAAAATGAGATTTGATATGCAACAAAAGAAGAAAGGGAAGCAACAAACGAAATAGGTATGGAAGGGACAAATAAAATGAAGCTATATGATCTAAGTAAATGCTTTGGGTACTAAAATAAACGAAACGGAAGAATGAGAAAGGATGAGAATTCACATTTCAACTGCATCGGAGAATTGAAATAAAACCAAAATTTGGAAATAGTGGCAGGTGTATTGAATAATAAGGAAATGAAGGGACCACTTAGGATCTAATTAATTGCATATTCCACTCAATTAAATATAATAGCATCAAATATACTTTTTATATACCCGTTTAAACATAATTAACATATAATAAATAAATTTGAATACAACAACCAATGTAACGTTGCACAAAATAAAAGATGATCCGGAACTCAAATTCAAGTTATATGAAATATTAATAAAATAGTATATACACACAAATTTAATAAGAAAATATATAAAATAAAACATTGATCGACTCACACTGCTAAATGCCTAGGAGAAGGATTGGAAAAACATTAAAGGCTTAGGCACTCATGTGTATTTTTTTTTTTAAAGCATGCAGAAGGTATAAATATAGGAAGAAAGAGATAAAATAATGAGAATGAGAAGAAATAAATATGGAGGAGCAACATAGTTTGTGCAAGGAGGAGGTGATAAAAGAATATAAAATACAGTAAGCTTTTCAAAGAAACGTTGTGGTTATGTGTTTAATAAATATGAACATGAACAGGCTAGCATGAATGATGCACGTGCATTAAATATGAATTGTTAATATTCACTAATGAGTTAATTTATAAAAATGTTAATACTAAATAGAATACGAGCATTTGGAAGCTTATAAATGAAAAAAACAAGTTTGAATCGGTTAATGTGCATGAACATGTGAGTATTTAATGCATTGGAAACGAAAAGTTAATGGACGAATTAGTGCAGGCAGAAGCTATAAAAAAGAATGAATACTAAAAGTTGCAACATGTAAAAGTAAATGCATAGTTGAAAATACAAGAGGTATATAAGAATTAGGTCGAACAAAAGTAGGTAAAGAATGTACAGTTAACAATAAGAATGAAAAATGAATAGACTGAGAATAAATGAAAGTTTTATGAAATAAAGAGAGAGTTTTTGTTTTTTATTTATTTAATGTGAACGTTGAAATGTGAAAGTGAACAAGGCAGAGAAAAAAGAGAGTGAGATAGTAGTTATCAAAAGCAATAAAATATGAAATGTGCACGAATATGAATTCATGCACATCGCCTTTCGTACTTCAAGATGAATATAATGCCACATTAGTTCTGAATGGAAACGTATTTCAATTCAATTAATTTTTTTAACCCTAAATCAACTCAAATTTAAGCCCATTAAAAGTTTTATTAACATACAATAAATAAAATTTGAACACATCAATTAAGGTAACGGGGACCACCGCTACATAAAATAAAAGCTGAACGATGATTCCAAATTCAAAATCGGCGTTTTTGTCAGCACACAATCACGAACTTAAAATATTTAATTTATTCTAAATCTTGTGATTAGCATTAGAATCACCTCTATACTGCCAAAGACTTCTATTTAACGACTATAAACTGTTGTATCAAAATTCAATTTTTTTCTTTTTATAAATTACACTTACTTTAAAAACAACAACTTTCATTTTGTTTTCATTTCAATCTTTATACCCAATCAATTTTTATTCTATAGACATGTTTAACATTGTTTTATATTTCATTACATTAATATTGTAACAACCCTATATTTTGTAATTATTTTATTGTATATTTTAATTATTTTAATGTAAAATTTTGGTTTAAAAAAAAACTTTTATTTTTACTTATTTGAAATGATTAAATTTATTATTTAAATATAATCTTGATTTTTAATAGTTATAATCCCAAACTTGTGTAAGTTGAAATATTTGCCTGAAATGCTGATTTTGGTCAAAATAGTCAAACTGTGACTTTCAACTTAAAATTTTAAAAGTTTAAAAATTTAAATTTTTTCTTTTATTATGAAAGTACATAAAATTATAAGAACACCACTTTTCGTTTCGTTGAAATTGGAAGTAAATTGTGAAAGTTATACCCTTTACAATATTGTGCGTATATAGGGTTATTTAACAATGACTATTTTAAATTGTATAAATTACTTCTTCATTGTTTTATTTTATTTTAATATGTGATAATATGTTATATAATGTATATTTTGACTTTTAAGTATTTTTAAAATGATAATATAATTTTTCTAAAGTTCATTTGAATTTATTTCTAATTTTAAAAGCCTAGTCTACAATTTTAAGCCATTTTCTTAATTTAATTATATATAATTAACATTTATTTATTTATTTTATGCACTCACTGTTATTTGCTGTGTTTTACTTTATTTTATTCATTTTACATATATTTAAATTTAAGTAAATTTTTCCAAAGTGTATTGAAGTTATTTCTAATTCTTAAGTCAAGTTTTCATTTTCTGTGCTATTTTTCTTATTTTAATCATATCTAATTAATATTTAATTATTAATATTTTGTTTATCTGTTATATTTTCGAATTTTAACTGAGATTTTAATTTTTTTCAGTTATTTAGATGTATATGAATATATATATAGGAAGTTTAAAAGGTTTGAAAGCAAAGAAACGTAAAACCGTTTTAACGTTTCTTCTTCCGTTTCTTTTCTAATTAATAGATTTAATTTCCTTTGACCGTTCCTTTCTTTATTGTAGTTGTGCATTTCTTACCTCATTTTCACATGAAAACATTCCTTTCCACTTCATAATAATTTTATAATGAAATGTATAATTTTCCAAGACTAACAGTGATTTATGCATAATTTTAGAACACTGTTTGGTATTTTTAAGGCATTTTCTTCATTATTTTATATTTTTTTCAAATTATACTATTTGTTACCTCATATTTCTAATTGATTTCGGTTTGTAAAGTATTTTCTCCTGAAATTTTGTTTATGTAAAGTTTTAAAAGGAAAAGAATATGGAAGATTGTAAATCACTTTGAAACGTAAGCCCTTTTATTTGCCCAAACCCTTCATTTCCTTAAACTCCTCAATTAATTGCCTTAGCCGTGTAAAACCCTAATGCAGCCGTCATCTCATTAGGTTTTCACGTGAAAAAAAAAATCATTTTCATTTGTTTCTCACGGCTTCAAAGATCCGGTAATGGCTTCCCTTTCTTTTTCTTACTTTTCTACTTGTTTTCCCTAAATTTTAATTTTTTCATTTATTTAAAGACTTTGGCTTTCGTTTTCTTAGAAATCTAATTTTGGAAATTTTCTTGAAATGATTTCTGATCATTTGTTCAAATAAAAATAAACAATGTCTGAAAATTTGATTTGGATAAAAAGTGTAACTTTAATAGAAATTCTAAATTTTATAATTTTAAAGGCAAAATTTTCATCTTGAACTGTATACAATTGTGTAACATTTGTTTCACTTTTGTTTTGGTCAGATTTGTTGTATACTTTTTTTAAATAAAAAAAAAAGTTAGTAATAATTAGTGTGAAACGGGAAATAAACTTTACATTTCTTTTACATATGTTTACATCTGTTTCTTAACTTTATATTTAACAATCAATTGGATGAAGCTAAATCAAACGTTATTAATTATGGTACAATAGCTATTAAATTTTGGTTTAAAGTGATGGTTTATTTTCCTAATAGAAACGTTAGTATTTTAAATTTATTTAATAAGAGAAACAAAATAATTTGTACGTTATTTAATAAGAGAAACAAAATAATTTGTACGTTACTTTGGGCATATATTTAATTGTTGCTCTTGCCTTTTCGTTATCTATTTGATTTTTTTCTTCTTACGTTAACAATGCAAAGTTTTCAGCCGTATATTCTCTTTTGAGAATCCAAAATCTTGCTCAAATCTTGCCTTAAATAATTTCCGTGTGTGAATTATTTCTTTCCCTCTTGCCTCCCATACGTTTCCACCTATTGGATAGAATTGAATGCCTTAATTGCCTCTACCGTTCAAGCATTTTTCTCTTGTCTGCCCTCTACATAAATTAGTGAGCAAAATGTTAATATATATTTCACGTTCAAAAGTTCCATACCATAAATTATTTATTTTGCTTCCATCAAAATTTGCGTAAGCATCTCCTGAAGGTATGAACCGGCGCATGCTTTTCTTTTCATTTTTTTTCTCTTTTTTTCTTTCTTTCTTCTTTTCACTCTTGTTTTATTTCATTTGTTCTCCTTTCATTGTTTTGCTTTGGGTTGGTGATACAAAACTATATCTTGGCTATCTTTCAACTCAAATTAAAAGTCGTGAAATTGTGCTTGTCGTGCCTTTGGAGTCGTGCTTGTATGTTGTTTTGGTCTCTAGCTTTGAAAAAGGTGAGTCTTTCTCACTCTGACATATATACTTATGAAAAGTGGATTGATGACAAGTGTTTAGTAATGTAAAATGTTTATGCAAGTTAATGATGATCATATGATATGCTATGCCGTGTTATTACCATGTTATTACCATGTTAAAACTGTTAATTTTCACCTGACATCTGATACATGACTGTATATTGTGATATTGACATTGTTTATATTATTTCTATATATGATCACACTACAAGTTCCCTGTTAGGATAAAAATCATTATGAGCTGAAATGATAAGCCTGAGTTATTTTATTTATTTATCTATACTTGGGATTGCGGGTTTGAAATGATAGAACCCGGATTTTTACCTTTTAAAACCGCGGATTGAAATGATACATATCCGTATCACTTGACCTAGGTTAGAAAACTATATACAGACCCGTGGTTATTCTATAAAGTGCTTTGAATATTTTAAGTATTTTAAAAATATAAAATTATGAAATTTAATTTAAATAGATTTTGAAAGGTTTTAAAATAAATAAATTTTGATTTTTCTATGTGTTAAAAGTGCAATTTATGAATGGATTAACTGGATTTTGAAATATAACTTATGTTTGAAATTTGGAATTTTGACTAAAAATGATATTTAAGTTACATGAATAAAATGGACTTTAATTTTATTTGGAAAATGGTAAATATGATAAATTGATTTATATCTGAATTTAAGTGATTTATTAAAGAATTATTGATTTTCTATAAATTTAAGTGGTTGAATAAATGACTGTTGAAAATGAAATTTTAAAATATAACTTGACTTGAAAATGTGAAATTTGAGTTTTAACTAAAGATGTTAAATTAATTAAATAAACTGGAAGTTTAGTTAAATTTGTGAAAAGGTAATATAAATCTGAAATGTTAAGTTTTAATTTATGAAAGAAACTTATAGGTTTTAATTTATGAAAGAAATGTTAAGTTTTAATTTATGAAAGAAACGTATAGGTTTTAATTTATGAAAGAAACATACAGGTTTTAATTTATGAAAGAAACGTATAGGTTTTAATTTATGAAAGAAACGTATAAGTTTTAATTAATGAAAGAACGTATGGTGTTCTAATTAATGATAGGAACATGTAAATTCCTAATTAATGAAAGAATGATATAAGTTTTAATTAATAAAAGAAACGTATAAGTTTTTAATTAATGAAAGAAACGTGTAAAGTCCTAATTAATGAGAGAACATAAAAGTTTTAATTAATGCAAGAACATGTAAAGTTTAATTAAGAAAGAAACATGTAAAGTTTTAAGTAGTGTGGTATTGATTTAATTAATAAACGTTCATTATTGTAATAGGAATATAAAATTCAAAACGTACATTTGACGCATAGATTTTAATCAATGTAATGGTGTATTTTAAATTGATTAAAATGATAAATGTTACTTATTGTAATAATAATGTAAGTTAATAAGGTGCTTTTAACTTAACATAAGAATTTCGGTTTAAATTGTATATTACAGTAAGAAAGTTTATTTAACTATAAGGCTATGATAAATTGACATGTTAAAATTTTAAGCTTATCAATACTTTGATTATATACAATGTAAAGTGGAAAGTAGTACATTCCAAAAATGCTATGATTCCTTAAGGTAACATTTCCAAAATGCTATGATAATTTAAAGGAATATTTCAAGTTTAATAAATTTAAAGAAATATTCAATGATTTGAAAATTTGGGTTTTATTTGAATGATATAATATTGAATTATTTTTGAAATGGAAATGATACAATTGTGATATTGTTTTGAAATGAGTATGATATTTTGGTCTTGGAAGTATAAATTATTTGAAATAAATATCTATGGGTTATAATAACGATTGGTTGTTAAAGAGACCGGGATCGGATATTGTCTTATAGCCGGACAATACCGAAAACCACTTTAACAACTGTGTACGCGGTGGAGATTCCAGAATGAAGTAGGATGGTGGCGACGTTCTCGAGGTATGTTACGTGGACCCAACTCCCGTGAGTTGGCATATATGACTAAAACAGGAGCTATACCGGGCTACACAAAGGGTCGCACCCTTTCATCGAGCATGCTCCATCGGAAACTATTCTATTACTGTTGTGATTCGATTCGGTGGCGCCACTTTGATTCGGGGGTATTGTTCGAGGTGGGCGGAAGCTGCTGGCTTGCCGTCACCACCGGTCCGGGAGTGCAAACGGTGTATTCACCCTGGCATTGCCTCGCGTGCCGTGTCATATCCTTATATCGAGCCCACTACGATCTTGGTTTTAAAGATCCGACCGCGTTAAGGTTCACCATCCCCTTAACGCTATTTTCTATATGATTATACTTTACTGATTAGACACTGTATATAGCGTATATTACTATATAGTAAATAGTTTAACGGATCCTTAGAGGATGGGCGGTCCCAAGCATCCTTTAAGTTATTGATGCATTTTGTTACTGTTCACTTGAGTTGATTTACAGTTTATAAGTATTTATGTCCTGACTCGAGGGTTTTGTGTTTTTCTTTACGCTCGGGTCAGATTGATTGAGTTAGCATCAAGATTCACCTTCGGAGTTGGAGCTTTCCATGAAGATCCAGCCTTCTATTTTGTTTCAGTATCCAGTGTTTCAGTGATGTATCTTGTTACTCTTCTGTTGTATCTTATTTTTTTTTAAGTAGCTTCATGAACTACCATCTCTTTTACTTCCGCTGCATTATTATATACTCTGTGTCTGTGATATGTGATTTTATTTACTGTATATTCTGAGGTTTGCCAAATTTTTTTTACAACGCGGTATTTTGAGCAATTCAAATACGGCATGAGTGCCTCTCTATACACTTACAATGGATGCGAATGGTTGAAAATACCGGGTCGTTACAGTTGGTATCAGAGCTTTGGTAGCTCTAGGCAAACTCAGCATATGGAGTGAATGTATTTACAGAATCACTTTCATTCGAGTTTGAATCTCTCCCTTTTGACTCGATTCCTTTGAATTTTGGAACATTCCCTACGGTTCCAAAATCCATTCGTATCCCTCACTATTCATTTTCTTTTAACTTTGGAGCATTCCATAACTCCGCTTCGAATGATCTTTTTAGTGAGTCAGCGGTCACGTCAATTTCAAATTGAATTGAAAAAAGGGGAAAACTCCTTTGCAGTTAGCATCGATTCACCAGAGATTCTTATCTATCCTTGGTTTAGATGCTAATATCTTTTGTTATTTCAAACTCTAACTCTTGAGATCGAATGTAGATTTACCCTAGAAAAATCAACATTGATCTTATTCTTTAAGTCACGGTTGACCCGGTTAAGGTTGCCCGCGATTTGTATAAGCTTATCCATCTTCCTATTCTATTATTTAATCATGTCATCCTTGTTTCCAACTTATTTTTAATCATAATCTCCTTTGATTTGTGATAATCAAAAATTTGAATCTCTATCCTTCTTTGAAAATTTATTCATGTATAGTGTATTTGTAAACTAGTATTTAAAATTAACATGTTTTATATATTGTGTTGTTTGAGTTGTTGATGTTGAGTTGGGTTTCTGATCGATACGTCTGATCAGCGCTATCGATAAGATTTCCAAAACACTTTGACAGAACAAACGGACACAATATATTTAAAAAAAAATTTGGTTAATGAAATAAATTTTGATATATAAGTAAATTTATGGAACTTAATAAATTGATTTAAATTGATAATCTGAAATGATAATACTTGATTTATCATTTATTGTTCTACAAATAGATCTATAAATATTTGTTTATAAATTTATTTGGGAACTGAAATGAATTTAAAACAAGAATTTGAGGATTTAAATTCCGATTATTTCGAACTTTGGTTTAAAGTTTTAAAAGGTTATATTATTTAAAGTATTTTGAATAAAATTTGTTTTCAAAGAATTTTAAGTTTAAAGTTAGTACTCTTCTCTTTGTCGCTGGAAAATAACTTCGGTGATGACTGTAGCATCATCGACGTTCATTTTCGAATTTCGAAGTGAAGAGACTGTTCTGTAGTCTTGCTACAGCTTTGTTTTGGGAAATTAAATAGATTTGAATTTCTAAAATATGACTTAATTTATAATATATATAGATATATGATTGAAATTTGATTTGACATATTATATATATATTATTACTTATCTCTAAATGGTTTGAAGAAATCAGAAATTTAATTCTTAAATTTTATTTTTAACAATAATTTCAATTATAAAAAGAAAATCAAATTTTTTTTTTTGGATAAATGATTAAACTTGAGATAATTGAATTGGAAAGTTTTATTTATATGACACAATTTCATTCCAATATAACTTACCTTAATTTCAGAAGTTAACAATGTAATTGGGTAATATACAATATAAAAAGATTTTATAAATAAAATTTGAGTGATTGTAATAAATGTTATACACTTAAATTTTAATTATAAAATGATTAACAGAGGTAAATATAATAAAGGGTATTGAATAACTTACAATAAAATGATGTTAAAAGAACTAAGAATAAAAGAAAGCAGTTATAATAAGTGTAAGTATATTGAACATGAGTGATAAATATATTGAGAGGAATAAATTTAATTTTTATTAGGAATAAAGAAGAATAAAATTTATGTGAGTGTAATAAATGATTATTTTTCTAACCCATGGTTTTAAAAAAAAAAAATTGTTAATTTAAGATGATTGGATAATAAGATAATGAAATTTGAGATAGTTAAGATTTATGCAACTTGTGTAAAAGTTTATTTTCTATTTAAGTTGAAATCTCCATGCTTTCAAATTCATTTTCTTATTTTGTTTTTCAAACTATCTTTTGGTCGTTCTTATCGTCCTCATCTTGCTATAGACTGGTATATGCATCTTTCTATGATCTTTCTGTTTAGAAATCTTTCTATAATCTTTGATAATCTCCACCTTATAAAACTTACCTATAACAACAGTTATCAGGTATAACTTCAATCTTCTTGTCATCTTATCTTAATCCTATTTCACTCTATCTTTTCTGTGCCCTTCCATACCTCATTCCTTTTCAGGGACGAAAAGTTTTGAGTGGGGGAGAGTGTAACAACCCTATATTTTGTAATTATTTTATTGTATATTTTAATTATTTTAATGTAAAATTTTGGTTTAAAAAAAAACTTTTATTTTTACTTATTTGAAATGATTAAATTTATTATTTAAATATAATCTTGATTTTTATGAGTTATAATTCCAAACTTGTGTAAGTTGAAATATTTGCCTGAAATGCTGATTTTGGTCAAAATAGTCAAACTGTGACTTTCAACCTAAAATTTTAAAAGTTTAAAAATTTAAATTTTTTCTTTTATTATGAAAGTACATAAAATTATAAGAACACCACTTTTCGTTTCGTTGAAATTGGATGTAAATTGTGAAAGTTATACCCTTTACAATATTGTGCGTATATAGGGTTATTTAACAATGACTATTTTAAATTGTATAAATTACTTCTTCTTTGTTTTATTTTATTTTAATATGTGATAATATATTATATAATGTATATTTTGACTTTTAAGTATTTTTAAAATGATAATATAATTTTTCTAAAGTTCATTTGAATTTATTTCTAATTTTAAAAGCCTAGTCTACAATTTTAAGCCATTTTCTTAATTTAATTATATATAATTAACATTTATTTATTTATTTTATGCACTCACTGTTATTTGCTGTGTTTTACTTTATTTTATTCATTTTACATATATTTAAATTTAAGTAAATTTTTCCAAAGTGTATTGAAGTTATTTCTAATTCTTAAGTCAAGTTTTCATTTTCTGTGCTATTTTTCTTATTTTAATCATATCTAATTAATATTTAATTATTAATATTTTGTTTATCTGTTATATTTTCGAATTTTAACTGAGATTTTAATTTTTTTCAGTTATTTAGATGTATATGAATATATATATAGGAAGTTTAAAAGGTTTGAAAGCAAAGAAACGTAAAACCGTTTTAACGTTTCTTCTTCCGTTTCTTTTCTAATTAATAGATTTAATTTCCTTTGACCGTTCCTTTCTTTATTGTAGTTGTGCATTTCTTACCTCATTTTCACATGAAAACATTCCTTTCCACTTCATAATAATTTTATAATGAAATGTATAATTTTCCAAGACTAACAGTGATTTATGCACAATTTTAGAACACTGTTTCGTATTTTTAAGGCATTTTCTTCATTATTTTATATTTTTTTTCAAATTATACTATTTGTTATCTCATATTTCTAATTGATTTCGGTTTGTAAAGTATTTTCTCCTGAAATTTTGTTTATGTAAAGTTTTAAAAGGAAAAGAATATGGAAGATTGTAAATCACTTTGAAACGTAAGCCCTTTTATTTGCCCAAACCCTTCATTTCCTTAAACTCCTCAATTAATTGCCTTAGCCGTGTAAAACCCTAATGTAGCCGTCATCTCATTAGGTTTTCACGTGAAAAAAAAATCATTTTCATTTGTTTCTCACGGCTTCAAAGATCTGGTAATGGCTTCCCTTTCTTTTTCTTACTTTTCTACTTGTTTTCCCTAAATTATAATTTTTTTTCATTTATTTAAAGACTTTGGCTTTTGTTTTCTTAAAAATCTAATTTTGGAAATTTTCTTGAAATGATTTCTTATCATTTGTTCAAATAAAAATAAACAATGTCTGAAAATTTGATTTGGATAAAAAGTGTAACTTTAATAGAAATTCTAAATTTTATAATTCTAAAGGCAAATTTTTCATCTTGAACTGTATACAATTGTGTAACATTTGTTTCACTTTTGTTTTGGTCAGATTTGTTGTATACTTTTAAAAAAAAAGTTAGTAATAATTAGTGTGAAACGGGAAATAAACTTTACATTTCTTTTACATATGTTTACATCTGTTTCTTAACTTTATATTTAACAATCAATTGGATGAAGCTAAATCAAATGTTATTAATTATGGTACAATAGCAATTAAATTTTGGTTTAAAGTGATGGTTTATTTTCCTAATAGAAACGTTAGTATTTTAAATTTATTTAATAAGAGAAACAAAATAATTTGTACGTTATTTAATAAGAGAAACAAAATAATTTGTACGTTACTTTGGGCATATATTTAATTGTTGCTCTTGCTTTTTCGTTATCTATTTGATTTTTTTCTTCTTGCGTTAACAATGCAAAGTTTTCAGCCGTATATTCTCTTTTGAGAATCCAAAATCTTGCTCAAATCTTGCCTTAAATCATTTCCGTGTGTGAATTATTTCTTTCCCTCTTGCCTCCCATGCGTTTCCACCTATTGGATAGAATTGAATGCCTTAATTGCCTCTACCGTTCAAGCATTTTTCTCTTGTCTGCGCTCTACATAAATTAGTGAGCAAAATGTTAATATATATTTCACGTTCAAAAGTTCCATACCATAAATTATTCATTTTGCTTCCATCAAAATTTGCGTAAGCATCTCCTGAAGGTATGAACCGGCGCATGCTTTTCCTTTCATTTTTTTCTCTTTTTTCCTTTCTTTCTTCTTTTCACTCTTGTTTTATTTCATTTGTTCTCCTTTCATTGTTTTGCTTTGGGTTGGTGATACAAAATCATATCTTGGCTATCTTTCAACTCAAATCAAAAGTCGTGAAATTGTGCTTGTCGTGCCTTTGGAGTCGTGCTTGAATGTTGTTTTGGTCTCTAGCTTTGAAAAAGGTGAGTCTTTCTCACTCTGACATATATACTTATGAAAAGTGGATTGATGACAAGTGTTTAGTAATGTAAAATGTTTATGCAAGTTAATGATGATCATATGATATGCTATGCCGTGTTATTACCATGTTATTACCATGTTAAAACTGTTAATTTTCACCTGACATCTGATACATGATTGTATATTGTGATATTGACATTGTTTATATTATTTCTGTATATGATCACACTGCAAGTTCCCTGTTAGGATAAAAATCATTATGGGCTGAAATGATAAGCCTGAGTTATTTTATTTATTTATCTATACTTGGGATTGCGGGTTTGAAATGATAGAACCCGATTTTTACCTTTTAAAACTGCGGATTGAAATGATACATATCTGTATCACTTGACCTAGGTTAGAAAACTATTTACAGACCCGTGGTTATTCTATAAAGTGCTTTGAATATTTTAAGTATTTTAAAAATATAAAATTATGAAATTTGATTTAAATAGATTTTGAAAGGTTTTAAAATAAATAAATTTTGATTTTTCTATGTGTTAAAAATGTAATTTATGAATGGATTAACTGGATTTTGAAATATAACTTATGTTTGAAATTTGGAATTTGGACTAAAAATGATATTTAAGTTACATGAATAAAATGGACTTTAATTTTATTTGGAAAATGGTAAATATGATAAATTGATTTATATTTGAATTTAAGTGATTTATTAAAGAATTATTGATTTTCTATAAATTTAAATGGTTGAATAAATGACTGTTGAAAATGAAATTTTAAAATATGACTTGACTTGAAAATGTGAAATTTGAGTTTTAACTAAAGATGTTAAATTAATTAAATAAACTGGAAGTTTAGTTAAATTTGTGAAAAGTAATATAAATCTGAAATGTTAAGTTTTAATTTATGAAAGAAACGTATAGGTTTTAATTTATGAAAGAAATGTTAAGTTTTAATTTATGAAAGAAACGTACATGTTTTAATTTATGAAAGAAACGTATAGGTTTTAATTTATGAAAGAAACGTACATGTTTTAATTTATGAAAGAAACGTATAGGTTTTAATTTATGAAAGAAACGTACATGTTTTAATTTATGAAAGAAACGTATAGGATTTAATTTATGAAAGAAACGTATAGGTTTTAATTTATGAAAGAAACGTATAGGTTTTAATTAATGAAAGAACGTATGGTATTCTAATTAATGATAGGAACATGTAAATTCCTAATTAATGAAAGAATGGTATAAGTTTTAATTAATGAAAGAAACGTATAAGTTTTTAATTAATGAAAGAAACGTGTAAAGTCCTAATTAATGAGAGAACATGAAAGTTTTAATTAATGCAAGAACATGTAAAGTTTAATTAAGAAAGAAACATGTAAAGTTTTAAGTAGTGTGGTATTGATTTAATTAATAAATGTTCATTATTGTAATAGGAATATAAAATTTAAAACGTACATTTGACACGTAGATTTTAATCAATGTAATGGTGTATTTTAAATTGATTAAAATGATAAATGTTACTTATTGTAATAATAATGTAAGTTAATAAGGTGCTTTTAACTTAACATAAGAATTTCGGTTTAAATTGTATATTACAGTTAGAAAGTTTATTTAACTATAAGGCTATGATAAATTGACATGTTAAAATTTTAAGCTTATCAATACTTTGATTATATACAATGTAAAGTGGAAAGTAGTACATTCCAAAAATGCTATGATTCCTTAAGGTAACATTTCCAAAATGCTATGATAATTTAAAGGAATATTTCAAGTTTAATAAATTTAAAGAAATATTCAATGATTTGAAAATTTGGGTTTTATTTGAATGATATAATATTGAATTATTTTTGAAATGGAAATGATACAATTGTGGTATTGTTTTGAAATGAGTATGATATTTTGGTCTTGAAAGTATAAATTATTTGAAATAAATATCCATGGGTTATAATAACGATTGGTTGTTAAAGAGACCGGGATGGGATATTGTCTTATAGCCGGACAATACCGAAAACCACTTTAACAAATGTGTACGCGGTGGAGATTCCAGAATGAAGTAGGATGGCGGCGACGTTCTCGAGGTATGTTACGTGGACCCAACTCCCGTGAGTTGGCATATATGACTAAAACAGGAGCTATACCGGGCTACACAAAGGGTCGCACCCTTTCATCGAGCATGCTCCATCGGAAACTATTCTATTACTGTTGTGATTCGATTCGGTGGCGTCACTTTGATTCGGGGGTATTGTTCGAGGTGGGCGGAAGCTGCTGGCTTGCCGTCACCACCGGTCCGGGAGTGCAAATGGTGTATCCACCCTGGCATTGCCTCGCGTGCCGTGTCATATTCTTATATCGAGCCCACTACGATTTTGGTTTTAAAGATCCGACCGCGTTAAGGTTCACCATCCCCTTAACGCTATTTTCTATATGATTATACTTTACTGATTAGACACTACCGTATATAGCGTATATTACTATATAGTAAATAGTTTAACGGATCCTTAGAGGATGGGCGGTCCCAAGCATCCTTTAAGTTATTGATGCATTTTGTTACTGTTCACTTGAGTTGATTTACAGTTTATAAGTATTTATGTCCTGACTCGAGGGTTTTGTGTTTTGCTTTACGCTCAGGTCAGATTGATTGAGTTAGCATTCAAGATTCACCTTCGGAGTTGGAGCTTTCCTTGAAGATCCAGCCTTCTATTTTGTTTCAGTGATGTATCTTGTTACTCTTCTGTTGTATCTCATTTAACTCTGATGTATCTTATATTTTTTTAGTAGCTTCATGAACTACTATCTCTTTTACTTCCGCTGCATTATTATATACTCTGTGTCTGTGATTTTATTTACTGTATATTCTGAGGTTTGCCAAAAAAATTTTTACAACGCGGTATTTTGAGCAATTCAATTCCGGCATGAGTGTCTATCTATACACTTACAATGGATGCGAATGGTTGAAAATACCGGGTCGTTACAAATATCCTCCAGTTTCCATCTTTTATTTGTATTAGCTACTATATTCCCATTATATTGGGTTTTGTCAGTTTTACGCATTATTTAAAATTAAAATCCCAATTAATTATTTTATCTTGGTTTCATTCTTTTTATTGCATTAATTACTGTCTTATGAATAAAATTAACATTTCCATTCACTTTATTTCATTCACAGATTTCAGTTATTGTCTTAATCCTCATAAATGTAACATTTATTCACATTTAATTTCAATTGATTTCCAATTGAATTTTATATACTAATTAAAAATGTAACTTATAATAATTGTTACCATTAACCTACAAATAACACCTATAAGTTTATTACTTACAAACAATGTTACAATTGCTTTCATAATACTGATATTATTCAATTACCATTAGCAATCTATTATTTCATTAGTTAATTAAACATTCACATTCGTTTTCTTATATTCACTTTATAACCAAGTATAACATTTACATTATTTCAATTGATTGGAACTTCATTCATTTCTCTAATAATTAACTTTAGTTAACATTGTTACGTTTCATCTCAGTTATTATTTCATTAGTAAATCCCCATTTTTTATTACTTTCAATATTAAATTACCAAATCTTATTAAATTAACAATTTTTAGTTATCGAAAATTAAGGGTCGTTACATTTTGTGCCTACATCTCAGCTTCTTTTTGCCCTCCAATGTTTAAGTGACTCAAATTGAGTCTACCCTTTAGATTTCTGCTAGCATTCGGATTTCTTCCTACTTATATGTTAAATAGTTTTTTAAAAAACAGAATCTAGTTATACTAGACATAAATTTTTTCATATCTTATGTCCCCCTTATAAATATATGCGAAATCTAGAATCGAAAACAATGAAATTGAAAATGTCTTAACTTTTGACATATGAAAATTTATGTTTTGTAATTTTACAAGTTTTTTGAAAGGCGGAGAAAGTTGGGAAGAAAGGATAATAATAGAAGAGAAAATAAAAATTAATAAAAGTGGGCGAAGGAAATAAAATTTACCTAGCCACAATAATTGTGAAAGCCGAATTTTTGGTGTCTCGCCAAAGATTTTTCATTGAAGCAGCGTTTTCGTTTTCGTTTTCATTGAAGCATATAACCTTGAAATGCTAGGATATTGTGTTACCAACATTTCATTTTCTTGTACTGTAAGCATCGCATGTATGTTCATTGCTAAAATGATAGTTGGTGAAAGTGCACACACAGACCATAGAGCTAGGAAGTTACATAGAACATTTATTAAACATTACATCATGTGTGTACTAATGTAATTATCAAGGGCAATGAATTGAGTTCAGAGTAAGATGCACTTTGGTATGATTTGTGTCATCTCAAATATGGTTAGTAGATAGTTTCACTTATGCTTTTTATTTGAAGTTTCTACAATGATAGAAAAAAGATCATTTTATTGAAAATAAAAACAAAACGAAAAAATGAAATTTGTACAAACAATTAAATATGGTTGATCAAAACTTGAGCAAAGCTCAACAAAAATAAAATCTCAATACATAAAAATAATTTTTTTAATATAGACAATTGGATTTGCACATTACTTGATTGGGGAGAACAACAAACACTGACGGAAATACGCACATGAAGTAATTGCAACTTGGAACAAATAGTTACCTCAAGAAAGAATATGATCACAGTTCTGCATGTCAAATAGTATTTCCTTGTATCAAATCTACTGTGTGTGTATCTGCACACCATGTAAGTCTATCTTCGTCTCAATGTTACCATTGCCTATATTTAAATTTTCTACAAGTCTCACTTGCTCATCACTGGTGTTATTACTATCTTCATCTGCGTTTAGTGCAGAAGCTTCTTTTTTCAGCTTGTAATTATTTTACGCCACCACACCGCAATGGCTACACATACCACAACATGTGCTACATGAAGTATTTATTTATGCAATCTTTCTGTTGTTCAAGAACATATGATGTAAAAAGGATTCGTATTCAGATACGATCTATTTTATTTCTTATGAGAGAAATACAACATAATTTCCTTTCAATTTATTCAGTGTATCACTTTTTTAGCTTTCACAAAAATAGTAGTGGAGAATAACCCTTGAATTATGGTCCTTAGACATTTGATTGTAATAGTTTTCAAAATAAATAGATTATGGAAGGAAAAATACTTGTAAATAAATGCTTACCTTTGGCATATCCAATAAGGTTTATTGGCCTTTGCTTTGTATCAACAAATAACACAGCCGATGTCAAAACAACTAACTCCAATAACTCGTATTGTCAAGTACTTGCACATGATATCACCAAAAACACTAAAAGATCGAGTGAAAAATTGTAGAGATAGTTGAGAACTACTATATTTAGTGGGAATTCACATGCTTTGCCAGGCTACATTTTCAATTTCCTTAAAAAACAACTAGGGAACAAAGAGGCAAAGTGCACTACAACAAGCAAAACACATAATATAAAATGATGACATGTAAGAAAATATTTTAAGTGAATTGTTGTATTAACCAAGGAGATACTTTACCTGCATGGACTAACATAGCACGTCATGAATATTGAGTTCAAGGGTAAATCTTTTCTTTTCACGGTGATTCCATGAATATTAGTCATAATGCTTCACCAAAGACAATGATTATATTCATGACAGCAAACTTCAAACCTCATGTACGACATCTACCCACCATGTCACTCCACGATCAAGTCATAGTCAAATAACATCAACTCCCAAATCCTATTATATTTTACAAAGCATTTAGTTCATTACTGTTAGAGTAACTCCAACAGTTTGGAGTGTGAATATGTGTGAATATACGATTTTCCACACTCCGAAATGTTGGAGACGTAATTTGTCCAACAACGATGAGGCCAGGCGCCTGTTGAACAGGTGTTAGAGGCTCAGAAGCCTGTTGAACAGGTGCCTGGCCATATCAAGCGCAAAAACACCCCATTTCTTCATTTTTTTCCAAAATTAACCTTTCATTTTACTTTTTATTAATTCACTTTACGTCAATGTAACGACCCGCTATTTTGGACCATTCAAATCGACAATAAAACCATACATATCCGACTTGAATAATTCAAAATACCGAATTGTTAATTAAAATTTGGCAAAAACTTAAAATATACAGTAAATAAATCAATCACAAATCACAGAGTAATATAATGCAGCGGAATAGATAAAGAATAGTTCATGAAGCTATTATATACATTAGAGTTAGAAAAATACAACCAAATAATTCAAATGCAGTGAAGTCTCCAATGCAACAGATGACTTCTCTGAATCAATCAACTAGAAAGGCTGGAATCTGAATCGATAGTTGGATTTCCAAATGAAGCTCCGAACTCCAAACGTGAGTCTCAAATGCTGTATCACTCAGTCTGACCCGAACATAAAGAAAAACACAAAAACACTCGAGTCAGGATTAACATTCTTATATCAATAAATCCAACTCAAGTGAAATATCAACTGAAATACAAATGACTTAAAGGATGTTTGTGATAACCATCCTCTAAGGGTCCATGGAACTTTCTACAAGGTAGAAATATACACTATAACACCGTGGTCATTTCAGCTTAATTTATACTTCAAAACCAAATCTCATTTTCACTTCAAATATCTCTGTATTTCCCAAAATAGTATTTATATATATTAAATAATTTATACAGTAAAGTATTTTCAATTTCCTCAACTTAACAAATCGTTCCAACATCAACCCGACCTTCCTATTCAAATTAAATTCAATCTCAATTTATCAATTTAAATTCAACTCAATTTCTAAAATAACCACTTAAATTTTATCGATCTCAAATTCGGATTTATAATCACAAATACCCTTTATATTTCCATATATTTCAAAACTTTAAGTATTCAACGTTTCATCTAAATTTTCATTCAATTTAGTATTCTAAATAATAAATTCAAATTCAGTTCAACCTAAATTTTCATTTTAATTCAATTTAGTTGCTAAATAACAAATTCAACTACGTTGATTTCAATACAGATCCGAATCTCAACATAAACCATTTAAATTCCAATATAGTTCAAGGCTTTAATATTTAAATGTTCTATATAACAGTTTCATATATATCTCGATTTAACCTCATTATTTTTAGTCTTGAAATACTCCCTTATTAGATTCAATATCATTTAAGTAACCTTAAATTACATTTTACTCAATATTTTCTTTAATTTATTTAAACGTGAAATATTCATTAAATCACTTAAATAAAAAATCCAGTTATAAAATCATACCTTTTAAATTTCCCATTCAAAAATTTCAAATCGATTTAATTAAATAAATCCTTATTTAAATACCATTTTAATAAACCCAAATTTATCTCCCAATCTTAATTATTCAATTTATTACCAGAGATCTATTTGAAATATAGATTTACATAAATACTTGACCATATTATATGTATTAAATCAATCTAATTTAAATCAAATATTACTACTAAATCTATATATACAATTTTCATTTATGTAATATCTTAAGAATCAAATTTATTAAACCATATATTTCTTTCCAAAATTGTAGAAATTATTTTCAAAATATTTATATGGACCAAAGGTGTCTGTATATATTTTCTATCATATAGTCTAGTGCTACAGATATTTATCATTTCAATCCGTACACTAAATATATACGGGTGGATATCATTTCAACCTGTAATCCCAAATTCAATTAAATGAAAATCGCTCGGGTTTATCATTTCAACCCATAACGATTTTCTCCTATTATAAAGTCCGTTCGGGTATGTATCATTTCAACCCATAGTGATTTCTAAACTACAGGGAACTTGGAGAGTGATAACAGAAAATAAAATAAAATAACAGGCATATATCATCAATAACAATATAATATAAACAACAGGATATGGTGTCATATCCCGCAGGTGAACAGTTACAGATAATAGCATGTATAACAAATTTAAATAACTACAGCAACATATTTCAATTGTCGTTTCAATTGAAATCAAATTTAATGAATAAAAGAATGTTAATCGTGAGTGATTGCTCACCTTTCGAGGCTAGAGAGTTGAAATGGGTTATGGATCCAAGAACGAATTTCCAAAATGAACAAGATTAGCACGAATAGGACGATAAGAGCTGATAAATAGAGATCGATGAAAATAGATTAGAAACTGCTCGATGTAGACCGAAACAAAATATATAAAATCCCAAAATATTTATTTGCTTACTAATATAACTTTGAGACTCATTAAAATTATATACATACGTTTTCCAAAAATATAAATAATTTAGAAACAACTATTAACCTTACGTTCTGTATAATCAACATATATCCATTATACATTTAAAATAGACTATATTTAAATTATACTATGTATAGTAACGTAATATAGTATACAGTACACTTATTACAATACACGTTAAGACTATAAATATAATATTTAACAATACACTTATAACAAAATATGTGGCTGTAAAATTTCGGTTTTAATATAAACACAGAGAACAACCTTATATATTTATTAATATTCAGTTATATAAAAACTCTTGCTATATATTTATATTCAAAAGCTAATAACATAACTATACTGCAAACGTATATGTAGTTGAGAATATATAATACCTTTTTATACTTTCTTATGTACTTAATATACTTAACAACGAGTTATATATATATATAAGCGGTCATGCATTTTTATATGAAACAACAAGTATAAAATAACTTTTAAAACTTTATCACTATATATATATTTTATACACTGAACAGTTAAAATAACTTTTAATTTTTTTTTTAAAATTTTATCATTATAAAATAACTTCTAAAATATACATCATATGAATGTTTTTAACCCACACAAAAAATATATGCTTCCTTATACATATTATATATATATATCTAATTTATTTATTCTTATTATTATTACTTTTTTAATATATATAAAAGAAAAGTGGTGCCTGAATAATATTTTCTCATTTTCCTAGAACAGGCGACTAACAAAACACGCATGGTCTAACATGTGATAATATTTATTTTCTATTTTTATAAAAGTGGTGCAAACATATTTACTCTATCTTAGAGTACAAGTGGAGCAAATGATTTTTTTCAAGGCCTTAGCCAAATGCATTTTTTTCTCAAACCAAAATACTTATTAATGTTAAGACCTTGAACGAACAAAGCCGAGGAGAATATTTTTACCGATTTAAAACCTGAAGTAAAACAGCGATGCCACCTACATCCTTTTCCAACGTGTTTATAAATGATAGAAGCAAGAATCTGTCTATACAATGGAGGGTGCTCTTGATTGTGGAGGAGGGTAGGTGTCATGTGGTGAAATAGTAGAGCCAAAAATTTGAACAGAACAATGAAGATAAGGGAAAAAAAGGAGGAAAAATAATTCGGTCATTACCTGATGCTTTGCTCACACGCAAGGAAGAAGGAGAGGGACCCAAAATAAGATGCAGATGAAGTTTGATACGTGGTTTGTATTTATTTGTGACAACACAATTGTTAAAGTGGAAAAGCAAAAATCAAGGCATGCAAATTTTAAAGCAAGGAAGAAAATGTGTTTAGCATTTAAAGAAAAGCTTGCGTGCATCAAGGGAGAAATGGAAAGAAATTTAAAGATTTTGGAACGGTTAGCAATTTGTGGATCACGTTTCTATTAAATCAGAAGGCAAAAGGAAAGTGGATATAATTTGCATGTAAATGGTGAGGCACATTTTATATTTAAAGGGAGTAATTTGCGTTGATTGAGTGGAGGAAACGGTATGAAATAAATTGCTTTAGGAATGGTAGAGAAGTATGAAATGAATCATGTTTTATAATCAAACACGCGTTGATAATGGTGAAAGAAAAAGTCAGGAGGAAAGTTGATTTTGAGCCGGATTGGATTTTAAAGATTTTATACCAATTTTAAACGAGAGGCAATCGGAAAGAGTAGAAAATTTTCCGCATGAATCCAAGGCAAACATTTTAAACTAATTGAATGGTTAGGGAATTTAATTCTTTCCCACTTAAAAAAATACGCCTACGGATAAATTTAATTATTATCCAAGGTAAGAAAATGAGACATGCGTAAAACTGACGTAAAAATATACGCCCAATTTATAACAAAGAAACGCTTTTAAATTTGTACGTTTTCTTATGTAGTAAATATAGGTTTGATCAGAGAGGTAGCGTGATTTAAGGAGAAGAAAAAAGGGCAATAAATCAACTTGCTTTGAAATGGAAAGGAAATTAAACTAGCGTTGATTTTTAATGAGCAGTTATAGGCAAGAAATAAGATATTGATCAAAAAAAAGGCCACGATTTTGATTGAGCACCGATTTTTCTTGTTATACACGGTTACTAGATTTTTAACAAATTTTAAGCAAATGGGTTTCGAAATTAAAGCAGAAGAAACAGTCAGCTAAGATTAGATTGTGGAATAAGATTTGTAAACAATATTGAATGCGCTTAAAATTTAAAGCTCGCGTTGATGGGAACAATGACAAGAAATTAAAAAGGTGAACGGTTATAAAATTTGTAAATAACATTCCTATTAAATCAGGAGAGTAAAAGGAAAGTGAATAAAATTAGAATGCGTACAATAGACGTGGTGATTTTTGTCCAAAAAATGAAAATAACGGATTTAAATTTTATACGTTTTGTTGTATGTATATATACATTATTTATTCCTTCAAATAACGCGCCTTTTAAACGCGAAATTAAACAGTTTATTTATACACAAAGTTTTGGAAATTTATTACTTATATAAAAATATGATTTGTTTACACATTTACTAAGAAATTTATTTCAAAAATGTATATAAGTAAAATATAAAATATTAAATTTTTAAAAGTATAAAATCAATTTTTTTAAAGAGCAAAAGGTGAAATAAACGTTGTTACGAATATATTAAATTAAACCAAAAGATTAAAAATTAAGAATTTATAACTTCAAAAAAAATGTTAAGTTTTAACCAAAATAAGAATTTTAGAAATTTCACACTAATAAAAATCTTGGGTGATTATTTATAATTAAATTTAGACAATCAAATTTTCGAAAAATAAAACCCCAAAGTTATAAATAAAGAATAAAATATTGCTAAAATTTGGGCTGCTACACTCTCTCCTACTCAAAACTTTTCATCCCCGAAAAGGAAGGAGGTAGGAAAATTAAAACAACCAGAAAGAAAATAGATTGAAAGGCAAAATAAACAATAAATTTTAAAATTATATAAATTTTACTTGAAATATTCATTTGAAAACTTCACTTGGAAATCAATTTTCTTTAATACTTCAATTTTTTTTTACTATTTTATCTTAGGATACTTTCAACATTATAGATACATCAATAATCATTTTATTTAAACATGTTTTATTAAATTTATAACTTCAAAATTTTTATAACACTAAAATTTTCTATTAAACAATGTAGTATACAAATAAGCAATATTTAAAAAGAATATATTTAACAAGGAAGGAAGGTAGATTTGAAAAACAGAATCAAGGTGAATAACTAAACTGAGCAGATAAGGTAGATGCAAGGTGTAACAACCTTGTATTTTGTAATTATTTTATTGTATATTTTAATTATTTTTAATGTAAGATTTTGATTTAAAAAAAAACTTATTTTACTTATTTGAAATGATTAAATTTATTATTTAAATATAATCTTGATTTTTATATGAATTATAATTCCAAACTTGTGTAAGTTGAATATTTGCCTGAAATGCTGATTTTGGTCAAAATAGTCAAACTGTGACTTTCAACTTAAAATTTTAAAAGTTTAAAAATTTAATTTTTTTCTTTTATTATGAAAGTACATAAAATTCTAAGAACACCACTTTTCGTTTCATTGAATTTGGATGTAAATTGTGAAAGTTATACCCTTTACAATATTGTGCGTATATAATGTTATTTAACAATGACTATTTTAAATTGTATAAATTACTTCTTCTTTGTTACATTTTATTTAATATGTGATTATATGTTATATTATGTATATTTTGACTTTTAAGTATTTTTAAAATGATAATATAATTTTTCTAAAGTTTATTTAAATTTATTTCAATTTATAAAGCCTAGTTGGTATTTACTGCATTTTTCTTTATTTAACTTTCTATTTAATAAAAATTAAATTATTATTTTACCTTGAAAATGTTTTAAAACCATTTTTAATTCAAATTTTTGTGTTATAATATTTTTTTTGTGAAGTAATAAATTTTCCAAAGTCATTGGAGATTTTCTTGTAAATTTTTATATCAGGGTTGCTATTTTAAGCAATTTCTTATTTCCTTTTTCTATTTTACTTAAAATAAATTATTTATTTTATTTTATTCTTACTTAGTTTCGGTTTTAAATAACATTTCTGAGTTTATTTTGTTTTTATAAAATTAAAAAGAAAAGGAAATGCAAAAGGTTTAGAAAGTTAAGAGATCTTAAAAGCCTGAAACGTAAAGGCGTTTTATCCGTTTTTTTTGCAATTAATACATCAATTTATTGATTTATTTTATACATTCACTTTTATTGCTGTGTTTTACTTTATTTTATTCATTTTACATGTATTTAAATTTAAGAAATTTTTTCCAAAGTGTATTGAAGTTATATCTAATTCCTAAGTCTAGTTTTCATTTTCTGTGCCATTTTTCTTATTTTGATCATATCTAATTAATAATTAATTATTAATATTTTGTTTATCTGTTATATTTTTGAATTCTAACTGAAATTTATAAGTGTTTTCAGTTATTTAAGATGTATATGAATATATATAGGAAGTTTAAAAGGTTTGAAAGCAAAGAAACGTAAAACCGTTTTAACGTTTCTTCTTCCGTTTCTTTTCCAATTAATAGATTTAATTTCCTTTGACCGTTCCTTTCTTTATTGTAGATGTGCATTTCTTACCTCATTTTCACGTAAAAACATTCCTCTCCACTTCATTTTTCACAGCTAGAAAGGTTTTGCAATGGCTTCTCTTTTCCTCTTCTTTTTGCTCTTCTTTTTCCATTGTTTTCTTATATTTTGCCTTGTTTTCTCATGTGTATTACTTGGCCTCTACCACCCACCATCACCACCATACTCTCCACCATCCCCTACCACTCTTCCTTGGCATCATCTCCAGCCATCATTTCAGATCCATCCATGGCCACACCTCCCTTGGTGACAAAACTCCACAAAATTGCAAATAATGTCCAAAACAATGCCCTAGCCACCACTATTACTTCACCACCTTCATACTTCATCTTGGCCACCACCATAGGCCCCACCACCACCTTTTTCAGACCTCCCCACACCCCTCCATCTACTGTCCAAACCTGTACAAGTATGGCCAAGCCCCACTTGACCCAAGGCCGAGTCTTGTTGTGCTCAAAAACTTCATATATGTTGCCTTGATCAATTGTATGCTTCATGTTATAACCCTACCGCTCCATACTCCTTCTAGCCGTGAGTTATGGTGCCAAACCTGAGCTATATCATCATCGTGGCTGAACCCAAGAACCTCCAAGGCCAAGCATTTGAATGGTTAAAGCAAGGTCAAGTTAAAGCCGTGAGTTATGGTGCCATATTCCTTTATTGCTTCGTATTTTCATTGTTCCAACATTGTTTTGCGTTGAATATTTATGTGTATATTGTCTTGTTTTGGTTATTGGTTACAAGACAAATATCAAGGCTCTCCATTCATTCAAATCAAAAGTCATGCTATATCGTGCTTGTGGTGCTTTTGGAATCGCACTTGTGTTTGTTGTTTTGGTCTTCAGCTTGAAAAAGTGAGTCTTTCTCACTCTGACATTTATACTTATGAAAAGTGAATTGATGACAAGTGTTTAGTAATAAAAAAATGTTTACGCAAGTTAATGATGATCATATGATATGCTATGCCATGTTATTACCATATTATTACCATGTTAAAACTGTTAATTTTCACCTAACATCTGATATATGACTGTATATTGTGATATTGACCTTGTTTATATTATTTCTGCATATGACCACACTGCAAGTTCCCTGTTAGAAAAAAAATGTTATGGGCTGAAATGATAGGCCTGAATGGTTTTAAATTTTTCATTTTGACTTGGGATTGCGGGTTGGAAATGATAAAACCCGGATTTTCTTTGTAAATTACGGGTTGAAATGATATATTACCCGTATCACTTTACCTAGCGTAGAAAATTTTATATAGGCCCGCAGTAAAAATATGCTTTTCTAAAAATTTTAGAATATTTTAGGAATTTAATTATTATAATATTTTGATTTGAAATTTAATAAAAATAAGATTTTTGTAAAATATTATTGATTTTCTGAATAATTGTAAGTGAAATGAATTAATGAAAAAGTTAGAAATTTTGAACGTAAGTTATTTTGGAAATTTTGATTTAATTATAATTGGAAATTTAATTGAATATGAAATTATGATAAATTTATGATAATTTGAATTTAAATGAATTTAAAATGATTTTTATCATATTTATGATTTTTAATAAAGTTGAAATGTGAAATGAATAAATATTTTAAGTTGAAACTTTGAAATATAACTAGAATTGGAAATTTATGAAATTGACGTAAAGTGAACTTTTAGTTAAGCAAATAAAAATAAAATTAAGTTATATTTGAAAATTTGAGCTTAAGTGTTAAGTTGAAATTTAATGTAATGGTTTTTAAAATTGAACATTGCATTTTAATAAGTGGATTATTATTAAATCTTGACTTTTGAATGGAAATTTAACACTGTAAAATCATAAACTTGAGGAAAATTAAATGATGTTATAAATGTATGACTTTATAAGTTAAAAATGTTTTAATAAAAATATAACTGGTTGAGAAATTTTATTGAATATCTGAAGTTAATTGACTGCATTTTTGAAATGATATTAATTACAATGTAAATGATATTACAACAATTATAAACACTATAGTTGATGATAATGAACTAAAAAAAAAAAGCTATTGAAAAAAACTATTATAGAAATTGTTGTCAGTACTATGATTTTTGAATTTAAATAAGTTTATTTGAAATTTAAGAAAACTCTATTACAACATTTTTAAACGTTGTCTTTTGTTAAATTGAACTGTTTTGAATGTAACTTTCCGCAGAGTTTTCTAAATGATGCGAAAAGTGAATTTTCACTGTTTTGATAAACTTAAGTGAATAAATGAACTTTGGAAGTTGAAATTTTTGGAAATTTAATAATTTAATTATTAAGCATAATAACTTCATTGAAATGAAAAAAAAAGAATTTTTGGAATATAAACTGTTTTAAAATATGAATTGAAATGGTATTTTAGATTGAATAAAATGAATAATGATTTGAAATGAATGAAGTTTTGAAAGGATATGATATTTTGATATATTAAAATGATTTGAAAATGAAGTTTTGAAAGAATATGATATTTTGATATATTAGAATGATTTGAAACGAAGTTTTGAAAGATATGATATTTTTGATATTAAATGATTTGAAAAACGGAGTTTGAAAGATAGGACATTTTGATATTAACATGATTTAAAAAGAAGTTCTGAAAGATATGATATTTTGAAACTGAAAGGTAGTGTTGAAAGGGTATGAAAATTTAATATATTGAAATGGTTAGAAATGACTTGATATTTATTTTGATAAATATTTGAATTGAAAGATATTTTCCGATGATATATTGAAATGGTTTTGGAAATGATTTAATCTTTATTTTGATAAAGATTTGGATTGAAAAGGATATTTTATTTTGAAGTATAAAATATTGTTTTAAAGTTATAACTACGGGTTATAATAACGATTGGTTGTTAAAGAGACCGGGATCGGATATTGTCTTATAGCCGGCCAGTACCGAAAACCACTTTAACAACTGTCTACACGGTGGAGATTCCAGAATGAAGTAGGATGGTGGCGACGTTCTCGAGGTATATATTACGTGGACCTAACTCCCGTGAGTTGGCATATATGACTAAAACAGGAGCTATACCGGGCTACACAAAGGGTCGCACCCTTTCATCGAGCATGCTCCATCGAAAACTATTCTATTACTGTTGTGATTCGATTCGGTGGCGCCACTTTGATTCGGGGGTATCGTTCGAGGTGGGCGGAATCTGCTGGCTTGCCGTCACCACCGGTCCGGGAGTGCAATCGGTGTATCCACCCTGGCATTGCCTCGCGTGCCGTGTCATATCCTTATATCGAGCCCACTACGATTTTGGTTTTAAAGATCCGACCGCGTTAAGGTTCACCATCCCCTTAACGCTATTTTCTATATGATTATACTTTACTGATTAGACACTACCATATATAGCGTATATTACTACATAGTAAATAGTTTAACGGATCCTTAGAGGATGGGCGATCCCAAGCATCCTTTAAGTTACTGATGCATTTTGTTACTGTTCACTTGAGTTGATTTACAGTTTATAAGTATTTATGTCCTGACTCGAGGGTTTTGTGTTTTGCTTTACGCTCGGGTCAGATTGATTGAGTTAGCATTCAAGATTCACCTTCGGAGTTGGAGCTTTCCTTGAAGATCCAGCCATCTATTTTGTTTCAGTATCCAGTGTTTCAGTGATGTATCTGATTTGTACCTGATGTATCTTATTACTCTTCGGTTGTATCTTATTTAACCCTGATGTATCTTATATTTTATATAGTAGCTTCATGAACTACTATCTCTTTTTCTTCCGCTGCATTTTTATATACTCTGTGTCTGAGATCTGTGATTTTTATTTACTGTATATTCTGAGGTTTGCCAAAATTTTATTTACAATACGGTATTTTGAGCAATTCAATTCCGGCATGAGTGTCTGCCTATGCACTTATAATGAATGCGAATGGTTGAAAATATCAAGTCGTTACAGTTGGCATCAGAGCTTTGGTAGCTCTAGGCAAAACTCAGCATATGGAGTGAATGTATTTACTGAATCACTTTCATTCGAGTTTGAATCTCTCCCTTTTGACTCGATTCCTTTGAATTTTGGAACATTCCCTACGGTTCCAAAATCCATTCGTATCCCTCTCTATTCATCTTCTTTTACTCTGGAGCATTCCATAACTCCGCTTCGAATGATCTTTCTAGTGAGTTGGCGGTCACGCCAATTTCAAATTTAATTAAAAAAGGGGGAAAACTCCTTTGCAGTTAGCATCGATTCACCAGAGATTCTTGTCTATCCTTGGTTTAGATGCTAATATCTTTTGTTATTTCAAACTCTAACTCTTGAGAACAAATGTAGATTTACCGCAGAAAAATCCTCATTGATCTTATTCTTTAAGTCACGGTTGACCCGGTTAAGGTTGCCCGTGATTTATTTAAGCTTATCCACCTCCCACTCTGTTATTTAATCATATTGTCTTTTGTTTCCAATCTATTCTTCTAAACATTTTGAATTGTACTTGTATATCTATGTTTTGTTTTATATATTGTGTTGTTTGAGTTGTTGATATTGATTTGGGTTTCTGATCGATTCGTCTGATCAACGCTATCGATAGGATTTCTAAAACACTTTGACAGAACAAACTGACACAATATTATTTTAAAATTTGGTTAATGAAATAAATTTTGATATATAAGTAAATTTATGGAACTTAATGAAATGAATTTAAAACAAGAATTTGAGGATTTAAATTCCGATTATTTCGAACTTTGGTTTAAAATTTTAAAAGGTTATATTATTTAAAGTATTTTGAATAGAATTTGTTTTCAAAGAATTTTTAAAGGTTTAAAATTAGTGTTTTTCTCTTTGTCGCTGGAAAATAACTTCGGTGATGATCGCGACATCATCGACGTTCATTTTCGAGTTTCGAAGTTAAGAGACTGTTCTGTAGTCTTGCTACAGCTTTGTTTTGGGAAATTAAATTGATTTGAATTTCTAAAATATGACTTGATTTGTAATATATATAGATATAGATATATGATTGAAACTTGATTTGACATATTATATATGTATATATATTATTTCTTATCTCTAAATGGTCTGAAGAAATCGGAAATTTAATACTTAAATTCTATTTTTAAAGAATAATTTCAACTATAAAAAGAAAATAATTTTTTTTTGAATAAATGATTTAAGCTTGAAATGATTGAATTGGAAATTTTATTTGTATAATACAATTGCATTCAAATATAACTTACCAAAATTTCAGAAGTTAAAAATGTAATTGGATAATATACGATATAAAAAGATTTTATAAATAAAATTTGAGTAGTTATAAAAAAAAAGTGTAAATTTATTTAACATGAGTGATAAATATATTGAGAGGAATAAATTTAATTTTGATTAGGAATAAAGAAGAATTAAATTTATTAAATACAATATGAGTGTAATAAATGATTATTTTTCAAACCCATGGTTTTGAAATTTGTTAATTTATGATGATTGGATAATAAGATAATGAAATTTGAGATAGTTAAAATTTATTTAACTTGTGTAAAGATTTATTCTCTGTTTAAGTTGAAATCTCCATGCTTTCAAATTCATTTCCTTATTTTGTTTTTCAAACTATCTTTTGGTTGTCCTTATCATCCTTATCTTGCTATAGACCGGTATAGACATCTTTCTATAATCTTTCTGTTTAGAAATCTTTCTATAATCTTTGATAGACCTTTGGTAATCATTTTGAATCCACCTTTTTCGTGCTTGTGTTCTTGATTCTGGAGGATCTTGGAAAGATCACCTCCACCTTGTAAAACTTACCTATAACAACAGTTATCAGGTATAACTTCAATCTTCTTGTCATCTTATCTTTATCCTATTTCACTCTATCTTTTCTGTGCCCTTTCCATACCTCATTCCTTTTCGGGGACGAAAAGTTTTGAGTGGGGGAGAGTGTAACAACCCTGTATTTTGTAATTATTTTATTGTATATTTTAATTATTTTTAATGTAAGATTTTGATTTAAAAACTTATTTTACTTATTTGAAATGATTAAATTTATTATTTAAATATAATCTTGATTTTTATATGAGTTATAATTCCAAACTTGTGTAAGTTGAATATTTGCCTGAAATGCTGATTTTGGTCAAAATAGTCAAACTGTGACTTTCAACTTAAAATTTTATAAGTTTAAAAATTTAAATTTTTTCTTTTATTATGAAAGTACATAAAATTATAAGAACACCACTTTTCGTTTCGTTGAAATTGGATGTAAATTGTGAAAGTTATACCCTTTACAATATTGTGCGTATATAGGGTTATTTAACAATGACTATTTTAAATTGTATAAATTACTTCTTCTTTGTTTTATTTTATTTTAATATGTGATAATATGTTATATAATGTATATTTTGACTTTTAAGTATTTTTAAAATGATAATATAATTTTTCTAAAGTTCATTTGAATTTATTTCTAATTTTAAAAGCCTAGTCTACAATTTTAAGCCATTTTCTTAATTTAATCGTATATAATTAAAATTTATTTATTTATTTTATGCACTCACTGTTATTTACTGTGTTTAACTTTATTTTATTCATTTTACATATATTTAAATTAAAGTAAATTTTTCCAAAGTATATTGAAGTTATTTCTAATTCTTAAGTCAAGTTTTCATTTTCTGTACTATTTTTCTTATTTTAATCATATCTAATTAATATTTAATTATTAATATTTTGTTTATCTGTTATATTTTCGAATTTTAACTGAGATTTTAATTATTTTCAGTTATTTAGATGTATATGAATATATATATAGGAAGTTTAAAAGGTTTGAAAGCAAAGAAACGTAAAACCGTTTTAACGTTTCTTCTTCCGTTTCTTTTCCAATTAATAGATTTAATTTCCTTTGACCGTTCCTTTCTTTATTGTAGCTGTGCATTTCTTACCTCATTTTCACATGAAAACATTCCTTTCCACTTCATAATAATTTTATAACGAATGTATAATTTTCTAAGACTAACAGTGATTTATGCACAATTTTAGAACACTTTTTGGTATTTTAAAGGCATTTTCTTCATTATTTTATATTTTTTTTCAAATTATACTATTTGTTACCTCATATTTCTAATTGACTTCGGTTTGTAAAGTATTTTCTCCTGAAATTTTGTTTATGTAAAGTTTTAAAAGGAAAAGAATATGGAAGATTGTAAATCACTTTGAAACGTAAGCCCTTTTATTTGCCCAAACCCTTCATTTCCTTAAACTCCTCAATTAATTGCCTTAGCCGTGTAAAACCCTAATGTAGCCGTCATCTCATTAGGTTTTCACGTGAATTTTTTTTTTTCAACGCGGTATTTTGAGCAATTCAATCCCGGCATGAGTGTCTACCTATGCACTTATAATGGATGCGAATGGTTGAAAATACCGGGTCGTTACAGAGATGCAGATGAAGTTTGATACGTGGTTTGTATTTATTTGTGACAACACAATTGTTAAAGTGGGAAAGCAAAAATCAAGGCGTGCAAATTTTAAAGCAAGGAAGAAAACGTGTTTAGCA
Source organism: Allium cepa (assembly GCA_030765085.1). NCBI lineage: Eukaryota > Viridiplantae > Streptophyta > Magnoliopsida > Asparagales > Amaryllidaceae > Allium > Allium cepa. The sequence goes on along the minus strand of CM060937.1, from coordinate 755,072,387 downwards.
TTTAAAGAAAAGCTTGCGTGCATCAAGGGAAAAATGGAAAGAAATTTAAAGATTTTGCAACGGTTAGCAATTTGTGGATCATGTTTCTATTAAATCAGAAGGCAAAAGGAAAGTGGATATAATTTGCATGTAAATGGTGAGGCACATTTTATATTTAAAGGGAGTAATTTGCGTTGCTTGAGTGGAGGAAACAGTATGAAATAAATTGCTTTAGGAACGGTAGAGAAGTATGAAATGCATCGTGTTTTATAATCAAATACGCGTTGATAATGGTGAAAGAAAAAGGCAGGAGGAAAGTTGATTTTGAGCCGGATTGGATTTTAAAGATTTTATACCAATTTTAAACGAGAGGCAATTGGAAAGAGTAGAAAATTTTCCGCATGAATCCAAGGCAAACATTTTAAACTAATTGAATGGTTAGGGAATTTAATTCTTTCCCACTTAAAAAAATACGTCTATGGATAAATTTAATTATTATCCAAGGTAAGAAAATGAGACATGCGTAAAACTGACGTAAAAATATACGCCCAATTTATAATAAAGAAACGCTTTTAAATTTGTATGTTTTCTTATGTAGTAAATATAGGTTTGATCAGAGAGGTAGCGTGATTTAAGGAGAAGAAAAAAGGGCAATAAATCAACTTGCTTTGAAATGGAAAGGAAATTAAACTAGCGTTGATTTTTAGTGAACAGTTATAGGCACGAAATAAGATATTGATTAAAAAAAAGGCCACGATTTTGATTGAGCACTGATTTTTCTTGTTATACACGGTTACAAGATTTTTAACAAATTTTAAGCAAATGGGTTTCGAAATTAAAGCAGAAGAAACGGTCAGCTAAGATTAGATTTTGGAATAAGATTTGTAAACAATATTGAATGCGCTTAAAATTTAAAGCTCGCGTTGATGGGAACAATGGAAAGAAATTGAAAAGGTGAACGGTTATAAAATTTATAAATAACGTTCCTATTAAATCAGGAGAGTAAAAGGAAAGTGAATAAAATTAGAATGCGTACAACAGACGCGATGATTTTTGTCCAAAAAAATGAAATTAACGGATTTAAATGTTATACGTTTTCTTGTATGTATATATACATTATTTATTCCATCAAATAACGCGCCTTTAAAACGCGAAATTAAACAGTTTATTTATACACAAAGTTTTGGAAATTTATTACTTATATAAAAATATGATTTGTTTACACATTTACTAAGAAATTTATTTCAAAAATGTATATAAGTAAAATATAAAATATTAAATTTTTAAAAGTATAAAATCAATTTTTTTAAAGAACAAAAGGTGAAATAAACGTTGTTACGAATATATTAAACTAAACCAAAAGATTAAAAATTAAAAATTTATAACTTTAAAAAAAAGGTTAAGTTTTAACCAAAATAAGAATTTTAGAATTTTCACACTAATAAAAATCTTGGGTGATTATTTATAATGAAATTTAGACAATCAAATTTTCGAAAAATAAAACCCCAGAGTTATAAACAAAGAATAAAATATTGCTAAAATTTGGGCTGTTACAGTCAAAATGCCGCCCCAACCGGTCAAAACTAGTTGACGGACCGTTCGATATACGACAGATGCCAATATCGGTCATGCACATGTCCCTCCTGATGCTACCGTGATTGCAGACGTTCTTCGAACCTTGCACGACTTGCCCCCTACTGTTTCGCATCGACTTACTGCAGCTATAACGACGCCACAGGTATACTTTTAATTTTTTATTGTTTGATGAACAATCGTGTAAGTGCATATGAATGTTAATTGTTTGTTTATTTTGACATTAAATAATCATATATTTAGGTTCGTCACGTAGCGATGCGAGATAGTACGTATAGGTGTATGTCTGAATATTTTGATAGTTACCACACTCGATTTTGGATAGGCTACATGCATCACCTTTTGGTTAATTTCCAGATTTACCTACATTTGTACACGTAAATCGCAGCCTTGTAGAGGCCCTCACTGAGAGGTGGCTTACCACTCACACATTTCATTTCCGCGATTTTGAGCTAGAACTGACTCCTTTAGATTTATATATGCTCACTAGCATAGAGGTTGGTTGACCACACCATCTCCCTATTCCATTAATATATGAAAGTTAAAGAAATTATAATTTAGAATTTGTAAATGATGCTAAAAGCTTATGAGTAAAATAATATGATATATTGTGAATTTATATTACATAAATGTGATATCAAATGCTAAGAAATCACAAGGATAAAGAGTTAAAAGTAATAAAAACATACAATATTGTAGAAATACGTATATATCCTGGAATAACACAAGAATTGTCTCGGCCTAGTACACCGGTGGACCGACGGTTCACAACGATATATTAGTCATCGAGTATTTTTGATTGGTTAAACCTAGACCTATTATAGGCCGTAAATTGTAGATTTATAAGCCCTTGCCGTATTTCCGGAGTGTGTTAGGTCCTAGTGATGGGGTAGATGACGCACCCTAGTCTAAGTGGCAATGTGTGTCCGTACACAGATATTGCATATCCTAAAGTGGCGGTGTTTGTAAGTCATATAGCTTACTTTTGGCTATTGATTTGGAATAGTGCAGGCTTTGTTAGTGAATTTCTGAATAATATTTTAATTAAATAGTGTAAACATAATAATATGAAAAATAGTGGAATGAAAGAATTAATTAAATAAATTAAAAATATGGAGGCATAAAACGATAATTTTTAAAACATTGTAATTTGGCGACGAAAGTGGCGCCGTTGAGACAGTCTCATTTTTTTGATTCAAGTAGTATATTTATTTTTGTCAATTGGAGCTCGTATGAAGGAGATATAACCGGATACGTTCTCGAGTCATACCGCTGCACCACCAGTGACCCCTAAGTATTTTTTCTTGCTTCCCTCATCGATTTGGTACCTTAATTTCTTAATGTGGCTTTGAATTTGGATATTATGGTTAATGCGAAAGTCAGAGAAGAAGAAGAGAGAGATTGGAAATTAGTTTTTCGGAATGGAAAGTGGGATAGTATAGATGCCTAGTTGATTAATTCAGAGGTACCGTACCGGTCACAGCTTATTCGTTTGCTGGGCTGGTTTAAGCATTCCTTGTAACATCGTTCTTCGCAATTAATATACTGGCCTTCCTTACTTAGACTAGTGCAAAAGTTAGTAAATAGAACAGGTCTACCTTTCCGTGTCCTATGTTAACGCATCTCCTTTTTGAGTCAAAGGAGATTAACAACCGCAATCTTCCTGAAAATTAAAATTCGGATTCAGATTGGGTAGCATCGGTGCAACTCGACGACGTTTTCTGTCAAATTTGCTTCATACGAGCTCCAAGCGACCTGAACAAATATATCCTTCAAATCAAAAAAAGGGGACAGTTGCGATGGCGCCAGTTTCGTCACCAAATTCCAATGTCTTAAAAATGACCATTTTACCCATCCTTCTTATTAATTTATTTCTTCAATCCATCAATTCCACTATTTTTCATATTATCATATATTATCGTTATTCAATTAGAATACTATTTGATTTTTCAGTGTATTAGATTCTCCCCATTAAAATGAATTTGTCCCAAATTCAAAAACTAAGCCGGCTCTATTCCAAATCAAAAAACAAAATTAAGCCTGTTGTAACTTATAAATATTGCTCATTTACGGCATGCGATATCCGTGTACTAACACACATTGCCGCATAGGCTCGGTGCCTAATCTACCACATCACTCGGCCGAGCACACTCAGGAATTCAAGCACGAATCTTTAAATTTATAAATTTCGGCCTAATATAGGTCCAGGAACCTGTCAAAAATACTCGACGACTAGTACGGTGTACTAGCCGGAGACAATTCTTGGGTTACTCCAGGATGCATAAATTTCTATATTATAGTATTTTATTACTTTTAACTCTTTAATCCTGCGATTTCTTAACTTTTGATCTTCATACTTACGTAACATACATTCATTACAAGCCATACTATTTTCCCCGTAAGTTTTTGTCCTCGTTTTATTTTTTAAAATTATAATTTCTTCAACTTTCTTCTACTGAAATAAATTATATAAATTCAATATATATACAGGTAAATAGGTAAAAGGAAGAAGTTGCAAAAAAATTTAGTATCAGGGACAACAAGTTTCCTTTTTAGTCTGAAGGTCACTTTTTAGTGTAAACTGAAAATGATAGTTACAACTATCATTCTGTGAATTACACTAAAATGTATCATTTGGCCTAAAAATCTAACTTCTTGTCTCTGAAACTAAACTTTTCTCTAATTTTCTCCTTGAGCCTAAAAACCCCTTCAATATATATAGTTTATATTCTAAATAAAATTATATTTCTTACTAAAACATATGTATTCGTACTCTTGAAATCAAATCTTTATTTTTAAACCATATTTTATACATATAAATCATACATACATGTTATCACCGCTTAGTGTACTTTAACTTTTGAAATCAGTTTTGTGCCATTTTGATGTGATTACATACACCAAATCATTAATATATTGTAACAGTCCGCTATTTTGGACCATTCAAATCGACAATAAAACCATACATGTCCGACTTGAATAATTCAAAATACCGCGTTGTTAATTTAAATTTGGCAAACTCAACATATACAGTAAATAAAACATCACAGATCACAGACATAGAGTGATATAATGCAGCGGAATAGATAAAGAATAGTAGTTCATGAAGCTACTATATACATCAGAGTTAGAAATAAAGTACATCTGAATATCTCAAATACAGTGAAGTCTTCAGTACGAACCAATGACTCCTCTGAATTAATCAACTGGAAAAGCTGAAAGCTGAATCGATAGTTGGACCTCCAACGAAGCTCCAAACTCCAAAGGTGAGTCTCTAATGCTGTGCCTCTCAGTCTGACCCGAGCGTAAAGCAAAACACAAAACACTCGAGTCAGGACAAACATTCTTATATCTATAAATCCAACTTAAGTGAAATATCAACTGAAATATATTTAACTTAGAGGATGTTTGGGATAACCATCCTTTAAGGCTCCAAGGAACTATCTACAGGGTAATACACTATAACACCGTGGTCATTTCAATTTTATTTATATTTCAAAACTAAGATATCATTTTCATTTCAAATATCTCTATTTTCCAAATTAGTATATGTAACGACCCAGAATTTATGTCAATTAAAATTTTTATATTTAATTAATTTTAAATATAAATAAGTGAAATTTATAAGTCAAATAAATTTTATTTCGAATAATTGGATTTAATTGAATAATTAAATCGATAATTTAATAATTGAAATTACAGGAATAATTGAAAATAGGGTTAAATATGATATAAATTGATTCATAAAATTTTATTTTATCATATTGGAGTTAAAGCGATATTTTAGAACTTTTAAAATCGAATTAAAAGTTAAATTGTGAAAATTGAATATTTTAATATTTAATTATCGACTTTAAAATAGCTAAATTTTGAACAGTCTTAGAATTGGACGAAACTAGTTCCATTGGATCCGCAATAGTTTGTTATTATCGGATTTCAATTTTCGTAGCAATTGGAGTTATCCTTTGACCGTGGCAGCTCGAAACGCATCGAAATTGTTTTAATATTAATTTGGCGAGTTAAAATAGCCATTTTTCAAAAAGTCTCGGATTTCGACGAAACCAGTTTCATCGGATCCGTAATGTGATATTATTGTAAGGTTTCAAATTTCGTGTCAATTAGATTTACCGTTTGTCCGGTGCATGTTAAAACGTCTAGAAAATCGTTTAATCGGTTTAATTTTAAATCGATCGTTTATTGCCATATCTCGCACAGATGATCGAATTAGCTTCCGAAACCTATTCCATTGCATCCGAAACGCGGGATAAACCCTAGAAACGCTGGTTACCGCACGTAAATCGGAGTCCGGAAAACCGGAATGAATAGTGTTCGTTTATTTTCTATAAATAGACCATTTTTGTCACAAAATTAAAATAAAATAAAATAAAACCCTAATTTACAAAGTCAGCCGCCACCTCCTTCATCAATGGCCGAAACTATCTCTTCTCCTCCCTCAAATTTCCTCAAATCCAAGCAACGATTCGCGAAACTTTCTAAACGAAAGTCGTAGAGGGCAGTGAGATTGACAAGTTCAACGGTCAAGGTCGTTTAATTCGAAATGGATTGGTGGCTATTGGGGTTTGAACGGGTTGCGTTCGAGCTCGTTTTTCACAAGCTATGGTCGACCAGACTTCATGGGATCCTGGACGAAGGTGCGTAGGGGGGTGGGCTATCGATTGGTGGTCCCTGATCGCATTCTAGTGGTGGGTGGAGGCTCGATGATCGTGGAGTTTCGTGCGATAGTGGGTTCGTTCAACCTGTAGACGAACGCGAATGAGAATAAAGGAAGAAAGCAAACGCACGGTCCAGATCTGGAGGAAAGGAAGCAACAGCTAGATGCAGTGTGGGTTTATAAATAATAAAAGAAATTGTATATGATCGTGGATTTCTATGATCATTTGTTGACCCAAAGCATGGCTTTTGTATAAAACGTGGCTTTGTGGACGAGACTTCGTCGGACCTCACACCCCGGAAATGGTCAAAACAGGAAGGATGCGGCAAGGTTATTAAGGGGTAGCGCCCCTTTAGTGTATGTCATTCCTTCTGGATAGAGGTGGTGTCATGGTATGGAGCCCAGATATTTAACCTATGTTGTTGCTGCATATTTTGTGGTTGTTGGAAATCGAGGATCCTCGGATAGATCGGTTACGATCGGGGGATGACATATTCGTGTCAGTAGTTGCCCAATTAGCGATAACCCGACCTTGTGTTGGCAGAGATCCGGTTTGGTTCTCGGGACGTCATTCCGGAGGCGTTTCTATGTGGCAATGGGAAGTTCTTTGGCCTGACCATTTGTTGGAAATCCAAAGAAACAATACGAGACTTGTACGGTTTTAGTTGTATAACCTGCCATGGAATGTGACGGTAACCTGCTATTGAACATGGTAGCTATAGTAGGCATAAGTGCGAAATGTATATGCTGGCTAAGATTTATATCTTTATTTTCGAAATGATTTTTCCCTACACTATGCACTAGTAATAATATCAAATGTTCTTTTTAATGCGTATCAAGCATCTTTGACTATCATAAGGAGAAATCTCCTCCGATTCTGCGTTTGCATTGTGTGTGCGTGCGGGAGGCCTTATGGTAGTCTCATTTTTAAAAGCATTGCGAATTGACTTTAAAAATATTCCTCTATTTTGATTTTAAAGATAAATAAACTGTTTTGAGTTCTCACACCAGTCACATGACTGACTCGGAGTTTATTGTTTTCCTTCCTAAACTCTGGGTGCCCACCAATTTCCACACGGGCAGTCAGGAGTAAGGTTATCAGGATATTCTGGAATTTAGGAGTTGCTGGAAGCAAGCTGGATGCATGGCGTATTCACTAGTATATAGTATTTCTTTTCCGCTGTTTGTTGTTGTACACTCTGATGATGTAATGAAATGTAATAACTGATATAGTTCTTTGTTTAAAGATTATTCATTTATCTATTATATGTTGTTCCGCTGCGAATTGTGAGATTCTGATTTTGTTATGTTGTCTCTGTTCTGTTCTATCCTTTTCTCTCTTCTTCTATCTTTTTCTTCTTCTTAAACCCTAACCTTTCGGTTTTTCGGCAACGAAAAATTGCAAACGTTACAATTGGTATCAGAGCTTTTGGTTAAGCGACAACCACGACTCTGTTGGGTATTTCTCATTAGAGATGGAGTCCGTAGTACTCTAGAATGAGTTTGAGTGTAATAATAGATACGAGTGCGTATTTGTTAGTGAATATAAATTGTTTTATATTGTGATGATTGGTTTGTTGAGTGGTATATGGATTTTGGTCAACACGAGTAATTAACGTTGTTGATAGGGTTCTCTAAACACTTGAATAGAACAATTCGACACGATATTGTTTTAAATTGGTTAAATTAAATAATTTTACCTTGATTATATTTTGTATGTAAAGGAATAATTTTTCAGAATTATTAAAGTGTATATGAATTGATTGTTGGTTGTTGAATAAATTAAATAAAAACAACAATTGTAAAAGAAATTTGTATAAGCAAATGAATATAAGTATGGAATTATAATTAAAATAATTTACACTTGTGAAATAATCTTATATATAAGAAGTGAAATTATATAAGTAAAAGACTTATAAATGTGATTTATAATCTGAAAACAAAATTCCAGAGAAGTGTTTTGAAAGGATTTGATAATTTGAAAAATTGTTTTGGAGAAATTAAAGCTCTAAACTCTGTTCGTTCGCTGGAAAATAATTCTGATGATGATGGCCACATCATTAGAATTCATTTTCGGGTTTCCAAAAGAGAAATTGCTGCCAAATTGTTTTAAACAAAAGTTGTTTGGAAAATTTTGAGTTTGGGTTTTGAAATTCAAAAGATAATTGAATTGATTTCAAAATATGGTTTTGAAAGATTGAAAGGACTCTGAAATCCTATTTAAATATTATGGAAATGATAAATGAGTTGATAACTTATACAAATTGAATTTCGATAGAATAAATTTAGCTTAAAGGATGAAGTTAAATTAAAGGAAGTATAAGTAAATCAATAAAATCCAAGTAGTAATTGTTGAATATAAGTCGTATAACTTATAAGATGATGAATACAAGTGAAATAAGTTTTGAACTTATGATAGGAGTTAATAAATTTAGCTTTGGTAAAAAGTTAAATAGGATTGGAATTTGAATTGGATTATGATTTATAAGTGAAAACTTAAGTTAAATTAAACAAAAGGTGTTTGGAATGAAATATAACTTAAGTGATGTTGAATGAAGTTGAATTTTGGTACCGAAGTAAATTAATAAGTGAATTAATGAAGTGAAATCATTAAGAATTTGAACTTGAGTTATATAAATGAAATTCAACTTTAAATTGTTAAAGGAATTAGCAATTGAATTGATAAATGGATTGAATGTTAATCAATTAAATGTAAACAATTGATATGAAATAAGGAATATATAAGTGTTAATTCATTAAAAGCTAGTTGCATAAATTGAATGGAAGTCAATTTAATATGATCCAATTGGAATTAAAAGTGTTGAAACAAATTGAATGTAAAGTGAATAAATTTGGTTGTATTGAATATGCATTGGTTGTTATATGATTGTTAGTTGATTGTATAAAATTCATTAAGTGTTAATGAAATTGAATTAGCGAATTGGAAGCTATGTAATTGAATTCAAATTGGAAGAAAATAAATTTGAATTGATTTGAATATGAATTGGACTTGAATTAGTGAATGCAAACTAATTAAAATTGAATATGAATGAATGTTAGTAAATCCAATGTTAATGAATCAAATGTGATTTAAATGGAAAACCGATTCATTGAATATTAATGAGAATATGAATGAATATTGCTTTGGTTATGCATGATAGTTCGTTGATGTTTGCATTTGTTGTTTTGTTGCATTTGCTATGTTGGCATATGTAGTTGTTATGTTGCTTTATGTTGTATATTGATACTATTTTCATATATGCATGATTCTCATGTTGTTGTTGAGTGTATAGTAGGTGCGGATTGCGCTTGCTTCGCTTTTGGAGCTCGCTTTCGTGCTATATTAGCCGTATATGCTCGCTAATAATATAATAAGGTACATATCTCGGATTACATACCGTACTTTTACACTTTTTTCCCTACGGGATGCCTCATCACTTGATGAGATGTATATTTGTGATATATATACTGTCATTTTTTTTTGGATCGAGCCGCGCAAAGGAGACTCTGGCGAATTTTTACGAAAATTTAAGGCGTTAGAATATTTTTGAGTAAATGGGAATTTTTTTGAAAACTATATATGGATTTGGAAACTTAGTAAAGATTTTGTATGAAGTTTAACTATGAATTTTGGGAAAGTTAAACACCTAAGAGATTTGAAAAATTTAATTTGAACGGTTTGTTTTGGAAAATTAATGAATTCTGTAACTTTTCTTACCTGGTAATTTCGAGGACGAAATTCTTTTAAGGGGGGAAGTATGTAACGACCCAGAATTTATGTCAATTAAAATTTGTATGTTTAATTAATTTTAAATATAAATAAGTGAAATTTATAAGTCAAATAAATTTTATTTCGAATAATTGGATTTAATTGAATAATTAAATCGATAATTTAATAGTTGAAATTACAGGAATAATTGAAAATAGGGTTAAATATGATTAAAATTGATCCGTAAAATTTTATTTTATCATATTAGAGTTAAAACGATATTTTAGAACTTTTAAAATCGAATTAAAAGTTAAATTGTGAAAATTGAATATTTTAATATTTAATTATCGATTGTAAAATAGCCAATTTTTGAACAGTCTCAGAATTGGACGAAACTAGTTCCATTGGATCCGTAATAGTTTGTTATTATCGGATTTCAATTTTCGTAGCAATTGGAGTTATCGTTTGACCGTGGCAGCTCGAAACGCATCGAAATTGTTTTAATATGAATTTGGCGAGTTAAAATAGCCATTTTCCAAAAAGTCTCGGATTTCGACGAAACCAGTTTCATCGGATCCGTAATGTGATATTATTGTAATGTTTCAAATTTCGTGTCAATTGGATTTACCGTTTGTCCGGTGCAAGCTAAAACGCCTAGAAAATCGTTTAATCGGTTTAATTTTAAATCGATCGTTTGTTGCGATATCTCGCGCAGATGATCGAATTAGCTTCCGAAACCTATTCCATTGCGTCCGGAACGCGGGATAAACCCTAGAAACGCTGGTCACCGTGCGTAAATCGGAGTCCGGAAAACCGGAATGAATAGTGTTCGTTTATTTTCTATAAATATACCATTTTTGTCACAAAAATAAAAAAATAAAAATAAAACCCTAATTTACAAAGTCAGCCGCCACCTCCTTCATCAATGGCCGAAACTATCTCTTCTCCTCCCTCAAATTTCTTCAAATCCAAGCAACGATTCGCGAAACTTTCTAAACGAAAGTCGTAGAGGGCAGTGAGATTGACAAGTTCAACGGTCAAGATCGCTTAATTCGAAATGGATTGATGGCTATTGGGGTTTGAATGGGTTGCGTTCGAGCTCGTTTTTCACAAGCTATGGTCGACCGGACTTCATGGGGTCCTGGGCGAAGGTGCGTAGGGGGGTGGGCTATCGATTGGTGGTCCCTGATCGCATTCTAGTGGTGGGTGGAGGCTCGATGATCGTGGAGTTTCGTGCGATAGTGGATTCGTTCAACCTGTAGACGAACGCGAATGAGAATAAAGGAAGAAAGCAAACGCACGGTCCAGATCTGGAGGAAAGGAAGCAACGGCTAGATGCAGTGTGGGTTTATAAATAATAAAAGAAATTGTATATTATTTATATTAAAAATCATTCAAACTATAAAATGTTGTATCTCTTTCATACGAGGTCCAAATCGCACGAAACCTTTTGCGTTGGAACCGTATTGACGAATACTACGCAATGCAACTGGATTGGAGTCATTTGGAGCTAGTGAAAATTTTGGGTAAAATTAAACGTCCATTTAATTTTATTTGAAATAAATCGCTAAAACGAAATTGAAATCAAGGTGAGAACTTCTCATTCAGTCGAATCGGTTTCGATTTTAATTTTAAATAGTTAGATTTAAAATTGTTGATTGAATGTTGAATGACGATTGTTATCTATTGATTGTTAAAATAGACATTATGCGCCGTTAGTAAACGGAGGTTATTTATTAAAAATATATACCGCGAAAATTTCACCGTATGTGAAATTGGTATTACATATAATAGCAATATATATATATTGGCATATGTACATATTGCAGTTGTTGATTTCCCGTATTATATAGCGGATGAGACCCTATTGCGCCGTCTATTAAGCGGATAATATTTTAAATCCCATATACCGCGATAATTCCGTACTGGAGCGGAATTGGTATTGTGCTAACATTTTTGGATGCAGGGAAACAGGTTGGAGGGATCAAACTGGATTCCTCAACTATATTGATTTATTTACAGATATTTTGATATTTGTTGATTATCATATCGATATATGATATTTGGATGTCGTGATTGACTATTTGGTGCTGCTGCATCATCGGATCCATTTCTGAAGTTTTAAAATAATGATTTTTGGTTTTAAAAGGAATTTTAAAGTGATTTTCAAAAGTATTCGTTTTATTAAATTTGAATTGTTAAAATAAATAAGCGTTAAAATTTCATTTTTATAAAAGTTATGATTTTTGGAAAATAATGCTTAAGTATGATTTTGAAGTATATCAGCTTTAAATAACGATTTTTAAGTTATTAAAAGAATAAATTGGTTTAAATTGGGATTTTTGAATTATTAAAAACGATGTATATAAAAGACTTATAAAATTGATATTTATAAAATTGATATTTTATAAATTAAAAATATTGGAATATTAAAACGAGATTTTATAAGTGTTAAAGGTGAAATAAAGATGGATTTCATAAGTGAACAGAATTTATATATTTATAAATTATGAAGTTATAAAATGAATAGATTTTGTGAAATAGAAGATTTATAAGTAATTATCTTATAAATCGGATTTTGGCATTTAAATGAGATATAAATGGAATTTGTCAATAATGAGATTTATAAATCGAAGCTTATAAATAGAAATGTAATTTATAAACATTGTTTATAAATTCGAAATCAATTTAATTTGACAAATTGAATATTGAAGTTTATTAAAGGAAATATATTCACGATTTTGGACAGTGAATACATTATTGAATGAAATAGTCATGTTTGGCAAAAGGAATATTATAGAATGAAGTTAATTATTTTAAAGATGTTTTAAAATGTATTATGAATCGAAACCTATAGATTTCAACATTTATTGTTGAAATAGACGTTTTCGAGAAAGAAGGAAATGATGGACTATAACACTGTTGTTATAGTAAATGATTTCCGAAAGGAAATGTTTTATATAGTATTGGGATTTATATATCTATCTAAATTTTGAATCCCTATACTAGTGATTTTGGGGTCGTAGTAACGATGTTTTACGCAACATTGGTTTTAGCCCAAATAAATGTGTTAAGTGAATGTTTTCCTTAAAGAATGAAATATATACTTAATTTCGATATTAAGTATATGGAATATTTTCAAAGTATTGAAAATAATTGGATTTGTGAATTACTTATTAAGAAATAAGTATGGAAATGTTTTTCCAATGTGAAATGAAATGTTTTGAGAATTTATCTTTTTGAAGATAAATTGAAAATGAATAACTGAAATCATATATTTATAAATATTTTGGAATGTAAATTCACTATGGAATTTATAAATGAAAAGGGGAATTTGTTTAAAATAAACGTTGATTTATTTTTGATGTGTGGGAATTAATTTACGGATTTGGAACGTAAATATAAAGTAAATCGTTAAAAATTTATTTAATTGGTTTAAATGAACCATGTTGAAATGAAAGAAATTCCGCGTAAGGAAAATGATTGAAATTTGTTTTCAAAAGTGATAAAGGTGAAAAGTGATTTGAAAATTTGTTTTCAAATGGTTGAAGTGTGGAAAATATATATCTAGTAAAGATATTTTGGAAAGTAAATAATTTGGGAAATTATTTGGGATTTGGTGATGTTGAACACGCCTATTCATAGTTAAGTAATCCGACTATCAATATTTACCTTTAAATAGGTATTTGTTGTGATTTGTTTGAATTTGAATGCCACACTTATTTTTGAATAAGCGCTCACTATTCGGGTTAGCCGGGAAAGGACCTTGGGGTCGTATAACCCATTCCGAATATGTGATACGTCGTTATGGATTGCATTCGATGACCCGTGTTGAAGACCGGATATTTGTGAAAACGGAAGGATTACCGTCGAGTTACTCTACATCGGCTGATCTCCGATATAGAGGTTTTGTCACCCTTAGTGACGGAAAGTCCGGTCGTGATTAGTGAATATCCGGAATGCAAGGACTTCTTTGTAAGTGCCTTCGGTTCTGTTCGATCCCGGAACAGACTTGTGTGGATTGTATGTCTGACATTACAATTTGAGATATAAAGCTGATTTCTTTCAAATATATTTCTATTGGTGGCGGGGAATTTATTCTCTTAGCTTAACACCCTTCTCTGAGACGTACGAGCTCAGAGGTTATATAGTTGAAGGTTATTAGTGATATACTCCCAATTTGGTAGTGTGGCATGCTGAGTGTTGTTGTGAAATGATCATTGTTTGATCATTTGTGATAGGATCATTTATTTGATCATTTATCTTGGTGATCATTTCTATGATCATTTGTTGACCCAAAGCACGGCTTTTGTATAAAACGTGGTTTTTGGACGAGACTTCGTCGGACCTCACACCCCGGAAATAATCAAAACAGGAAGGATGCGGCAAGGTTATTAGGGGGTAGCGCCCCTTTAGTGTATATCATTCCTTCTGGATAGAGGTGGTGTCATGGTATGGAGCCCAGATATTTAACCTATGTTGTTGCTGCATATTTTGTGGTTGTTGGAAATCGAGGATCCTCGGATAGATCGGTTACGATCGGGGGATGACATATTCGTGTCAGTAGTTACCCAATTAGGGGTAACCCGGCCTTGTGTTGGTAGAGATCCGGTTTGGTTCTCGGGACGTCATTCCGGAGGCGTTTCTATGTGGCAATGGGAAGTTTCTTGGCCTGACCATTTGTTGGAAATCCAAAGAAACAATACGAGACTTGTACGGTTTTAGTTGTATAACCTGCTATGGAATGTGGCGGTAACCTGCTATTGAACATGGTAGCTATAGTAGGCATAAGTGCGAAATGTCTATGCTGGCTAAGATTTATATCTTTATTTTCGAAATGATTTTTCCCTACGCTATGCACTAGTAATAATATCAAATGTTCTTTTTAATGCGTATCAAGCATCTTTGACTATCATAAGGAGAAATCTCCTCCGATTCTGCGTTTGCATTGTGTGTGCGTGCGGGAGGCCTTATGGTAGTCTCATTTTTAAAAGCATTGCGAATTGACTTTAAAAATATTCCTCTATTTTGATTTTAAAGATAAATAAACTGTTTTGGGTTCTCACACCAGTCACATGACTGACTCGGAGTTTATTGTTTTCCTTCCTAAACTCTGGACGCCCACCAATTTCCACACGGGCAGTCAGGAGTAAGGTTTATCAGGATATTCTGGAATTTAGGAGTTGCTGGAAGCAAGCTGGATGCATGGCGTATTCACTAGTATATAGTATTTCTTTTCCGCTGTTTGTTGTTGTACACTCTGATGATGTAATGAAATGTAATAACTGATATAGTTCTTTGTTTAAAGATTATTCATTTATCTATTAAATGTTGTTCCGCTGCGAATTGTGAGATTCTGATTTTGTTATGTTGTCTCTGTTCTGTTCTATCCTTTTCTCTCTTCTTCTATCTTTTTCTTCTTCTTAAACCCTAACCTTTCGGTTTTTCGGCAACGAAAAATCGCAAACGTTACAATTGGTATCAGAGCTTATGGTTAAGCGACAACCACGGCTCTGTTGGGTATTTCTCATTAGAGATGGAGTCCGTAGTACTCTAGAATGAGTTTGAGTGTAATAATAGATACGAGTGCGTATTTGTTAGTGAATATAAATTGTTTTATATTGTGATGATTGGTTTGTTGAGTGGTATATGGATTTTGGTCAACACGAGTAATTAACGTTGTTGATAGGGATCTCTAAACACTTGAATAGAACAATTCGACACGATATTGTTTTAAATTGGGTAAATTAAATAATTTTACCTTGATTATATTTTGTATGTAAAGGAATAATTTTTCAGCATTATTAAAGTGTATATGAATTGATTGTTGGTTGTTGAATAAGTTAAATAAAAAGAACAATTGTAAAAGAAATTTGTATAAGCAAATGAATTATAATTATGGAGTTATAATTAAAATAATTTACACTTGTGAAATAATCTTATATATAAGAAGTGAAATTATATAAGTAAAAGACTTATAAATGTGATTTATAATCTGAAAACAAAATTCCAGAGAAGTGTTTTGAAAGGATTTGATAATTTGAAAAATTGTTTTGGAGAAATTAAAGCTCTAAACTCTTTTCGGTCGCTGGAAAATAATTCTGATGATGATGGCCACATCATTAGAATTCATTTTCGGGTTTCCAAAAGAGAAATTGCTGCCAAATTGTTTTAAACAAAAGTTGTTTGGAAAATTTTGAGTATGGGTTTTGAAATTCAAAAGATAATTGAATTGATTTCAAAAAATGGTTTTGAAAGATTGAAAGGACTCTGAAATCCTATTTAAATATTATGGAAATGATAAATGAGTTGATAACTTATACAAATTGAATTTCGATAGAATAAATTTAGCTTAAAGGATGAAGTTAAATTAAAGGAAGTATAAGTAAATCAATAAAATCCAAGTAGTAATTGTTGAATATAAGTTGTATAACTTATAAGATGATGAATACAAGTGAAATAAGTTTTGAACTTATGATAGGAGTTAATAAATTTAGTTAAATAGGATTGGAATTTGAATTGGATTATGATTTATAAGTGAAAACTTAAGTTAAATTAAACAAAAGGTGTTTGGAATGAAATATAACTTAAGTGATGTTGAATGAAGTTGAATTTTGGTATCGAAGTACATTAATAAGTGAATTAATGAAGTGAAGTCATTAAGAATTTGAACTTGAGTTATATAAATGAAATTCAACTTTAAATTGTTAAAGGAATTAGCATTTGAATTGATAAATGGATTGAATGTTAATCAACTAAATGTAAACAATTGATATGAAATAACGAATATATAAGTGTTAATTCATTAAAAGCTAGTTGTATAAATTGAATGGAAGTCAATTTAATATGATCCAATTGGAATTAAAAGTGTTGAAACAAATTGAATGTAAAGTGAATAAATTTGGTTGTATTGAATATGCATTGGTTTTTATATGATTATTAGTTGATTGTATAAAATTCATTAAGGTTTAATGAAATTGAATTAGCGAATTGGAAGCTATGTAATTGAATTCAAATTGGAAGAAAATAAATTTGAATTGAATTGAATATGAATTGGACTTGAATTAGTGAATGCAAACTAATTAAAATTGAATATGAATGAATGTTAGTAAATCCAATGTTAATGAATCAAATGTGATTTAAATGGAAAACCGATTCATTGAATATTAATGAGAATATGAATGAATATTGCTTTGGTTATGCATGATAGTTGGTTGATGTTTGCATTTGTTGTTTTGTTGCATTTGCTATGTTGGCATATGTAGTTGTTATGTTGCTTTATGTTGTATATTGATATTATTTTCATATATGCATGATTCTCATGTTGTTGTTGAGTGTATAGTAGGTGCGGATTGCGCTTGCTTCGCTTTTGGAGCTCGCTTTCGTGCTATATTAGCCGTATATGCTCGCTAATAATATAATAAGGTACATATCTCGGATTACATACCGTACTTTTACACTTTTTTCCCTACGGGATGCCTCATCACTTGATGAGATGTATATTTGTGATATATATACTGTCATTTTTTTTTGGATCGAGCCGCGCAAAGGAGACTCTGGCGAATTTTTCCGAAAATTTAAGGCGTTAGAATATTTTTGAGTAAATGGGAATTTTTTTGAAAACTATATATGGATTTGGAAACTTAGTAAAGATTTTGTATGAAGTTTAACTATGAATTTTGGGAAAGTTAAACACTTAAGAGATTTGAAAAATCTAATTTGAATGGTTTGTTTTGGAAAGTTAATGAATTCTGTAACTTTTCTTACCTGGTAATTTCGAGGACGAAATTCTTTTAAGGGGGGAAGTATGTAACGACCCAGAATTTATGTCCATTAAAATTTGTATGTTTAATTAATTTTAAATATAAATAAGTGAAATTTATAAGTCAAATAAATTTTATTTCGAATAATTGGATTTAATTTAATAATTAAATCGATAATTTAATAGTTGAAATTACAGGAATAATTGGAAATAGGGTTAAATATGATTGAAATTGATTCGTAAAATTTCATTTTATCATATTGGAGTTAAAACGATATTTTAGAACTTTTAAAATCGAATTAAAAGTTAAATTGTGAAAATTGAATATTTTTATATTTAATTATCGATTGTAAAATAGCCAATTTTTGAACAGTCTCAGAATTGGACGAAACTAGTTCCATTGGATCCGTAATAGTTTGTTATTATCGGATTTCAATTTTCGTAGCAATTGGAGTTATCGTTTGACCGTGGCAGCTCGAAACGCATCAAAATTGTTTTAATATGAATTTGGCGAGTTAAAATAGCCATTTTTCAAAAAGTCTCGGATTTCAACGAAACCAGTTTCATCAGATCCGTAATGTGATATTATTGTAAGGTTTCAATTTTCGTGTCAATTGGATTTACCGTTTGTCCGGCGCAAGCTAAAACGCCTAGAAAATCGTTTAATCAGTTTAATTTTAAATCGATCGTTTGTTGCGATATCTCGCGCAGATGATCGAATTAGCTTCCGAAACCTATTCCATTGCGTCCGGAACGCGGGATAAACCCTATAAACGCTGGTCACCGCGCGTAAATCGGAGTCCGGAAAACCGGAATGAATAGTGTTCGTTTATTTTCTATAAATATACCATTTTTGTCACAAAAATAAAAAAATAAAAATAAAACCCTAATTTACAAAGTCAGCCGCCACCTCCTTCATCAATGGCCGAAACTATCTCTTCTCCTCCCTCAAATTTCTTCAAATCCAAGCAACGATTCGCGAAACTTTCTAAACGAAAGTCGTAGAGGGCAGTGAGATTGACAAGTTCAACGGTCAAGATCGTTTAATTCGAAATGGATTGATGGCTATTGGGGTTTGAATGGGTTGCGTTCGAGCTCGTTTTTCACAAGCTATGGTCGACCGGACTTCATGGGGTCCTGGGCGAAGGTGCGTAGGGGGGTGGGCTATCGATTGGTGGTCCCTGATCGCATTCTTGTGGTGGGTGGAGGCTCGATGATCGTGGAGTTTCGCGCGATAGTGGATTCGTTCAACCTGTAGACGAACGCGAATGAGAATAAAGGAAGAAAGCAAACGCACGGTCCAGATCTGGAGGAAAGGAAGCAACGGCTAGATGCAGTGTGGGTTTATAAATAATAAAAGAAATTGTATATTATTTATATTAAAAATCATTCAAACTATAAAATGTTGTATCTCTTTCATACGAGGTCCAAATCGCACGAAACTTTTTGCGTTGGAACCGTATTGACGAATGCTACGCAATGCAACTGGATTGGAGTCATTTGGAGCTAGTGAAAATTTTGGGTAAAATTAAACGTCCATTTAATTTTATTCGAAATAAATCGCTAAAACGAAATTGAAATCAAGGTGGGAACTTCTCATTCAGTCGAATCGGTTTCGATTTTAATTTTAAATAGTTAGATTTAAAATTGTTGATTGAATGTTGAATGATGATTGTTATCTATTGATTGTTAAAATAGACATTATGCGCCGTTAGTAAACGGAGGTTATTTATTAAAAACATATACCGCGAATATTTCACCGTATGTGAAATTGGTATTACATATAATAGCAATATATATATATATATATATATATATTGGCATATGTACATATTGCAGTTGTTGATTTCCCGCATTATATAGCGGATGAGACCCTATTGCGCCGTCTATTAAGCGGATAATATTTTAAATCCCATATATCGCAATAATTCCGTACTTGAGCGGAATTGGTATTGTGCTAACATCTTTGGATGCAGGGAAACATGTTGGAGGGATCCAACTGGATTCCTCAACTATATTGATTTATTTACAGATATTTTGATATTTGTTGATTATCATATCGTTATATGATACTTGGATGTCGTGATTGACTATTTGGTGCTGCTGCATCATCGGATCCATTTCTGAAGTTTTAAAATAATGATTTTTGGTTTTAAAAGGAATTTTAAAGTGATTTTCAAAAGTATTCGTTTTATTAAATTTTGAATTGTTAAAATAAATAGGCGTTAAAATTTCATTTTTATAAAAGTTATGATTTTTGGAAAATAATGCTTAAGTATGATTTTGAAGTATATCAGCTTTAAATAACAATTTTTACGTTATTAAAAGAATAAATTGGTTTAAATTGGGATTTTTGAATTATTAAAAACGATGTATATAAAAGACTTATAAAATTGATATTTTATAAATTAAAAATATTGGAATATTAAAACGAGTTTTTATAAGTGTTAAAGGTGAAATGAAGATGGATTTCATAAGTGAACGGAATTTATAGATTTATAAATTATGAAGTTATAAAATGAATAGATTTTGTGAAATAGAAGATTTATAAATAATAATCTTATAAATCGGATTTTGGCATTTAAATGAGATATAAATGGAATTTGTTAATAATGAGATTTATAAATCGAAGCTTATAAATAGAAATGTAATTTATAAACATTGTTTATAAATTCGAAATCAATTTAATTTGACAAATTGAATATTGAAGTTTATTAAAGGAAATATATTCACGATTTTGGACAGTGAATACATTATTGAATGAAATAGTCATGTTTGGCAAAAGGAATATTATAGAATGAAGTTAATTATTTTAAAGATGTTTTAAAATGTATTATGAATCGAAACCTATAGATTTCAACATTTATTGTTGAAATAGACGTTTTCGAGAAAGAAGGAAATGATGGACTATAACACTGTTGTTATAGTAAATGATTTCTGAAAGAAAATGTTTTATATAGTATTGGGATTTATATATCTATCTAAATTTCGAATCCCTATACTAGTGATTTTGGGGTCGTAGTAACGATGTTTTACGCAACATTGGTTTTAGCCCAAATAAATGTGTTAAGTGAATGTTTTACTTAAAGAATGAAATATATACATAATTTCGATATTAAATATATGGAATATTTTCAAAGTATTGAAAATAAATCGATTTGTGAATTACTTATTAATAAATAAGTATGGAAATGTTTTTCCAATGTGAAATGAAATGTTTTGAGAATTTATCTTTTTGAAGATAAATCGAAATGAATAATTGAAATCATATATTCATAAATATTTGGAATGTAAATTCACTATGGAATTTATAAATGAAAAGGGGAATTTATTTAAAATAAACGTTGATTTATTTTTGAAGTGTGAGAATTAATTTACGGATTTGGAACGTAAATATAAAGTAAATCGTTAAGAATTTATTTAATTGGTTTAAATGAACCATGTTGAAATGAAAGAAATTTCGCGTAAGGAAAATGATTGAAATTTGTTTTCAAAAGTGATAAAGGTGAAAAGTGATTTGAAAATTTGTTTTCAAATGGTTGAAGTGTGGAAAATATATATCTAGTAAAGATATTTTGGAAAGTAAATAATTTGGGAAATTATTTGGGATTTGGTGATGTTGAACACGCCTATTGATAGTTAAATAATCCGATTATCAATATTTACCTTTAAATAGGTATTTGTTGTGATTTGTTTGAATTTAAATGCCACACTTATTTTTGAATAAGCGCTCACTATTCGGGTTAGCCGGGAAAGGACCTTGGGGTCGTATAACCCATTCCGAATATGTGATACGTCGTTATGGATTGCATTCGATGACCCGTGTTGAAGACCGGATATTTGTGAAAACGGAAGGATTACCGTCGAGTTACTCTACATCGGCTGATCTCCGATATAGAGGTTTTATCACCCTTATGACGGGAAGTCCGGTCGTGATTAGTGAATATCCGGAATGCAAGGACTTCTTTGTAATTGCCTTCGGTTCTGTTCGATCCCGGAACAGACTTGTGTGGATTGTATGTCTGACATTACAATTTGAGATATAAAGCTGATTTCTTTCAAATATATTTCTATTGGTGGTGGGGAATTTATTCTCTTAGCTTAACACCCTTCTCTGATACGTACGAGCTCAGAGGTTATATAGTTGAAGGTTATTAGTGATATACTCCCAATTTGGTAGTGTGGCATGCTGAGTGTTGTTGTGAAATGATCATTGTTTGATCATTTATGATAGGATCATTTATTTGATCATTTATCTTGGTGATCATTTCTATGATCATTTGTTGACCCAAAGCACGACTTTTGTATAAAACGTGGCTTTGTGGACGAGACTTCGTCGGACCTCACACCTCGGAAATGGTCAAAACAGGAAGGATGCGGCAAGGTTATTAAGGGGTAGCGCCCCTTTAGTGTATGTCATTCCTTCTGGATAGAGGTGGTGTCATGGTATGGAGCCCAGATATTTAACCTATGTTGTTGCTGCATATTTTGTGGTTGTTGGAAATCGAGGATCCTCGGATAGATCGGTTACGATCGGGGGATGACATATTCGTGTCAGTAGTTACCCAGTTAGCGATAACCCGACCTTGTGTTGGCAGAGATCCGGTTTGGTTCTCGGGACGTCATTCCGGAAGCGTTTCTATGTGGCAATGGGAAGTTCCTTGGCCTGACCATTTGTTGGAAATCCAAAGAAACAATACGAGACTTGTACGGTTTTAGTTGTATAACCTGCCATGGAATGTGGCGGTAACCTGCTATTGAATATGGTAGCTATAGTAGGCATAAGTGCGAAATGTCTATGCTGGCTAAGATTTATATCTTTATTTTCGAAATGATTTTTCCCTATACTATGCACTAGTAATAATATCAAATGTTCTTTTTAACGCGTATCAAGCATCTTTGACTATCATAAGGAGAAATCTCCTCCGATTCTGCGTTTGCATTGTGTGTGCGTGCGGGAGGCCTTATGGTAGTCTCATTTTTAAAAGCATTGCGAATTGACTTTAAAAATATTCCTCTATTTTGATTCTAAAGATAAATAAACTGTTTTGAGTTCTCACACCAGTCACATGACTGACTCGGAGTTTATTGTTTTCCTTCCTAAACTCTGGGTGCCCACCAATTTCCACACGGGCAGTCAGGAGTAAGGTTTATCAGGATATTCTGGAATTTAGGAGTTGCTGGAAGCAAGCTGGATGCATGGCGTATTCACTAGTATATAGTATTTCTTTTCCGCTGTTTGTTGTTGTACACTCTGATGATGTAATGAAATGTAATGTAATGTAATAACTGATATAGTTCTTTGTTTAAAGATTATTCATTTATCTATTAAATGGATTTGTGAATTACTTATTAATAAATAAGTATGGAAATGTTTTTCCAATGTGAAATGAAATGTTTTGAGAATTTATCTTTTTGAAGATAAATTGAAAATGAATAATTGAAATCATATATTCATAAATATTTTGGAATGTAAATTCACTATGGAATTTATAAATGAAAAGGGGAATTTGTTTAAAATAAACGTTGATTTATTTTTGAAGTGTGGGAATTAATTTACGGATTTGGAACGTAAATATAAAGTAAATCGTTAAGAATTTATTTAATTGGTTTAAATGAACCATGTTGAAATGAAAGAAATTCCGCGTAAGGAAAATGATTGAAATTTGTTTTCAAAAGTGATAAAGGTGAAAAGTGATTTGAAAATTTGTTTTCAAATGGTTGAAGTGTGGAAAATATGTATCTAGTAAAGATATTTTGGAAAGTAAATAATTTGGAAAATTATTTGGGATTTGATGATGTTGAACACGCCTATTGATAGTTAAATAATCCGACTATCAATATTTACCTTTAAATAGGTATTTGTTGTGATTTGTTTGAATTTGAATGCCACACTTATTTTTGAATAAGCGCTCACTATTCGGGTTAGCCGGGAAAGGACCTTGGGGTCGTATAACCCATTCCGAATATGTGATGCGTCGTTATGGATTGCATTCGATGACCGGTGTTGAAGACCGGATATTTGTGAAAACGGAAGGATTACCGTCGAGTTACTCTACATCGGCTGATCTCCGATATAGAGGTTTTATCACCCTTAGTGACGGGAAGTCCGGTCGTGATTAGTGAATATCCGGAATGCAAGGACTTCTTTGTAAGTGCCTTCGGTTCTGCTCGATCCACGAACAGACTTGTATGGATTGTATGTATGACATCACAAATTGAGATATAAAGCTGATTTCTTTCAAATATATTTCTGTTGGTGGCGGAGAATTTATTCTCTTAGCTTAACACCCTTCTCTGAGACGTACGAGCTCAGAGATTATATAGTTGAAGGTTATTAGTGATATACTCCCAATTTGGTAGTGTGGCATGCTGAGTGTTGCTGTGAAATGATCATTGTTTGATCATTTGTGATTGGATCATTTATCTTGGTGATCATTTCTATGATCATTTGTTGACCCAAAGCACGGCTTTTGTATAAAACGTGGCTTTGTGGACGAGACTTCGTCGGACCTCACATCCCGGAAATGGTCAAAACAGGAAGGATGCGGCAAGGTTATTAGGGGGTAGCGCCCCTTTAGTGTATGTCATTCCTTCTGGATAGAGGTGGTATCATGGTATGGAGCCCAGATATTTAACCTATGTTGTTGCTGCATATTTTGTGGTTGTTGGAAATCGAGGATCCTCGGATAGATCGGTTACGATCGGGGAATGATATATTCGTGTCAGTAGTTACCCAGTTAGGGGTAACCCGACCTTGTGTTGGCAGAGATCCGGTTTGGTTCTCGGGACGTCATTCCAGAGGCGTTTCCATATGGCAATGGGAAGTTCCTTGGCCTGACCATTTGTTGAAAATCTAAAGAAACAATACGAGACTTGTACGGTTTTAGTTGTATAACCTGCCATGGAATGCGGCGGTAACCTGCTATTGAACATGGTAGCTATAGTAGGCATAAGTGCGAAATGTCTATGCTGGCTAAGATTTATATCTTTATTTTCGAAATGATTTTCCCTACGCTATGCACTAGTAATAATATCAAATGTTCTTTTTAATGCGTATCAAGCATCTTTGACTATCAGAAGGAGAAATCTCATTCGATTCTGCGTTTGCATTGTGTGTGTGTGTGCGGGAGGCCTTATGGTAGTCTCATTTTTAAAAGCATTGCGAATTGACTTTAAAAATATTCCTCTATTTTGATTTTAAAGATAAATAAACTGTTTTGGGTTCTCACACCAGTCACATGACTGACTCGGAGTTTATTGTTTTCCTTCCTAAACTCTGGGTGCCCACCAATTTCCACACGGGCAGTCAGGAGTAAGGTTTATCAGGATATTCTGGAATTTAGGAGTTGCTGGAAGCAAGCTGGATGCATGGCGCATTCACTAGTATATAGTATTTCTTTTCCGCTGTTTTTTGTTGTACACTCTGAGGATGTAATAAAATGTAATAACTGATATAGTTCTTTGTTTAAAGATTATTCATTTATCTATTATATGTTGTTCCGCTGCGAATTATTAGATTCTGATATTGTTCTGTTGTCTCTGTTCTGTTCTATCATTTTCTCTCTTCTTCTACCTTTTTCTTCTTCTTAAACCCTAACCTTTCGGTTTTTCGGCAACGAAAAATCGCAAACGTTACAATTGGTATCAGAGCTTATGGTTAAGCTCTGTTGGGTATTTCTCATTAGAGATGGAGTCCTTAGTACTCTAGAATGAGTTTCAGTGTGATAATAGATACGAGTGCGTATTTGTTAGTGAATATAAATTGTTTTATATTGTGATGATTGGTTTGTTGAGTGGTATATGGATTTTGGTCAACACGAGTAATTAACGTTGTTGATAGGGATCTCTAAACACTTGAATAGAACAATTCGACACGATATTGTTTTAAATTGGGTAAATGAAATAATTTTACCTTGATTATATTTTGTATGTAAAGGAATAATTTTTCAGAATTATTAAAGTGTATATGAATTGATTGTTGGTTGTTGAATAAGTTAAATAAAAAGAACAATTGTAAAAGAAATTTGTATAAGCAAATGAATTATAAGTATGGAATTATAATTAAAATAATTTACACTTGTGAAATAATCTTATATATAAGAAGTGAAATTATATAAGTAAAAGACTTATAAATGTGATTTATAATCTGAAAACAAAATTCCAGAGAAGTTTTTGAAAGGATTTGATAATTTGAAAAATTGTTTTGGAGAAATTAAAGCTCTAAACTCTTTTCGGTCGCTGGAAAATAATCCTGATGATGATGGCCACATCATTAGAATTCATTTTCGGGTTTCCAAAAGAGAAATTGCTGCCAAATTGTTTTAAACAAAAGTTGTTTGGAAAATTTTGAGTTTGCGTTTTGAAATTCAAAAGATAATTGAATTGATTTCAAAAAATGGTTTTGAAAGATTGAAAGGACTCTGAAATCCTATTTAAATATTATGGAAATGATAAATGAGTTGATAACTTATACAAATTGAATTTCGATAGAATAAATTTAGCTTAAAGGATGAAGTTAAATTAAAGGAAGTATAAGTAAATCAATAAAATCCAAGTAGTAATTGTTGAATATAAGTTGTATAACTTATAAGATGATGAATACAAGTGAAATAAGTTTTGAACTTATGATAGGAGTTAATAAATTTAGTTAAATAGGATTGGAATTTGAATTGGATTATGATTTATAAGTGAAAACTTAAGTTAAATTAAACAAAAGGTGTTTGGAATGAAATATAACTTAAGTGATGTTGAATGAAGTTGAATTTTGGTATCGAAGTAAATTAATAAGTGAATTAATGAAGTGAAGTCGTTAAGAATTTGAACTTGAGTTATATAAATGAAATTCAACTTTAAATTGTTAAAGGAATTAGCAATTGAATTGATAAATGGATTGAATGTTAATCAATTAAATGTAAACAATTGATATGAAATAAGGAATATATAAGTGTTAATTCATTAAAAGCTAGTTGCATAAATTGAATGGAAGTCAATTTAATATGATCCAATTGGAATTAAAAGTGTTGAAACAAATTGAATGTAAAATGAATAAATTTGGTTGTATTGAATATGCATTGGTTGTTATATGATTGTTAGTTGATTGTATAAAATTCATTAAGTGTTAATGAAATTGTTAGCGAAATTGGAAGCTATGTAATTGAATTCAAATTGGAAGAAAATAAATTTGAATAGAATTGAATATGAATTGGACTTGAATTAGCGAATGCAAACTAATTAAAATTGAATATGAATGAATGTTAGTAAATCCAATGTTAATGAATCAAATGTGATTTAAATTGAAAACCAATTCATTGAATATTAATGAGAATATGAATGAATATTGATTTGGTTATGCATGATAGTTGGTTGATGTTTGCATTTGTTGTTTTGTTGCATTTGCTATGTTGGCATATGTAGTTGTTATGTTGCTATATGTTGTATATTGATACTATTTTCATATATGCACGATTCTCATGTTGTTGTTGAGTGTATAGTAGGTGCGGATTGCGCTTGCTTCGCTTTTGGAGCTCGCTTTCTTGCTATATTAGCCGTATATGCTCGCTAATAATATAATAAGGTACATATCTCGGATTACATACCGTACTTTTACACTTTTTTCCCTACGGGATGCCTCATCACTTGATGAGATGTCTATTTGTGATATATATACTGTCATTTTTTTTCCGGATCGAGCCGTGCAAAGGAGACTCCGGCGAATTTTTCCGAAAATTTAAGGCGTTAGAATATTTTTGAGCAAATGGGAAATTTTTTGAAAACTATATATGGATTTGGAAACTTAGTAAAGATTTTTTATGAAGTTTAACTATGAATTTTGGGAAAGTTAAACACTTAAGAGATTTGAAAAATCTAATTTGAATGGTTTATTTTGGAAAGTTAATGAATTCTGTAACTTTTCTTACTTGGTAATTTCGAGGACGAAATTCTTTTAAGGGGGGAAGTATGTAACGACCCAGAATTTATGTCAATTAAAATTTGTATATTTAATTAATTTTAAATATAAATAAGTGAAATTTATAAATCAAATAAATTTTATTTCGAATAATTGGATTTAATTGAATAATTAAATCGATAATTTAATAGTTGAAATTACAGGAATAATTGAAAATAGGGTTAAATATGATTGAAAATGATTCGTAAAATTTTATTTTATCATATTGGAGTTAAAACGATATTTTAGAACTTTTAAAATCGAATTAAAAGTTAAATTGTGAAAATTGAATATTTTAATATTTAATTATCGACTGTAAAATAGCCAATTTTTGAACAGTCTTAGAATTGGACGAAACTAGTTCCATTGGATCCGTAATAGTTTGTTATTATCGGATTTCAATTTTCATAGCAATTGGAGTTATCGTTTGACCGTGGCAGCTCGAAACGCATCGAAATTGTTTTAATATTAATTTGGCGAGTTAAAATAGCCATTTTTCCAAAAGTATCGGATTTCGACGAAACCAGTTTCATCGGATCCGTAATGTGATATTATTGTAAGGTTTCAAATTTCGTGTCAATTGGATTTACCGTTTGTCCGGTGCAAGCTAAAACGCCTAGAAAATCGTTTAATCGGTTTAATTTTAAATCGATCGTTTATTGCCATATCTCGCACAGATGGTCGAATTAGCTTCCGAAACCTATTCCATTACGTCCGGAACGCGGGATAAACCCTAGAAACGCTGGTCACCGCACGTAAATCGGAGTCCGGGAAACCGGAATGAATAGTGTTCGTTTATTTTCTATAAATAGACCATTTTTGTCACAAAATTAAAAAAAAATAAAATAAAACCCTAATTTACAAAGTCAGCCGCCACCTCCTTCATCAATGGCCGAAACTATCTCTTCTCCTCCCTCAAATTTCCTCAAATCCAAGCAACAATTCGCGAAACTTTCTAAACGAAAGTCGTAGAGGGCAGTGAGATTGACAAGTTCAACGGTCAAGATTGTTTAATTCGAAATGGATTGGTGGCTATTGGGGTTTGAACGGGTTGCGTTCGAGCTCGTTTTTCACAAACTATGGTCGACCGGACTTCATGGGATCCTGGACGAAGGTGCGTAGGGGGGTGGGCTATCGATTGGTGGTCCCTGATCGCATTCTAGTGGTGGGTGGAGGCTCGATGATCGTGGAGTTTCGTGCGATAATGGATTCGTTCAACCTGTAGACGAACGCGAATGAGAATAAAGGAAGAAAGCAAACGCACGGTCCAGATCTAGAGGAAAGGAAGCAACGGCTAGATGCAGTGTGGGTTTATAAATAATAAAAGAAATTGTATATTATTTATATTAAAAATCATTCAAACTATAAAATGTTGTATCTCTTTCATACGAGGTCCAAATCGGACGAAACTTTTTTGCGTTGGAACCGTATTGACGAATACTACGCAATGCAACTGCATTGGAGTCATTTGAAGCTAGTGAAAATTTTGGGTAAAATTAAACGTCCGTTTAATTTTATTCGAAATAAATCGCTAAAACGAAATTGAAACCAAGGTGAGAACTTCTCACTCAATCGAATCGGTTTCGATTTTAATTTTAAATAGTTAGATTTAAAATTGTTGATTGAATGTTGAATGATGATTATTAAAATAGACATTATGCGCCGTTAGTAAGCGGAGGTTATTTATTAAAAACATATACCGCGAATATTTCACCGTAAATTGGTATTATATATAATAGCAATATATATATTGGCATATGTATATATTGCAGTTGTTGATTTCCCGCATTATATAGCGGATGAGACCCTATTGCGCCGTCTATTAAATGGATAATATTTTAAATCCCATATACCGCGATAATTCCGTACTGGAGCGGAATTGGTATTGTGCTAACATCTTTGGGTGCAGGGAAACAGGTTGGAGGGATCCAACTGGATTCCTCAACTATATTGATTTATTTACAGATATTTTGATATTTGTTGATTATCATATCGATATATGATATTTGGATGTCGTGATTGACTATTTGGTGCCGCTGCATCATCGGATCCATTTCTTAAGTTTTAAAATAATGATTTTTGGTTTTAAAAGAAATTTTAAAGTGATTTTCAAAAGTATTCGTTTTATTAAATTTTGAATTGTTAAAATAAAAAAGCGTTAAAATTTCATTTTTATAAAAGTTATGATTTTTGGAAAATAATGCTTAAGTATAATTTTGAAGTATATCAGCTTTAAATAACGATTTTTAAGTTATTAAAAGAATAAATTGGTTTAAATTGGGATTTTTGAATTATTAAAAACGATGTATATAAAAGACTTACAAAATTGATATTTTATAAATTAAAAATATTGGAATATTAAAACGAGTTTTTAAAAGTGTTAAAGGTGAAATAAAGATGGATTTCATAAGTGAACGGAATTTATAGATTTATAAATTATGAAGTTATAAAATGAATAGATTTTGTGAAATAGAAGATTTATAAGTAATTATCTTAGAAATCGGATTTTGGCATTTAAATGAGATATAAATGGGATTTGTTAATAATGAGATTTATAAATCGAAACTTATAAATAGAAATGTAATTTATAAACATTATTTATAAATTCGAAATCAATTTAATTTGACAAATTGAATATTGAAGTTTATTAAAGGAAATATATTCACGATTTTGGACAGTGAATACATTATTGAATGAAATAGTCATGTTTGGCAAAAGGAATATTTAGAATGAAGTTAATTATTTTAAAGATGTTTTAAAATGTATTATGAATCGAAACCATAGATTTCAACATTTATTGTTGAAATAGACGTTTTCGAGAAAGAAGGAAATGATGGACTATAACACTGTTGTTATAGTAAATGATTTCCGAAAGGAAATGTTTTATATAGTATTGGGATTTATATATCTATCTAAATTTCGAATTCCTATACTAGTGATTTGGGGTCGTAGTAACGATGTTTTACGCAACATTGGTTTTAGCCCAAATAAATGTGTTAAGTGAATGTTTTCCTTAAAGAATGAAATATATACTTAATTTCGATATTAAGTATATGGAATATTTTCTAAGTATTGAAAATAAATGGATTTGTGAATTACTTATTAATAAATAAGTATGGAAATGTTTTTCCAATGTGAAATGAAATGTTTTGAGAATTTATCTTTTTGAAGATAAATCGAAAATGAATAATTGAAATCATATATTCATAAATATTTTGGAATGTAAATTCACTATGGAATTTATAAATGAAAAGGGGAATTTGTTTAAAATAAACGTTGATTTATTTTTGAAGTGTGGTAATTAATTTACGGATTTGGAACGTAAATATAAAGTAAATCGTTAAGAATTTATTTAATTGGTTTAAATGAACCATGTTGAAATGAAAGAAATTCCGCGTAAGGAAAATGATTGAAATTTGTTTTCAAAAGTGATAAAGGTGAAAAGTGATTTGAAAATTTGTTTTCAAATGGTTGAAGTGTGGAAAATATGTATCTAGTAAAGATATTTTGGAAAGTAAATAATTTGGAAAATTATTTGGGATTTGGTGATGTTGAACACGCCTATTGATAGTTAAATAATCCGACTATCAATATTTACCTTTAAATAGGTATTTGTTGTGATTTGTTTGAATTTGAATGCCACACTTATTTTTGAATAAGCGCTCACTGTTCGGGTTAGCCGGGAAAGGACCTTGGGGTCGTATAACCCATTCCGAATATGTGATACGTCGTTATGGATTGCATTCGATGACCGGTGTTGAAGACCGGATATTTGTGAAAACGGAAGGATTACCGTCGAGTTACTCTACATCGGCTGATCTCCGATATAGAGGTTTTATCACCCTTAGTGACGGGAAGTCCGGTCGTGATTAGTGAATATCCGGAATGCAAGGACTTCTTTGTAAGTGCCTTCGGTTCTGCTCGATCCCGGAACAGACTTGTATGGATTGTATGTCTGACATCACAAATTGAGATATAAAGCTGATTTCTTTCAAATATATTTCTGTTGGTGGCGGAGAATTTATTCTCTTAGCTTAACACCCTTCTCTGAGACGTACGAGCTTAGAGATTATATAGTTGAAGGTTATTAGTGATATACTCCCAATTTGGTAGTGTGGCATGCTGAGTGTTGCTGTGAAATGATCATTGTTTGATCATTTGTGATTGGATCATTTATTTGATCATTTATCTTGGTGATCATTTCTATGATCATTTGTTGACCCAAAGCACGGCTTTTGTATAAAACGTGGCTTTGTGGACGAGACTTCGTCGGACCTCACATCCCGGAAATGGTCAAAACAGGAAGGATGCGGCAAGGTTATTAGGGGGTAGCGCCCCTTTAGTGTATGTCATTCCTTCTGGATAGAGGTGGTATCATGGTATGGAGCCCAGATATTTAACCTATGTTGTTGCTGCATATTTTGTGGTTGTTGGAAATCGAGGATCCTCGGATAGATCGGTTACGATCGGGGAATGATATATTCGTGTCAGTAGTTACCCAGTTAGGGGTAACCCGACCTTGTGTTGGCAGAGATCCGGTTTGGTTCTCGGGACGTCATTCCAGAGGCGTTTCCATATGGCAATGGGAAGTTCCTTGGCCTGACCATTTGTTGAAAATCTAAAGAAACAATACGAGACTTGTACGGTTTTAGTTGTATAACCTGCCATGGAATGTGGCGGTAACCTGCTATTGAACATGGTAGCTATAGTAGGCATAAGTGCGAAATGTCTATGCTGGCTAAGATTTATATCTTTATTTTCGAAATGATTTTCCCTACGCTATGCACTAGTAATAATATCAAATGTTCTTTTTAATGCGTATCAAGCATCTTTGACTATCAGAAGGAGAAATCTCCTTCGATTCTGCGTTTGCATTGTGTGTGTGTGTGCGGGAGGCCTTATGGTAGTCTCATTTTTAAAAGCATTGCGAATTGACTTTAAAAATATTCCTCTATTTTGATTTTAAAGATAAATAAACTGTTTTGGGTTCTCACACCAGTCACATGACTGACTCGGAGTTTATTGTTTTCCTTCCTAAACTCTGGGTGCCCACCAATTTCCACACGGGCAGTCAGGAGTAAGGTTTATCAGGATATTCTGGAATTTAGGAGTTGCTGGAAGCAAGCTGGATGCATGGCGTATTCACTAGTATATAGTATTTCTTTTCCGCTGTTTTTTGTTGTACACTCTGAGGATGTAATAAAATGTAATAACTGATATAGTTCTTTGTTTAAAGATTATTCATTTATCTATTATATGTTGTTCCGCTGCGAATTATTAGATTCTGATATTGTTCTGTTGTCTCTGTTCTGTTCTATCATTTTCTCTCTTCTTCTACCTTTTTCTTCTTCTTAAACCCTAACCTTTCGGTTTTTCGGCAACGAAAAATCGCAAACGTTACAATTGGTATCAGAGCTTATGGTTAAGCGACAACCATGGCTCTGTTGGGTATTTCTCATTAGAGATGGAGTCCTTAGTACTCTAGAATGAGTTTGAGTGTGATAATAGATACGAGTGCGTATTTGTTAGTGAATATAAATTGTTTTATATTGTGATGATTGGTTTGTTGAGTGGTATATGGATTTTGGTCAACACGAGTAATTAACGTTGTTGATAGGGATCTCTAAACACTTGAATAGAACAATTCGACACGATATTGTTTTAAATTGGGTAAATGAAATAATTTTACCTTGATTATATTTTGTATGTAAAGGAATAATTTTTCAGAATTATTAAAGTGTATATGAATTGATTGTTGGTTGTTGAATAAGTTAAATAAAAAGAACAATTGTAAAAGAAATTAGTATAAGCAAATGAATTATAAGTATGGAATTATAATTAAAATAATTTACACTTGTGAAATAATCTTATATATAAGAAGTGAAATTATATAAGTAAAAGACTTATAAATGTGATTTATAATCTGAAAACAAAATTCCAGAGAAGTTTTTGAAAGGATTTGATAATTTGAAAAATTGTTTTGGAGAAATTAAAGCTCTAAACTCTTTTCGGTCGCTGGAAAATAATCCTGATGATGATGGCCACATCATTAGAATTCATTTTCGGGTTTCCAAAAGAGAAATTGCTGCCAAATTGTTTTAAACAAAAGTTGTTTGGAAAATTTTGAGTTTGAGTTTTGAAATTCAAAAGATAATTGAATTGATTTCAAAAAATGGTTTTGAAAGATTGAAAGGACTCTGAAATCCTATTTAAATATTATGGAAATGATAAATGAGTTGATAACTTATACAAATTGAATTTCGATAGAATAAATTTAGCTTAAAGGATGAAGTTAAATTAAAGGAAGTATAAGTAAATCAATAAAATCCAAGTAGTAATTGTTGAATATAAGTTGTATAACTTATAAGATGATGAATACAAGTGAAATAAGTTTTGAACTTATGATAGGAGTTAATAAATTTAGCTTTGGTAAAAAGTTAAATAGGATTGGAATTTGAATTGGATTATGATTTATAAGTGAAAACTTAAGTTAAATTAAACAAAAGGTGTTTGGAATGAAATATAACTTAAGTGATGTTGAATGAAGTTGAATTTTGGTATCGAAGTAAATTAATAAGTGAATTAATGAAGTGAAGTCGTTAAGAATTTGAACTTGAGTTATATAAATGAAATTCAACTTTAAATTGTTAAAGGAATTAGCAATTGAATTGATAAATGGATTGAATGTTAATCAATTAAATGTAAACAATTGATATGAAATAAGGAATATATAAGTGTTAATTCATTAAAAGCTAGTTGCATAAATTGAATGGAAGTCAATTTAATATGATCCAATTGGAATTAAAAGTGTTGAAACAAATTGAATGTAAAATGAATAAATTTGGTTGTATTGAATATGCATTGGTTGTTATATGATTGTTAGTTGATTGTATAAAATTCATTAAGTGTTAATGAAATTGTTAGCGAAATTGGAAGCTATGTAATTGGATTCAAATTGGAAGAAAATAAATTTGAATAGAATTGAATATGAATTGGACTTGAATTAGCGAATGCAAACTAATTAAAATTGAATATGAATGAATGTTAGTAAATCCAATGTTAATGAATCAAATGTGATTTAAATTGAAAACCAATTCATTGAATATTAATGAGAATATGAATGAATATTGATTTGGTTATGCATGATAGTTGGTTGATGTTTGCATTTGTTGTTTTGTTGCATTTGCTATGTTGGCATATGTAGTTGTTATGTTGCTATATGTTGTATATTGATACTATTTTCATATATGCACGATTCTCATGTTGTTGTTGAGTGTATAGTAGGTGCGGATTGCGCTTGCTTCGCTTTTGGAGCTCGCTTTCTTGCTATATTAGCCGTATATGCTCGCTAATAATATAATAAGGTACATATCTCGGATTACATACCGTACTTTTACACTTTTTTCCCTACGGGATGCCTCATCACTTGATGAGATGTCTATTTGTGATATATATACTGTCATTTTTTTTTCGGATCGAGCCGCGCAAAGGAGACTCCGGCGAATTTTTCCGAAAATTTAAGGCGTTAGAATATTTTTGAGCAAATGGGAAATTTTTTGAAAACTATATATGGATTTGGAAACTTAGTAAAGATTTTTTATGAAGTTTAACTATGAATTTTGGGAAAGTTAAACACTTAAGAGATTTGAAAAATCTAATTTGAATGGTTTGTTTTGGTAAGTTAATGAATTCTGTAACTTTTCTTACTTGGTAATTTCGAGGACGAAATTCTTTTAAGGGGGGAAGTATGTAACGACCCAGAATTTATGTCAATTAAAATTTGTATATTTAATTAATTTTAAATATAAATAAGTGAAATTTATAAATCAAATAAATTTTATTTCGAATAATTGGATTTAATTGAATAATTAAATCGATAATTTAATAGTTGAAATTACAGGAATAATTGAAAATAGGGTTAAATATGATTGAAAATGATTCGTAAAATTTTATTTTATCATATTGGAGTTAAAACGATATTTGAGAACTTTTAAAATCGAATTAAAAGTTAAATTGTGAAAATTGAATATTTTAATATTTAATTATCGACTGTAAAATAGCCAATTTTTGAACAGTCTCAGAATTGGACGAAACTAGTTCCATTGGATCCGTAATAGTTTGTTATTATCGGATTTCAATTTTCATAGCAATTGGAGTTATCGTTTGACCGTGGCAGCTCGAAACGCATCGAAATTGTTTTAATATTAATTTGGCGAGTTAAAATAGCCATTTTTCAAAAAGTATCGGATTTCGAC
The DNA here is from genome assembly GCA_030765085.1 of Allium cepa. Taxonomy (NCBI): domain Eukaryota; kingdom Viridiplantae; phylum Streptophyta; class Magnoliopsida; order Asparagales; family Amaryllidaceae; genus Allium; species Allium cepa. The sequence goes on along the minus strand of CM060937.1, from coordinate 755,036,468 downwards.
GAAACCAGTTTCATCGGATCCGTAATGTGATATTATTGTAAGGTTTCAAATTTCGTGTCAATTGGATTTACCGTTTGTCCGGTGCAAGCTAAAACGCCTAGAAAATCGTTTAATCGGTTTAATTTTAAATCGATCGTTTATTGCCATATCTCGCACAGATGGTCGAATTAGCTTCCGAAACCTATTCCATTACGTCCGGAACGCGGGATAAACCCTAGAAACGCTGGTCACCGCACGTAAATCGGAGTCCGGGAAACCGGAATGAATAGTGTTCGTTTATTTTCTATAAATAGACCATTTTTGTCACAAAATAAAAAAAAAATAAAATAAAACCCTAATTTACAAAGTCAGCCGCCACCTCCTTCATCAATGGCCGAAACTATCTCTTCTCCTCCCTCAAATTTCCTCAAATCCAAGCAACAATTCGCGAAACTTTCTAAACGAAAGTCGTAGAGGGCAGTGAGATTGACAAGTTCAACGGTCAAGATTGTTTAATTCGAAATGGATTGGTGGCTATTGGGGTTTGAACGGGTTGCGTTCGAGCTCGTTTTTCACAAACTATGGTCGACCGGACTTCATGGGATCCTGGACGAAGGTGCGTAGGGGGGTGGGCTATCGATTGGTGGTCCCTGATCGCATTCTAGTGGTGGGTGGAGGCTCGATGATCGTGGAGTTTCGTGCGATAGTGGATTCGTTCAACCTGTAGACGAACGCGAATGAGAATAAAGGAAGAAAGCAAACGCACGGTCCAGATCTGGAGGAAAGGAAGCAACGGCTAGATGCAGTGTGGGTTTATAAATAATAAAAGAAATTGTATATTATTTATATTAAAAATCATTCAAACTATAAAATGTTGTATCTCTTTCATACGAGGTCCAAATCGGACGAAACTTTTTTGCGTTGGAACCGTATTGACGAATACTACGCAATGCAACTGCATTGGAGTCATTTGAAGCTAGTGAAAATTTTGGGTAAAATTAAACGTCTGTTTAATTTTATTCGAAATAAATCGCTAAAACGAAATTGAAACCAAGGTGAGAACTTCTCACTCAATCGAATCGGTTTCGATTTTAATTTTAAATAGTTAGATTTAAAATTGTTGATTGAATGTTGAATGATGATTATTAAAATAGACATTATGCGCCGTTAGTAAGCGGAGGTTATTTATTAAAAACATATACCGCGAATATTTCACCGTAAATTGGTATTATATATAATAGCAATATATATATTGGCATATGTATATATTGCAGTTGTTGATTTCCCGCATTATATAGCGGATGAGACCCTATTGCGCCGTCTATTAAATGGATAATATTTTAAATCCCATATACCGCGATAATTCCGTACTGGAGCGGAATTGGTATTGTGCTAACATCTTTGGGTGCAGGGAAACAGGTTGGAGGGATCCAACTGGATTCCTCAACTATATTGATTTATTTACAGATATTTTGATATTTGTTGATTATCATATCGATATATGATATTTGGATGTCGTGATTGACTATTTGGTGCCGCTGCATCATCGGATCCATTTCTTAAGTTTTAAAATAATGATTTTTGGTTTTAAAAGAAATTTTAAAGTGATTTTCAAAAGTATTCGTTTTATTAAATTTTGAATTGTTAAAATAAAAAAGCGTTAAAATTTCATTTTTATAAAAGTTATGATTTTTGGAAAATAATGCTTAAGTATAATTTTGAAGTATATCAGCTTTAAATAACGATTTTTAAGTTATTAAAAGAATAAATTGGTTTAAATTGGGATTTTTGAATTATTAAAAACGATGTATATAAAAGACTTACAAAATTGATATTTTATAAATTAAAAATATTGGAATATTAAAACGAGTTTTTAAAAGTGTTAAAGGTGAAATAAAGATGGATTTCATAAGTGAACGGAATTTATAGATTTATAAATTATGAAGTTATAAAATGAATAGATTTTGTGAAATAGAAGATTTATAAGTAATTATCTTAGAAATCGGATTTTGGCATTTAAATGAGATATAAATGGGATTTGTTAATAATGAGATTTATAAATCGAAACTTATAAATAGAAATGTAATTTATAAACATTATTTATAAATTCGAAATCAATTTAATTTGACAAATTGAATATTGAAGTTTATTAAAGGAAATATATTCACGATTTTAGACAGTGAATACATTATTGAATGAAATAGTCATGTTTGGCAAAAGGAATATTTAGAATGAAGTTAATTATTTTAAAGATGTTTTAAAATGTATTATGAATCGAAACCATAGATTTCAACATTTATTGTTGAAATAGACGTTTTCGAGAAAGAAGGAAATGATGGACTATAACACTGTTGTTATAGTAAATGATTTCCGAAAGGAAATGTTTTATATAGTATTGGGATTTATATATCTATCTAAATTTCGAATTCCTATACTAGTGATTTGGGGTCGTAGTAACGATGTTTTACGCAACATTGGTTTTAGCCCAAATAAATGTGTTAAGTGAATGTTTTCCTTAAAGAATGAAATATATACTTAATTTCGATATTAAGTATATGGAATATTTTCTAAGTATTGAAAATAAATGGATTTGTGAATTACTTATTAATAAATAAGTATGGAAATGTTTTTCCAATGTGAAATGAAATGTTTTGAGAATTTATCTTTTTGAAGATAAATCGAAAATGAATAATTGAAATCATATATTCATAAATATTTTGGAATGTAAATTCACTATGGAATTTATAAATGAAAAGGGGAATTTGTTTAAAATAAACGTTGATTTATTTTTGAAGTGTGGTAATTAATTTACGGATTTGGAACGTAAATATAAAGTAAATCGTTAAGAATTTATTTAATTGGTTTAAATGAACCATGTTGAAATGAAAGAAATTCCGCGTAAGGAAAATGATTGAAATTTGTTTTCAAAAGTGATAAAGGTGAAAAGTGATTTGAAAATTTGTTTTCAAATGGTTGAAGTGTGGAAAATATGTATCTAGTAAAGATATTTTGGAAAGTAAATAATTTGAAAAATTATTTGGGATTTGGTGATGTTGAACACGCCTATTGATAGTTAAATAATCCGACTATCAATATTTACCTTTAAATAGGTATTTGTTGTGATTTGTTTGAATTTGAATGCCACACTTATTTTTGAATAAGCGCTCACTATTCGGGTTAGCCGGGAAAGGACCTTGGGGTCGTATAACCCATTCCGAATATGTGATACGTCGTTATGGATTGCATTCGATGACCGGTGTTGAAGACCGGATATTTGTGAAAACGGAAGGATTACCGTCGAGTTACTCTACATCGGCTGATCTCCGATATAGAGGTTTTATCACCCTTAGTGACGGGAAGTCCGGTCGTGATTAGTGAATATCCGGAATGCAAGGACTTCTTTGTAAGTGCCTTCGGTTCTGTTCGATCCCGGAACAGACTTGTATGGATTGTATGTCTGACATCACAAATTGAGATATAAAGCTGATTTCTTTCAAATATATTTCTGTTGGTGGCGGAGAATTTATTCTCTTAGCTTAACACCCTTCTCTGAGACGTACGAGCTCAGAGATTATATAGTTGAAGGTTATTAGTGATATACTCCCAATTTGGTAGTGTGGCATGCTGAGTGTTGCTGTGAAATGATCATTGTTTGATCATTTGTGATTGGATCATTTATTTGATCATTTATCTTGGTGATCATTTCTATGATCATTTGTTGACCCAAAGCACGGCTTTTGTATAAAACGTGGCTTTGTGGACGAGACTTCGTCGGACCTCACATCCCGGAAATGGTCAAAACAGGAAGGATGCGGCAAGGTTATTAGGGGGTAGCGCCCCTTTAGTGTATGTCATTCCTTCTGGATAGAGGTGGTATCATGGTATGGAGCCCAGATATTTAACCTATGTTGTTGCTGCATATTTTGTGGTTGTTGGAAATCGAGGATCCTCGGATAGATCGGTTACGATCGGGGAATGATATATTCGTGTCAGTAGTTACCCAGTTAGGGGTAACCCGACCTTGTGTTGGTAGAGATCCGGTTTGGTTCTCGGGACGTCATTCCAGAGGCGTTTCCATATGGCAATGGGAAGTTCCTTGGCCTGACCATTTGTTGAAAATCTAAAGAAACAATACGAGACTTGTACGGTTTTAGTTGTATAACCTGCCATGGAATGTGGCGGTAACCTGCTATTGAACATGGTAGCTATAGTAGGCATAAGTGCGAAATGTCTATGCTGGCTAAGATTTATATCTTTATTTTCGAAATGATTTTTCCCTACGCTATGCACTAGCAATAATATCAAATGTTCTTTTTAATGCGTATCAAGCATCTTTGACTATCATAAGGAGAAATCTCCTCCGATTCTGCGTTTGCATTGTGTGTGTGTGCGGGAGGCCTTATGGTAGTCTCATTTTTAAAAGCATTGTGAATTGACTTTAAAAATATTCCTCTATTTTGATTTTAAAGATAAATAAACTGTTTTGAGTTCTCACACCAGTCACATGACTGACTCGGAGTTTATTATTTTCCTTCCTAAACTCTGGGTGTCCACCAATTTCCACACGGGCAGTCAGGAGTAAGGTTTATCAGGATATTCTGGAATTTAGGAGTTGCTGGAAGCAAGCTGGATGCATGGCGTATTCACTAGTATATAGTATTTCTTTTCCGCTGTTTGTTGTTGTACACTCTGATGATGTAATGTAATGTAATGTAATATAAATACTGATATAGTTCTTTGTTTAAAGATTATTCATTTATCTATTATATGTTGTTCCGCTGCGAATTGTGAGATTTTGATATTGTTCTGTTGTCTCTGTTCTGTTCTATCCTTTTCTCTCTTCTTCTATCTTCTTCTTCTTAAATCCTAACCTTTCGGTTTTTCGGCAACGAAAAATCGCAAACGTTATATATATATATATATATATATATATATATATATATATATATATATATATCCAATAATATATGAAGTATTTTTATTTCCTTAAACTTCACAAATCGTTTCAAAAATCAACTCGACCTTCCCGTTCAAATTTAATTAAAACAAAATTTATCAATTTCCATTCAATTTATCTTCTGACTAAACTAATTCAAATTTTGTCTATTTTAAATACGGATTTGAACCACAAAATGAACCATTCAAATTTCAATATAATTCGAAGTTAATATATTTCGGAGCTTTAAATATTCAACATTTCAAAGATTAAACTTTGATATTGCGTTTATCTCCCAACTTGACTTCACTATTATTTAGTTTTGAAATATTCACTTAATAAATTCAATATTATTTATATGACCTTAAATTTGCATTTTCTATATATTACCTTCGGTTTCTTTAGACATGAAACATCCACTAAATTTCTTAAATAAAAATTCAAGTTAGAGGATCATATGTTAAAGTTTCGAATTTAATAGTTCCAAATTGATTTAACTAAATAAAATCCTTAATTAATGACAAATTCAAATAAGTCTCAAATATATCTTCAAACCTTAGCTTATAAAATTTATTCCACAAATCTATTTCAGAAATACAAATTTAATAAATCCTTAAACATATTTCATATTAATAAAATCAATCTACATTAAATTATCTTAATATTAAATCTATATATAAAATAACCTTTATATATGATACTTTAAATCAATATTCATTAAAACCGTATAATTCTGTTCAAGACCGTAGAAATTATTTTCAAAACATTCATATAGACCACGGCGTCGATGTAAAATTTTCTATTCTATGGACAAGGGATACAGATATTTATTATTTAGATCCGTAAGTTAAATATATACTGGTGGATATCATTTCAACCCGTAATCTCAAATTCAATTCAGATGAAAATTGCTTGGGTTTATCATTTCAATCCATAACGAAATTCTCCTATTCTAAAATCCATTCGGGTATGTATCATTTCAGCCCATAGTGATTTCTATACTAACAGGGAACTTGCAGAGTGATAAGAGATATGAAAAATAATAATAACAACAGACATATATCATCAAAAATAAATATAAACAATAGGATATGGTGTCATATCCCATAAGTGAACAGTTGCAGATAATAGCATATATAACCATTTAAATAACTACAACATCGTATTTCAATTTAATCAAATTTAACAAAAAAAAAAGAATGTTAATCGTGAGTGATTGCTCACCTTTCGAGGCTAGAGAATGCAGAAGATGACATGGATACGCACACTGATACGGACACTGAAATTTGAATTATAAATCCGAGCACGAATTTCAAAGCGAAGTAGGATTGGCACGAATTGGACGAACGAGGCTGATAATCAAGAATTTATGAATTGAATCAGAATCGATCTGATATATACAGAAATTTTTGCTATTTTAATAAAAATCAAAATTCCATCCCCAAGAAAAATTTGAATCAGTCTGATATATACAGAAATTTTTGCTATTTTAATAAAAATCAAAATTGCATCCCTAAGAAAAATTTAAAGTCGATATATATATATATATATATATATATATATATATATATATATATATATAATTTACCTTTTTTTCATACATAAACCAATAGTTTTAACATTTGAAATAAAACATATATGTTAAATAAATATCCTTATAATTTTTCCAAACCATTTTAATTTTTACACATAGATCAAAATTTCTATTTACAAATCTATGACCCAAACCACCCCATACGACCTATGTATATAATATCATTAAGATTTATATTTTAAAATAAGATTAATATATAAAACTTCAACAAATTACACTGTTCAAATCTCATTTATAAACTACTATATACATATGGTACAAAATCCACTTCACAATACAATTATAAATTTTAAACACTTTACCTATATATATAAACTAATATATAACTACCCATACATAAACAGTAAAGCCTATACACAGACTTATATAAAAAATTTAGACTACAGATGTACGAATTACTTATATAACTTATATTATAACTTATTTTATAAATATATATAATAATGTAACCTGTGCAGACCGAAAGTATAAGTTAGAATGTAAACTTTATACAATATATATAAATAGCAACGATATAAACTTTAAAATAGTAACTTATTTTTTTTCCAAAAGCAACTGATCTACACTAAAACACATATACACCCTTAACTTTTATGCAAACATGCATGCCAACTGAAATGAAAACTTATATATTAGAAAACTAACTCCATACATAAGTGTATGTAAAGTGTATGTATGTGTGTGTGTATATATATATATATATATATATATATATAAGGCCATAAAGATATATCTATAATTATTATAACTTTAATTAAATATATGTCATATACGAACTTAGGAAAATAAACAACTTCAAAAAAAATCCTATACAACTTCCATAATAATAAGATGTAAATTGACCTTCAAATAAAAGTTATAAACCTGTTTATTATAAAACTACATATATATAATAACGGATTTTCAAACTTATAAAATAAATCATACAATATGGTTTGTAAAATATACATATATGTACTCAAAGTTAAACAAAAATGAATATAATTCTACTTGCCAAATATGCAGACTCCATTTGCAGATCCAACACAACTCACACATATTAAATATGCATACACTTCTAGAAACAAAACAAACTTTTCGAAAAAAATGGAAACTACGTTTGGTATATATATGTATTCAAATCCAACAACTTTATATAAACCACTATATGTATGCATCTTATATTTTTATACCGCTATCAATATATCATAACTATACTCCATATAAACAAATATGTGTACCAACTTTGAATGCTAGAATATGCATCAACAGCACATACAGGGGACGTGTATTGATAAAATCATCCATATCATAGCTAAATATAAAACTATATATAATATATATGAATAACACTTGCAAATATAATCTTAACTTACCTATGCCTGGTTATGCGAACAGTAGAGGAAACAGGGAGGGTCGCTGCGTCTTCGATGGATATTGTGCAAGGGGAAGAGTAGGTTTGGTGGAGGAGCGGAGTTTGGAAAAGGTGAAGGAGAGGCTGAAATTTGTAGTGCCAGGCAAGTTTATATAGAAGAGGAGAAGAAGCAATAAAAAAGGGAAGAAAATACAAACAGAAGTAAATGAAAACGACTAAATAAAAGTAATCAAAGAAATAGCACAATCACGTGCTATGATTCAGTTGAGGATTTAATGCAAAATATTCACGTTGATTCAGGAAAATAATCAAAGCAACTAAATGGTAGCACATTTCAAATTTGAACGGAAGGAAAGAGAAAAGTCACAATTTTGGAAAAATATCAAAGTAACAGCTACACATTGATTCAAGAGCTATTAAAGCAATTTTTAAATTGTGAAGGCAACATTACTTTGCGTTATATTTTTAAAATAAGAATGCCGAATGAAAATCAACAGTCAAATATGGTGCGGTGTAAATGGCAAGAGTCACGCTGATTACTGAATAAAAATAAAAATAAAACGAATAACCATTTTTTTTGGACGGTGGAAAAATGAAGAAATAAAAGGTCAGTGAAAGTAGGAATGAATATATTAGAAAAGTAATGATTCTAGTAGCAACGGTCATCTTAGATTAAGTCGAAAAATTTATAATAATTTATTACCGTGGCTATGGTTCAAATTTTTTTGAAAGCAAGGAAACCAAAAGGTCACAATTAAAGATAAACTTTAAATTTTTAATAAATAGAAAACGTATATAAGTTTATACATTTATAACTTTCCAGCTGTAGTGTATATATATAATGAATGGTCATAATGAAAGAAGTGGAAATAGAAAGCATAGGAAAGGTTAGAAAAATAAAATCTTCACCCTTAAATTCCGGAGAATAATAAGGTAATGTACCTCTTTAATGAAATGTACAGCAATGGTCACAAGCTAAATTTAGCTGAAAGTTTAAAGAAATGAGGGGAAGATGGTTTTTTTTTTAAATTAATCACTTCCCAGAATTAATATGTCAATGAAAAAAGGAAAGAAGATGAATCAGGAAAGCGTATTATAACTTATATATAACTATTAAACGGATAGATGGAAGAAAAGGCGAGCAGGTGAGTAAAAGTGGAAACTGATTTATAAGCGAAATGGAATGTGAGCTGTTGCCTAGGAAGAAAAAATGGAACAGTTTAAAAATTAAAGGAAACGGACTGCTGAAATTAAATGAGTATGAAACGTGTAAAAGTTATACACCGAAACGGCTATAAATTTCAATTATTATTATTTAAAATTTCTCAAAAATCAAATTAAATACGCTAAATAAAACCATTAAAAATTAACAAAATTTTACGGGTCGTTACATATACGAATTTGGACCGCTATTCATATACTATAATGTTTGTGTATATAAATTCGTGTAAATTTAATAGAATTACATAAAAATACTTTTTAGACCTGATATCATCATATCAAATCTCAAAAGATAGTTTCATATAAATTGGACAAACTTAAATGGCCCGAATCAAAAAAATTTATATTTTTGGACTATTTCTGCACAAAAACTTAATATTCTCATATTAATTCGCACAAATTGTATAAGAATGCTCAAAGAATATGTTTATGGCTGTAAACGTCATATTTTTTCTTAGCAATTTGCTCATATAAGTTTAACTTGATCTATCCTTCATTTCACTATGATTTTCCAAATTTTATGACTCATTTTCATGTAGTTTACATATAGAGTTTAGATATACATTATATTACACAATTAGCTCATTTACTATCCAAAAATAAATCTTTATACATGTTTGGCAAAGTTTCCGAAATTCAGAGATTAATTTCGAAATTACGCATTTAGTTACCAAATATAGTCTTATTAAATCTTGAAATCAAGAGAGTGAATATAGAACTTACTATGATCGATTTCGCCCAATTCGAAAGCCTCTAGCCTCACTTTCTTTCGCTATGCAGAGATAGCACTACCTTCAATTCGCTGCACCACTAGTGACCCCTAAGCATTCTTTCTTACTTTCCTCTTCGATTTAAGACCTTAATTTCTTAATTTGGCTTTGATTTTGGATATTATGGTTAATGAGAACGTCAGGGAAGACGAAGAGAGAGATGGAAAATTAGTATTCTGGAATGGAAAGTGGGATACGCATCTCATTTTTGAGTAAAAGGAGATAAACAACTGCAATCTGCTCGAAAATAAAAATTCGGATACAGACTGCATGGCGTCGGTGCAACCCGATGACCTTTTTGGTCTAATCTCCTTCATACGAGCTCTGTGCGACCTAAACAAATATATCGTTCAAATCAGAAAAAGGGGACATTGCGATGGCGCTAGTTTCATCACCAAATTCCAATGTCTTAAAAATGACCATTGCACCCATCCTTCTCATTAATTTATTTATTCAATTCATCAATTCCACTATTTTTCATATTATCATATACTATTTTTATTCAACTAGAATACTATTTAATTTTTTAGGATATTAGATTCTCCCCACTAAAATTAATTTCGTCCCAAATCCAAAAACTAAGCAGGCTCTATTTCAAATCAAAATCCAAAATTAAGCCTGTTGTAACCTATAAATATTGCCCTTTACGGCATGCGATATTCGTGTACTGACACACATTGCTGCATAGGCTCGGTGCCTAATCTACCACATCACTCGGTCTGAGCACACTCAAGAATTCTACCACATCACTCGGTCCGATCACTAGAAATCAAATCTTTATTTTTAAACTGTATTTTATAAATATAAATCATATATACATGTTATCACCGTTTAGTGTACTTTAACTTTTGAAATCAATTTTGTGTCGTTTCGATGTGATTATGTACACCAAACCATTAATATACGAATTTGGACTGCTATTCATATACTATAGGGTTTGTATACGTAAATTCGTGTAAATTTAATAGAATTACATAAAAATACTTTTCAGACCTGATATCATCATATCAAATCTCAGAAGATGGTTTCATACCAATTGGACGAACATAAATGGCCCGAATCACAAAATTTGTAATTTTGGACTGTTTCTGCTCAAAAACTTAATATTCTCATATTAATTCGCAAAAATTGTATAAGAATGCTCAACGATTATGTTTAGGTTTGTAAACCTCATATTTCATCATAGCAATTTGCTTATATAAGTTTAACTTTGATCTATCCTTCATTTCACTACGATTTTACAAATTTTATGCATCATTTTTGCGTAATTTACATATAGTGTTTAGACGTACATTATATTACACCATTAGCACATTTACTACCCAAAAATAAATCATTATTCATGTTTGGCAAAGTTTCCAAAATTCAGAGGCCTAATTTCGAAATTACACATTTAACTACAGAATATAGTCTTTTTAAATCATGAAATCAATAGAGTGAATATTGAACTTACTATGATCGATTTCTTCCAATTCCAAAGCCTCTAGCCTCACTTTCTTTAGCTGTGTAGAGATAGCACTTCCTTCAATTCGCTGCACCACCAGTGACCCCTAAGCATTCTTTCTTGCTTCCCTCTTCGATTTTGGACCTTAATTTCTTAATTTGGCTTTAATTTTGGATATTATGGTTAATGCGAACGTTAGGGAAGGAGAAGAGAGAGATGGGTTTTCAGAATGGAAAGTGGGATACGCATCTCCTTTTTGAATCAAAGGAGATAAATAACTACAATCTGCTCGAAAAATAAAATTCAGATTCAGATTGCGTGCCGTCGGTGCGACTCGGTGACGTTTTCGGTCTAATCTCCTTCATACGAATTCCAAGCGACCTAAACAAATATATTGTTCAAATCAGAAAAACGGGACGGTTGCGATGGCACCAGTTTCGTTACCAAATTCCAATGTCTTAAAAATGACCATTTTACCCATCCTATTTATTAATTTATTTATTCAATCCATCAACTCCACTATTTTTCATATTATCGTATATTATTATTATTCAATTAGAATACTATTTGATTTTTCAGGGTATTAGATTCTCCCCAATAAAATGAATTTCGTCCCAAATTCAAAAATTAAGCCGGCCCTATTCCAAATTAAAAACAAAAATTAAACCCGTTGTAACTTATAAATATTGCCCCTTTATGGCATGCGATATCCCTGTACTAACACATAGCCGCATGGGCTCGGTGCATAATCTACCACATCACTCGGTACGAGCACACTCAGGAAATCAGGCATGAAGCTTTAAATTTATATATTCCGGCCTAAAATGGGTTCAAGAACCTGTCAAAATACTCGACGAACAGTATGTTGTACTAGCCAAAGACAATTCTTGAGTTACTCCACGATTTATAAATTTCTATAATATTGTATTTTTATTAGTTTTAACCTTTTTTTCTTGCGATTTCTTAGCTTTTGATCTTCATACTTACATAATATACATTCATATCAAACCACTATTTTCCCCGTCATTTTTTTCCTCGTTTTATTTTTTGGAATTATAATTCCTTCAACTTTCTTCTATTGAAATAAATTATACGAATTATATATATATAGTTTATATTCTAAATAAAATTATATTTCTTACTTAAAACATATGCATTCGATCTCTAGAAATCAAATCTTTATTTTTAAACCGTATTTTATACATATAAATCATATATACATGTTGTCAAAGTTTAGTGCACTTTAACTTTTGAAATCAATTTAGTGTCGTTTCGATGTGATTATATATACACCAAACTATTTATTTACGAATTTGGATTGCTACTCATTTAGTGTTTGTGTACATAAATTCGTGTAAATATAATAGAATTACATAAAAATACTTTTCAGACCTGATATCATCACATCAAAGCTCAGAAGATAGTTCATATCAATTGGACAAACTTAAATGACCCGAATCAAAAATTTTGTATGTTTGGACTGTTTCTGCTCAAAAATTTAATATTCTCATATTAATTCGCACAAATTATATAATAATGCTTAAAGATTATGTTTAGGTCTGTAAACGTCATATTTTATCTTTGCAATTTGCTCATATAAGTTTAACTTGATCTATCCTTCATTTCACTATGATTTTATAAATTTTATGCCTCATTTTTGCGTACTTTACAGAGTTTAGATGTACAATATATTACACCATTAGCACATTTACTACCCAAAAATAAATCATTGTTCATGTTTGGCAATATTTCCAAAATTCAGAGTGCCTTATTTCGAAATTACACATTTAGTTACCAAATGTAGTCTTATTAAGTCATGAAATCATCAAGAGAGTGAATATAGAACTTTCTATGATCGATTTCTTCCAATTCCAAAGCCTCTAGCCTCATTTTCTTTCGCTGTGTAGAGATAGCACTTCCTTCAATTCGCTGCACCAGCAGTGACCCTAAGCATTCTTTCTTGCTTCCCTCTTCGATTTTGGACCTTAGTTTCTTAATTTGGCTTTGATTTTGGATATTATGGTTAATGAGAACGTTAGGGAAGAAGAAGAGAGAGATGGAAAATTAGTTTTTCGGAATGGAAAGTGGGATACGTATCTCCCTTTTGAGTCAAAGGAGATAAATAACTGCATCTGCCTGAAAAATAAAATTCGGATTCAAATTGCGTGCCGTTGGTGCGACTCGACGATGTTTTCAGTCTAATCCCCTTCATACGATCTCCAAGCGACCTAAACAAATATATCGTTCAAATCAGAATAATGAGACGATTGCGATGGCGCCAGTTTCGTTATCAAATTCCAATGTCTTAAAAATGACCATTTTACCCATCCTTCGTATTAATTTAAGTATTCAATCCATCAATTCCACTATTTTTCATATTTCATATATTATTATTATTCAATTAGAATACTATTTGATTTTTCAGGGTATTAGATTTTTTGCCCATTAAAATGAATTTCGTCCCGAATTCAAAAACTATGTCGGGCCCTATTCCAAATCAAAAACCAAAATTTAGCCTGTTGTAACTTATAAATATTGCCGCTTTACGACATGCGATATCCGTGTACTAACACACATTGCCGCATAGGCTCAGTGCCTAATCTACCATATCACTCGGTCCGAGCACACTCAGGAAATCAGGCATGAAGCTTTAAATTTATATATTCCGGCCTAAAATGGGTTCAAGAACCTATGAAAAATACTCGACGATCAATACGTTGTACTAGCCAGAGACAATGCTTGGGTTACTCCAGATATCTATAATATTGTATTTTTATTAGTTTTAACCTTTTGTTCTTGCGATTTCTTAGCTTTTGATCTTCATACTTACGTAATATACATTCATATCAAACCACTATTTTCCCCGCAATCTTTTTTCCTCAATTTATTTTTTGGAATTATAATTTCTTCAACTTTCTTCTATTGAAATAAATTATATAAATTATATATATATATATATATATATATATATATATAGTTTATATTCTAAATAAAATTGTATTTCTTACTAAAACATATGTATTTGATCTTTAGAAATCAAATCTTTAATTTTAAACCGTATTTTTTACATATAAATCATATATACATGTTATCACCGTTTAGTGTACTTTAACTTTTGAAATCAATTTCGTGCCGTTTCGATGTGATTATATACACCAAACCATTAATATACGAATTTGGACTGCTATTAATATACTATAGTGTTTATGTACATAAATTCGTGTAAATTTAATAGAATTACATAAAAATTCTTTTCAGACCTGATATCATCATATCAAATCTCAGAAGATAGTTACATATAAATTGGACAAACTTAAATGGCCCGAATCATAAAATTTGTATTTTTGGACTGTTTCTACTCAAAAACTTAATATTCTCATATTAATTCGCACAAATTGTACAAGAATTCTCAAAAATTATGTTTTGGTCCGTAAACGTCATATTTCATCTTAGCAATTTCCTCATATAAGTTTAACTTGATCTATCCTTCATTTCACTATGATTTTCCAAATTTTATGCCTCATTTTTGCGTATTTTACATATAGATTTTTACATGTGCATTATATTACACCATTAGCACATTTACTACTCATTTTTGATGTTTGGCAGTGTTTCCAAAATTCAGAGAGCCTAATTTCGAAATTATACATTTAGTTACCAAATATAGTCTTATTAAATCATGAAATCGTGAAAGTGAATATATAACTTACTATGATCGATTTCTCCTATTTTATAAGCCTCTAGCCTCACTTTCATTCGCTGTGTAGAGATAGCACTTCTTTTAATTCGCCGCACCACCAGTAACCCCAAAGCATTCTTTCTTGCTTCCCTCTTCGATTTTGGACATTAATTTCTTAATTTGGCTTTGATTTTGGATAATATGGTTAATAAGAACGTCAGGGAAGAAAAAGAGAGAGGCGGGAAATTAGTTTTTCGGAATGGAAAGTGGGATACGCATCTCCTTTTTGAGTCAAACAAGATAAATTACTGCAATCTGTCCGAAAAATAAAATTCGGATTCTGATTGCGTGCCGTCGGTGCGACTCGACGACGTTTTCGGTCTAATCTCCTTCATATGAGCTCCAAGCGACCTAAACAAATATATCGTTCAAATTAGAAAAACGAGACGGTTGCGACGGCGCCAGTTTCGTTACCAAATTCCAATGTCTAAAAAACGACCATTTTACCCATCCTTCTTATTAATTTATTTATTCAATCCATTAATTCCACTATTTTTCATATTATCATATATTATCATTATTCAATTAGAATACTATTTGATTTTTTAGGGTGTTAGATTCTCCCCATTAAAATGAATTTCGTCCCAAATTCAAAAACTAAGCCGACCCTATTCCAAATCAAAAACCAAAATTAAGCCTGTTGTAACTTATAAATATTGCCCCTTTACGACATGCGATATCCGTGTACTAACTCACATTGCAGCATAGGCTTGGTGCCTAATCTACCACATCACTCGGTCCGAGCAAACTTAGGAAATCGGGCATGAAGCTTTAAATTTACATATTCCGGCCTAAAATGGGTTCAAGAACCTGCCAAAAATACTCTTCGACCAGTACGTTGTACTAGCCGGAGACAATTCTTGAGTTGCTCCAGGATGTATAAATTTCTATAGTAATGTATTTTTATTAGTTTTAACCTTTTGTTTTTGCGATTTCTTAGCTTTTGTTCTTCATACTTACATAACATACATTCATTACAAACCACTATTTTCCCTGTAAGTTTTTTCCTCGTTTTATTTTTTTGAATTATAATTCCTTCAACTTTCTTCTATTGAAATAAATTATATAAATTATATAAATTATATATATATAGTTTATGTTCTAAATAAAATTATATTTCTTACTAAAACATATGTATTCGATCTCCAGAAATCAAATCTTTATTTTTAAACCGTATTTTATACTTGTAAATCATATATACATGTTATCACCGTTTAGCGTACTTTGACTTTTGAAATCAATTTCGTGCTGTTTCGATGTGATTATATACACCAAACCATTAATATACGAATTTGGGCTGCTATTCATATACTATCGTGTTTATGTACATAAGTTCGTGTAAATTTAGTAGAATTACATAAAAATACTTCTCAGACCTGATACCATCATATCAAATCTCAGAAGATAGTTACATATCAATTGGACAAACTTAAATGGCCCGAATCATAAAATTTGAATTTTTGGACAGTTTCTGCTCAAAAACTTAATATTCTCATATTAATTCGCACAAATTCTATAAGAATGCTCAAAAATTATGTTTAGGTCCGTAAACGTCATATTTCATTTTAGTAATTTGCTCATATAAGTTTAACTTGTTCTATTGTAACGACCCGTAATTTTCGATAATTAAATTTATTAATTTAATAAGATTTTGGTAAATAAATTTGGAAGAAATAAAAACTTTGTAATTTAACAATGAAATGAGTGCTAAAATGAAATGTAACAATGGTATTAAGAACTAATTTTTAACAATAGAAATGAAACTCCAATAATGAACTAATGCAAATTGTTATACTTAGTTATAAATTTGAATATCAGGAAACAAGTGTGAATGTTGAATCAATTAATGAGATAATATATGATTGATAGAAATGGAAGTAAATCAGTGTTGGTAACGTAATTGTAACATTTGGCTATATAGATAGTAGACTTATTAATGTGAATAAAATCCCAATAAATGAAATAATACAAATGTAAGTATTGAATTGATCAATGAATTACCACATAATTAATGATAGATGAATAGAATTAGTGTTGGGAAAAGAATTATAACATTTGATTTTAAATAATAATGGATTCATAAGTGCCATTAAAAGTTATAGTAACAATTATTATAAGTTGCCTATTTAATTAGTCCATAAAATTAATTGGAAATCGGTTATATTTAAATATAAATAAATGTTCGTTAAGGTGAGTTAGAACAGAAATTGTAAAGTGTGAATGTAATAAAATGAATGAAAACATATAAAACCAAGTTGAACAAATTTATTGAGATTTTAATTATAATAAATGCATATATTTGACAAATTCAATATAATTGAAAATAATGATTGATAGAAAGGAGAGATGGAAATTTGAATATATTAATGTAATGAAAGACAAACAAATACTAACTAGGGTTATAGAGTAATAATAGACTTAATAGGAAGATTGGAATTGAATCAAATCAGTTTATTTGGAATTAATTAAAATTAATTGGAATTCAATCTATAATAAATGGCTTTATTATAAGTAAATGAAATTAAATAATACGTTAATTGAATAAAGATGAAATGGGAAGTATTAATGTCATAAATACAAACCAATGGTAATTATACCATGAATGACAATTAGTTGAATAACAGGATTTAAAAACCAAATAAATGGATTTTTTGGAATTTCAATTGATAATTAATGAATTTACTGAAATTGAAATTTGATACTGTAATTGGTGATTAATTAACTTTAAATTGACATAGAATTTGTTATAAAGGATTATAAATTACTAAAGTAATCCAAGATGATAAAAATTATAACTTATAGAATTTGAATGAAAAAAATGATTTAATTTAATTTAATATTAATTTATTTAATTAATGTGAAAGTAGCCATTTTGACCACTGACTCGGATTACGACGAAACCAGTTTCATCGGGACCGTAACAGTAAATTATTATAGGATTTCAAGTTTCGTAACGACCGGACTTGTCGTTTGATCGTACGGGCTCGAAATGCCAAGAAATCAAATTAATTGAAAATCAATTTGAAATAACTTGATTTTACATAACTTCTTCATACGATGGAATTTTGACTTGAAACATGTTCCATTGCGTCTAAAATATTTAAAAACATCTATTTTGATAGATGGGTTGACTCATTTTCGTCTCGGAGTCAGAACGGGTTTTTGGGCCATTTATCGTTCAACTTTCAATCCAAATCAATCCGGTCCATTCTAATTTCAGCTTTGCCTATATATACCTCGTTGTAAACTCTAGTCACTCCTCATTCTCATTTGTTTATATGTACCTTCTTTCTGAACTTCTCATCCCAATGGCAGACAAAACCTAATTCCCAAATATCAAATTCAATCTCGTGTTCAACTTCAAAATTCAAACTCCATAAAACTATATCAAATAATATACCAATTTGAAGCTCTCGACGAGTGCATCTCAGATCTGTAATTCGTTTTCCAATCTGAACCCTGTTTATATTGAAATTTAAGAACAAATCTCGGCCTTCCATTTCATCGTGATTAACTGCAGTGGATCGTCAAATCGACGATACCACGGTGTGGAGTGGGTCTTGCGGTATTCATCGGTGTGATGTTCGCGAAAAATTCAATTAGGGCTAGCAAAATGCGGCGGCTGGGCGTTTCCATCTCCGATGGGTGACGAGGTGGTTCGTGGGTGGTCGGGGAGTGAGGCGCAGGTGGAGGCGATCTCAATGGTAGTAGCGACGTGGCGAAAGATGGTCGGAGGGTGGCATTTTGGCTGGTCAACGCAGGGCTCCGGTCGTGAGTATTGGAATAGGCAATTCTGGAAGAAGAACGTTTCCAGGCGATGACGTGGCTTTAAGAGATTGGTTCGTTTTTTTTACCTTAAAGTTTTAAATCGTTCTAATTCACAAAACTTTTTACGAGGTCCATTTCACGCGCGGTTTTCTCCTCTAGGATCATGTTGAAATTCCGGACATTTTGATGCTAATTTGGATGAATTCTGAGACCGTTTGAATTTTGGGTTTAAATTCAAAAGGTGGGTGTTTTAACCAACTCACAACTTCTAAAATTCCTTATGTTCGTTAAATTAATTTATAATGTGATTAGGAATCTATTTATGCCTGTTTAATATATTTAAATTGCTATTCCTGTTAATTTGCATCCTTTTGAATTAAATCATTATTTAATTTATTATTGAATGTAAATTTCCAGTTAAATACCTGTTATTGACTACCAGTTCAATATTGATATTTATTGATTGTTTTGGATGATGATTGTGATGGATGTGAAATTTTGATATTGGTTGAATGGATGTTTATTTTATATGGTTATAAACTACAAGTTCGTTATGGATTTTTATTTAACTCGGGATTGCAATTTGAAATGATATATTACCGTAAAATTTTAAACTGCGGATTGAAATGATAAATATCCGTATCACTTGAGCCTAGGGTAGAGAATTACATACGGACACCGGATTGGTTAAATTAAATGATTTTAAGACCCTTAATATTCGAATTTAATTAAATGATATTTTGAAATAAATTTGATTTATATAAACTGACTTATTATCGGAAATCAAATTTATTGAAACTTATAAATTGAAACGTTAGAAATTGGGTTGCTGATTTGGAAATTGAAATTGGTCTGATTTTGTTGAAATGAAATAAATAGTTTTAAATTGATTAATTCCAAATTCATGTTTTCAAATATAAACTGTTTTAAATTATATTATTTTTAAGATCCTAAATATTAAGATTTTCAGATTTATAAACTATCTAAGCCTATATTAATTATATTAAATCTATTTAACCTATTTAAAACTATTTAATTTATTTTAAACTAAATTAAACCATTTTAACTTATATTAAATCTAATTAATCTATTTTAAAGCTATTTAATCTATTTTAATTATATTTAATCTATTTTAAATCTATTTAACTAATTTAAATCTACATTAATTATTCTAGAGTATTTTACTATTAAAAATTTATTTAAACTATGTATAACTATTTTTACCATTTATTACTATTTAAACTATTTTTTTAGTTTCTCATACTAAGAAAAGGGAAGTATTTATATTCAAAGTCCTTTGGTTTAAAAGCAAATATGATGAAATGATTTAAATGTGTAATAGATTGAAAATAACGATTTTGAAGTAAGGATTTAACCTGTTTTGAAAATATGGTTTTGGAAGGAATTATGACTTTTGAAAGTGAATATGGATTTAAAGCGAATATGATTTGAAAGTGAATATGATTTGGAAGTATTATTGGTTTTGAGAATATGATATTTTGATATCAATTGTAAATTGACTTTGAGATGTAAAGGAACCATCCGATGTGAAATAAGTGTTTGGTTGTTAAAGAGATCGAGATCGGATATTGTCATACTCTCTACCAATACCGAAAACCACTTTTACAAGTGTGTACGTGGTGGAGATTGCAGAAATGAAGTAGGAAGGTTTGATGAACGATTTCTGTAAGGTATGACGTGACCCTGACTCCCGTGAGTCAGCTTAGATGTGACTAAAATCACGAGCTATACCGGGCCAAGTGAGGTCATTCCTCTTAGCGGGCATATTTCTTCGATATTATATTTGACTTTGTGATTGATTTGGTGGCCACCCATCGATTTCTGATTATGGAAGTGCGTCCGAGGTGGACTGTAGTAGCTGCTATGCGTTACCACCAGTCCGGGAGTGCAATTGGTTTATCTACCCTGGCATCTCCTCATGTGCCGTGTTCACATGCCCCAGCGCACCTTCTACGAGTTTGTTTTGTACCATACCTATGGAGTGCCCTTTGATAGCCCTCCAGTTTACGGAGGAATTACGGTATTATATAAACTATGAGAATATATAAAAATGTGTTAAGGGGGATATGGGTAACGCCTTAACGCTATTTTAATACTTTACTTTACTGTAGACACTATTATAATAGCGTATTTTACTACATAGGAGATGTCAAACCCCGTAAACATCTTTGACGCCATTCCACTCGTATTTATTTACCGTTGATTTAACTTACATAAGATCTTTTAGTTCTGACTCGAGTGTTTTGTCTTTTCAATTCGCTCGGGTCAGCCTGAGCATTTCAGGATTTTGAAGACCTTATTTCTGGAGGACGAAGACGAAAATTTGTACTATTATTATATACTATAATTAATTCACCGCATCATGTATCCCGCTGCATTATTTATTATTCCCTGATATGTTTAACTCTGATCTGTGTTGTATAAGTATAATCAAATGTTTTGTAAAACAGCTTCATGAACTGTTTATTTGATTATTATATTTTGTCGTTCCGCTGCAAGATTCTTTTTGTTTTTTACTTTATCTTTCTTTTCTTATTCACCCCAATAATAATCCGCCCTTATGTATGGTTTGAGTAAACATGTGTGTCTGCTTAAAGCGTCCTAAAAGGCGGGATGTTACATCTATCCTTCATTTCACTATGATTTTCCAAATTTTATGCCCTATTTTTGCATACTTTACATATAGAGTTTAGATGTACATTCTATCACACCATTTAGCACATTTACTACCCAAAAATAAATCATTATTCATGTTTGGCAAAGTTTTCAAAATTCAGGGAGCCTAATTTCGAAATTACACATTTGGTTACCGAATATAGTCTTATTAAATCATGAAATCAAGAGAGTGAATATAGAACTTGCTATAATCGATTTCTCCCAATTTCAAAGCCTCTAGCCCCACTTTCTTTCGCTGTGTAGAGATAGCACTTCCTTCAATTCGTTGCACCACCAGTGACCCATAAGCATTCTTTCTTGCTTCCCTCTTTGATTTTGGACCTTAATTTCTTAATTTGGCTTTGATTTTGGATATTATGGTTAATGAGAACGTCAGGGAAGAAGAAGAGAGAGATGGAAAATTAGTTTTTCAAAATGGAAAGTGGGATACGCATCTCCTTTTTGAGCCAAAGGAGATATATAACTGCAATCTGCCCGAAAAATAAAATTCGGATTCAGATGGCGTGCCGTCGGTGCGACTTGATGACGTTTTTGATCTATTCTCCTTCATACGAGTTCCAAGCGACCTAAACAAATATATCTTTGAAATCAGAAAAACAGGACGGTTGCGATGATGCCAGTTTCGTTACGAAAGTCCAGCGTCTTAAAAATGACCATTTTACCCATCCTTCTTATTAATTTATTTATTCAATCCCCCAATTCCACAATTTTTCATATTATCATATATTATTATTATTCAATTAGAATACTATTTGATTTTTCAGGGTATTAGATTCTCCCCGTTAAAATGAATTTCGTCCCAAATTCAAAAACTAAGCAGGCCCTATTCCAAATCAAAAACCAAAATTAAGCCTGTTGTAACTTATAAATATTGTCCCTTTACGACATGCGATATCTGTGTACTAACAGACATTGCCGCATAGGCTCGATGCCTAATGTACCACATAACTCGGTCCGAGCACACTAAAGAAATTAGGCATGAAGCCTTAAAATTGTATATTCCGGCCTAAATTGGGTTCAAGAACCTGTCAAAAACATTCGACGACCAGTACGTTGTACTAGCCGGAGACAATTCTTGGGTTACACCAGGATGTATAAATTTTTATAATATTGTATTTTTAACCTTTTGTTCTTGCGATTTCTTAGCTCTTGATCTTCATACTTATAATATTTTCCCCGTAATTTTTTTCCCCATTTTATTTTTTAGAATTATAATTCCTTCAACTTTCTTCTATTGAAATAAATTATATAAATTCAATATACATAGTTTATATTCTAAATAAAATTATATTTCTTACTAAAACATATGTATTCGATCTCTAGAAATCAATTCTTTATTTTTAAACCGTATTTTATACATATAAATCATATGTACATGTTATCATCGTTTAGCGTACTTTAACTTTTGAAATCAATTTCATGCCATTTTGATGTGTTTATATACACCAAACCATTAGCATACGAATTTGGACTGCTATTCATATACTATAGTGTTTGTGTACATAAATTCGTGTAAATTTAATAGAATTACATAAAAATTTTTTTCAGACCTGATATCATCATATCAAATCTCAGAAGATAGTTTCATATCAATTGGACAAACTTAAATGGCTCGAATCATAAAATTTGTATTTTTGGACTGTTTCTGCTCAAAAACTTAATATTCTCATATTAATTTGCACAAATTGTATAAGAATGCTCAAAGATTATGTTTAGGTCTTCAAACGTCATATTTCATCTTAGCAATTTGCTCATATAAGTTTAACTTGTTCTATCCTTCATTTCACTATGATTTTACAAATTTTATGCCTCATTTTTACGTACTTTACATATGGAGTTTAGTTGTACATTATGTTACACCATTAGCACATTTACGACCCAAAAATAAATCATTAGTCCTGTTTGGCATTGTTTCCAAAATTCAGAGGCCTAATTTCGAAATTACACATTTAGTTACCGAATATAGTCTTATTAAATCATGAAATCAAGAGAGTGAATATAGAACTTACTGTGATCGATTTCTTCCAATTCCAAAGCCTCTAGCCTCAATTTCTTTCGCTGTGTAGAGATAGCACTTCCTTCAATTCGCTGCACCACCAATGACCCCTAAGCATTCTTTCTTGCTTCCCTCTTCGATTATGGACTTTAATTTCTTAATTTGGCTTTGATTTCAGATATTATGGTTAATAAGAACGTCAGGGAAGAAGAAGACAGAGATGAGAAATTAGTTTGCTGGAATGGAAAGTGAGATATGCATCTCCTTTTTGTGTCAAAGGAGAAAAATAACTGCAATATTCCCGAAAAATAAAATTCGGATTCATATTGCACGCCGTCGGTGCAACTCGACGTTGTTTTCAGTCCAGTCTCCTTCATACGAGCTCCAAGCGACCTAATCAAATATATTGTTCAAATCAAAAAACGTGACGGTTGCGATGGCGCCAGTTTCGTTACCAAATTCTAATGTCTTAAAATGACCATTTTACCCATCCTTCTTATTAATTTATTTATTCAATTAGAATAGTATTTGATTTTTCAGAGTATTAGATTCTACTCATTAAAATAAATTTCGTCCCAAATTCAAAAACTAAGCTGGCCCTATTCCAAATCAAAAACCAAAATTAAGCCTGTTGTAACTTATAAATATCGCCCCTTTCCGACATGCGATATCCGTGTACTAACACACATTGCCGCATATGTTCGGTGCCTAGTCTACCACATCACTCTGTCTGAGCAAACTCAGGAAATCAGGCATGAAGCTTTAAAATTATATATTCCAGCCAAAAATGGGTTCAAGAACCTGTCAAAAATACTCGACGACCAGTACGTTACTAACAGGAGACAATTCTTGGGTTACTCTAGGATGTATAAATTCTATAATATTGTATTTTTATTATTTTTAACCTTTTGTTCTTACAATTTCATAACATTTGATCTTCATACTTACGTAATATACATTCTTAACAAACCACTAACATTCCTCGTTTTATTTTTTAGAATTATAATTCCATCAATTTCTTCTATTGAAGTAAATTATATAAATTATATGTATAGTTTATATTCTAAATAAAATTATATATCTTACTAAAACATAAGTATTCTTTCTTGCTTCCCTCTTCGATTAGGGACCTTAGTTTCTTAATTTGGCTTTGAATTTGGATATTGCGATTAATGAGAAAGTTAGGGAAGAAGAAGATAAAGATAGGAAATTAATTTTTCGGAATGGAAAGTGGGATACACTACTCCTTTTTAAGTCAAATGAGATAAATAACTGCAATCTGTCCGAAAATTAAAACTCGAATTCAGATTGCCTGCCGTTAGTGCGACTCGACTACGTTTTCGGTCTAATCTCCTTCGTACAAGCTCCAAGCGACCTAAACAAATATATCGTGCAAATCAGAAAAACAGGACGGTTGCGATGGCGCCAGTTTCGTTACCAAATGCCAATGTCTTAAAAATGACCATTTTAACCATCTTTCTAATTAATTTATTTATTCAATCCATCAATTCCACTATTTTCATATTATGATATATTATTATTATTCAATTAGAATACTATTTGATTTTTCAGGGTATTCGATTCCCCCCACTAACGAATTTCGTCTCAAATTAAAAAACTAAGCCGGCCCTATTTCAAATCAAAAACCAAAATTAAGCTTGTTGTAACTTATAAATATTGCCCCTTCACGAGCGATATCCGTGTACTAACACACATTGCCGCATAGGCTCGGTGCCTAATCTACCACATCACTCGGTCCGAGCACACTCAGGAAATCAAGCATGAAGGTTTAAATTTATATATTCCGGCCTAAAATGGGTTCAAGAACCTGTCAAAAGAACTTGACGACCGTATGTTGTACTAGCCGGAGACAATTCTCGGGTCATTCCAGGATGTATAAATTCCTATAATATTGTATTTTTATTATTTTTAACCTTTTTATCTTGCAATTTCTTAGCTTTTGATCTTCATACTTATGTAATATACATTCATAAAAAGCCACTATTTCCCCGTAAGTTTTTTTCCTTGTTTTATTTTTTAGAATTATAATTCCTTCAACTTTCTTCTATTGAAATAAATTATATAAATTCTATATACATAATTTATATTCTAAATAAAATTATATTTCTTACTAAAACATATGTACTCGATCTCTAGAAATCAAATCTTTATTTTTAAACCGTATTTTCTACATATAAATCATATATACATGTTATCACCGTTTAGTGCACTTTTGACTTTTAAAATCAATTTCGTGCCGTTTCGATGTGATTATGTACACCAAACCATTAATATAAGAATTTGGACTACTATTCATATACTATAGACTTTGTGTACATAAATTCATGTAAATTTAATAGAATTACATAAAATTACTTTTTAGACCTGATATTATCATATCAAATCTCAGAAGATATTTTCGTTTCAATTGGACAAACTTAAATGGCCCGAATCATTAAATTTGTATTTTTAGACTGTTTCTACTCAAAAACTTAATATTCTCATATTAATTCGCACAAATTGTATAAGAATGCTCAAAGATTATGTTTAGGTCTGTAAACGTCATATTTCATCTTAGCAATTTTCTCATATAAATTTAACTTGACCTATCCTTCATTTCACTAAGATTTTCCAAATTTTATGCCTCATTTTGCGTAGTTTACGTATAGAGTTTAGATGTACATTATATTACACCATTAGCACAATTACTACCCTAAATAAATCATTATTCATGTTTGGCAATGTTTCCAAAATTCAGAGAGCCTAATTTCGAAATTACACATTTGGTTACCAAATATAGTCTTATTAAATCATGAAATCAAAAGAGTGAATATAGAACTTATTATGATCGATTTCTCCCAATTCCAAAGCCTCTAGCCTTACTTTCTTTCGTTGTGCAGAGATAGCAATTCCTTTAACTTGCTGCACCACCAGTGACACCCAAGCATTCTTTCTTGCATCCCCCTTAGATTTCGAATTTAATTTCTTAATTTGGCTTTGTTTTTGGATATTACGGTTAATGAAAGCGTTATGGAAGAAGAAGATAAAGATGGAAAATTAGTTTTTGGGAATAGAAAGTGGGATACGCATCTACTATTTCAGTCAAAGGAGATAAACAACTGCAATCTGTCTGAAAATTAAAACTCGGATTCAGATTGCAGTCCGTCGGTGCGACTCGGCGACGTTTTCGTTTTAATCTCCTTCATAGGAGCTCCATGCAACCTAAACAAATATATCGTTCAAATCAGAAAAACGGGACGGTTGCAATGGCGCCAGTTTCGTTGCCAAATTCCAATGTCTTAAAAATGACCATTTTACACATCCTTCTTATTAATTTATTTATTCAATCCATCAATTCCACTATTTTTCATATTAGCATATATTATTATTATTCAATTAGAATACTATTTGATTTTTCAGGGTATTAGATGCTCCCCATTAAAATTAATTTCGTCCCAAATTCAAATACTAAGCCGGCCCTATTCCAAATAAAAAACCAAAATTAAGCATGTGGTAACTTATAAATATTGCCCCTTCACGACATGCGATATCCGTGTACGAACACACATTGCCGCATAGGCTTGGTGCCTAAACACCACATCACTTGGTCCGATCACACTCGGGAAATCAGGCAAGAAGCTTTAAATTTATATATTCTAGCCTAAAATGGGTACAAGAACCTGTCAAAAATACTCGACGACCAGTACGTTGTACTTGCCGGAGACAATTCTTGGGTTACTCCAGGATATATAAATTCCCATAATATTGTATTTTTATTATTCTTAACCTTTTGTTCTTGCGATTTCTTAGCTTTTGATCTGCATACATACGTAATATACATTCATAAGAAACCACTATTTTCCCCGTAAGTTTTTTTCCTCGTATTATTTTTCAGAATTATAATTCCTTCAACTTTCTTCTATTGAAATAAATTATATAAATTCTATATATATAGTTAATATTCTAAATAAAATTACATTTCTTACTAAAACATATGTATTCGATCTCTAGAAATCAAATCTTTATTTTTAAACCGTATTTTATACATATAAATCATATATACATGTTATCACCGTTTAGTGTACTTTAACTTTTGAAATCAATTTCGTGCCGTTTCGATGTGATTATGTACACCAAACCATTAATATATGAATTTGGACTGCTATTCATATATACTATAGTGTTTGTGTGCATAAATTCGTGTAAATTTAATAGAATCACATGAAAATACTTTTCAGACCTGATATCATCATATCAAATCTCAGAAGATAGTTTCATATCAATTGGACAAACTTAAATGGCCTAAATCATAAAATTTGTAATTTTGGACTGTTTCTGCTCAAAAACTTAATATTCTCATATTAATTCGCACAAATTGTATAAGAATGTCAAAGATTATTTTTAGGTCTGTAAACGTCATATTTCAACTTAGCAATCTTCTCATATAAGTTTAACTTGATCTATCCTTTATTTCACTATGATTTTCCAAATTTTATGCCTCATTTTTGCATAGTTTATGTATAGAGTTTAGATGTACATTATATTACACCATTAGCACATTTACTACCCAAAAATAAATCATTATCCATGTTTGGCAATGTTTCCAAAATTCAGAGAGCCAAATTTCGAAATTACACATTTAGTTACCACATATAGTCTTATTAAATCATGAAATTAAGAGAGTGAAAATAGAACTTGCTATGATCAATTTCTCCCAATTCCAAAGCCTCTAGCCTCACTATCTTTCGCTTTGCAGAGATAGCACTTCGTTTAATTCGCTGCACCACCAGTGACACCTAAGCATTCTTTCTTGCTTCCCTCTTCGATATGGGACCTTAATTTCTAAGTTTGGCTTTGGTTTTCGATATTACGGTTAATGAGAACTTTAGGGAAGAAGAAGATAAAGATGGGAAACTAGTTTTTGGAATGGAAAGTCGGATACGCATCTCCTTTTTCAGTCAAAGGAGATAAATAACTGCAATCTGCCTGAAAATTAAAATTCGGATTCAGATTGCGTGCCGTCAGTGCGACGCGACGACGTTTCCGGTCTAACCTCCTTCATACGATCTCTAAGCGACCTAAACAAATATATCGTTCAAATCATAAAAACGGGACGGTTGCAATGCCGCCAGTTTCGTTACCAAATTCCAATGTCCTAAAAATAACCATTTTACCCATTCTTTTTATTAATTTATTTATTCAGTCCATCAATTCCACTTTTCATATTATCATATATTATTATTATTCAATTAGAATACTATTTGATTTTTCAGGGTATTAGATTCTACCCATTGAAATGAATTTCGTCCCAAATTCAAAAACTAAGCCGGCCCTATTCCAAATCAAAAACCAAAATTAAGCCTGTTGTAACTTATAAATATTGCCACTTTACGACATGCGATATCCGTACTAACACACATTGCCGCATAGGCTCGGTGCCTAATCTACCACATCACTCGGTCCGAGCACACTCAGGAAATCAGGCATGAAGCTTTAAATTTATATATTTCGGCCTAAAATGGGTTTAAGAACCAGCCAAAAATACTCGACGACCAGTACGTTGTACTAGCCGTAGACAATTCTTGGGTTACTTCAAGATGTATAAATTCCTATAATATTGTATTTTTATTATTTTTAACCTTTTGTTCTTGCAATTTCTTAGCTATTGATCTTCATACATACGTAATATACATTGATAACAAACCACTATTTTCCCCGTAAGTTTTTTTCCTTGTTTTATTTTTTAGAATTATAATTCCTTCAACTTTCTTCTATTGAAATAAATTATATAAATTATATATATATAGTTTATATTCTAAAAAAAAAATTCTTACTAAAACATATGTATTCGATCTCTAGAAATCAAATATTTATTTCTAAACCGTATTTTATACATATAAATCATATGTACATGTTATTACCATTTAGTGAACTTTAACTTTTGAAATCAATTTCGTGTCGTTTCGATGTGATTATGTACACCAAACCATTAATATATGAATTTGGACTGCTATTCATATACTATATTGTTTGTATACATAAATTCGTGTAGATTTAATAGAATTACATAAAAATACTTTTCAGACTTGATATCATCATGTCAAATCTCAGAAGATAGTTTCATATCAATTGGACAAACTTAAATGGTCTGAATCGTAAAATTTGTATTTTTGGACTATTTCTGCTCAAAAACTTAATATTCTCATATTAATTAGCACAAATTGTATAAGAATTCTCAAAGATTATGTATAGGTCTGTAAACATTATATTTTAGCTTAGCAATTTGCTCATATAAGTTTAACTGATCTATCCTTCATTTCACTAAAATTTTCCAAATTTTATGCCTCGTTTTTGCGTAGTTTACTTATAGAGTTTAGATGTACATTATGTTCCACCATTAGCACATTTACTACCCAAAAATAAATCATTATTCATGTTTGGCAATGTTTCCAAAATTCAGAGAGCCTAATTTCGAAAGTACACATTTTGTTACCAAATATAGTCTTATTAAATCATGAAATCAAGAGTGTGAATATAGGACTTACTATGAACGATTTCTCCCAATTCCAAAGCCTCTAGCCTCACTTTCTTTCACTGTGCAGAGATAGCACTTCCTTTAATTCGCTACACCACCAGTGACACCTAAGCATTCTTTCTTGCTTCCGTCTTCGATTTGGGACCTTAATTTCTTAATTTGGCTTTGATTTTGGATATTGCGGTTATGGAGAACGACAGGGAAGAAGAAGATAAAGATGGGAAATTAGTTTATCGGAATGGAAAGTGGGATATGCGTCTCCTTTTTCAGTCAAAGGAGATAAATAACTGCAATCTGGCCGAAAATTAAAACTGGGATTCAGATTGCGTGCCGTCGGTGCGACTCGACGACATTTGCGGTCTAATCTCCTTCATACGAGCTCTAAGCGACCTAAACAAATATATCATTCAAATTAGAAAAACGGTCGGTTGCTATGGCGCCAGTTTCTTTACCAAATTCCAATGTCTTAAAGATGACCATTTTAACCATCCTTCTTATTAATTAATTTATTCAATCCACCAATTCCACTATTTTTCATATTATCGTATATTATTATTATTCAATTAGAATACTATTTGGTTTTTCAGGGTTTTAGATTCTCCCCATTAAAATGAATTTCGCCCCAAACTCAAAAACGAAGCCGGCCCTATTTCAAATCAAAAACCAAAATTAAGCCTGCTGTAACTTATAAATATTGCCACTTTACGACATGCGATATCCATGTACTAACACACTTTGCCGCATAGGCTCGGTACCTAATCTACCACATCACTCGGTCCGAGCACACTCAGGAAATCAGCTCGGAAATCAGGCATGAAGCTTTAAATTTATATATTCCAGCCTAAAATGGGTTCAAGAACCTGTCAAAAATACTTGACGACCAGTACGTTGTACTAGCCGGAGACAACTCTTGGGTTACTCCAGGATGTATAAATTCCTATAATATTGTATTCTTATTATTTTTATCCTTATGTCCTTGCGATTTCTTTGCTTTTGATCTTCATACTTACATAATATACAAACATTACAAACCACTGTTTTCCCCGTAAGTTTTTTTCCTCGTTTTATCTCTACTACTAATAATCTAAATTGATTGAGCTAATTTCAACCGCGTCTTTTTGAAATACCCGAAATACCCTTTCATTTCTTATCCTCCCACACGTTTAGCTCCCGTAGCTTCACCTTTCATTCTCGATTAAAACCTAATTTTTCTCCCAAAATCATCCCCACTACTAAATTCAATTCCTCAAAACCCTGATTCCATTCATCGGCATCTTCGGATTCCAAAAAATTATTTCTCTTATTTGCGAATCAACACGACAGCGTCACAACAGACGTATCATTCACAAAGGCTAATCGATGGGTGGCCAGATATAGCTCTTGCAAGCTATCAACTTCGCTTTTCCTTTAAGGTCATATCAGATCCCAAATATTTGGATCCCTTACTTGCGAATGAACAAGGCAACATCAACGTAGACGTATCGTCGACAACAGGCTATTCGATGGGTGGCCAGGGATAGCTCACATGTTCTGTCAACTTCTGCTTTTCCTTGAAGGTACTATCAGATCCCAAAAATTTATTCCTCTTACTTGCGAATCAACATGGCAGCGTCACCACAAATGTATCGTCGACAATATGCTATTGGAAATTCATGTATATGATCCAAACTTTTATTTTTGAATAAATTAAATTAGTGACTAGCAGCTTTGTCCTGCTAAACGCAATAAGATTGAGTATTGTTATTATACCGATTGTCTCTACTATACTGCATCAAGTAAACAACTTGACTCTAAATTTATTTGACTATGAGAGAAGTCCTTTAATTCTGAAACATAAGGTTGAAAGAATTGATGGTTGAGATCAGTTGTAGATTTCAATAAGTTATATTAAATATGCTAAGTGTATTTTTAATCAAATTTACCGAATTATTTGATTAAAATTAACAGTAATGTGACATTGACTGAAAAAAGCTATGCTTAGCTGCACCTAAACATATGTTAGTCGACCTTTTTTCATTCATTAATTAGCCGCCATAACTGCTAAAGGTATATTCAGCCAGTTTTGGTGAAATTTTTAATAATTAGTTGAAATTACACTTTAACTAATTTAATTAATACACATAGTTCATACCTGAGTAAGTGCTAATCTCATTTTACCAAATATTTGTTTTGTGTTGGTTCCACAAAAATGAATTTTAGGCTAATGATGAATTTAGAGAAAATGGTGATAGGTAAAGGATAGCTCTACATATTAGTGTAGGTAATTTAGGTTTTTCATTTCATCTTCTATTTTTGTTCACTTTAGAAGCCAAAACTAGCTTCTTTTATTCAGTATTCACTATTTTGTTCTTATGTAGAAATTTATCGCTTATATATATATATATATATATATATATATATATATATATATATATATATATATATAATATTTTCCTATTTTAGCGTAGGAATATTTTACGATAGGTCAAACTTTTCTTTGCATTTGCGCAGAGCGCAACCACATACTATAATATTGTATAGGAAACAAAACTTGAAGCCATGCCGTAGGCATGGGCTTCATACTATTACTCCTCAACATCTTCAAATTCAGATTGTAAATACAACCATGCTTCCTTTTTTGATAGAATTTGAGCTATCATTTCTATTCTTTATTTTTTTTATTTTTTCATTGTATATTTGAGATACTAAATACATAGTCGTTTATATTTTAATTTAACTGGGTACTGAGTTTATTTCTTGGATTGGATGATGGGAAACTTTGAACTTGGATTAAGATCTTAGAAATGAATGAATTTCTTTCATTACTACATGTGTAAGAATATATAATCGCCTTTATGATGTGGTAAAACGAACCTCATAGGTTTAGAGAAATAACTAACAAGTTTGTCAAGGGTAGGTATTTATTTTGTTTAGTAATATGTGCACCTGTTGAAATTATAACTATGTAAGGTAATCAGAACTCTCTATTTGCTAAATGGCGGAAATCAAAGCATGAAAAATTGATTTCCGCTTGTAATAAATTTGTAGTTTATTTATTTCCTAGCCAACATTGGTACATATGGCTAAAAAAGATTAAAGACGCAAAATGACACTTATATTGCAGTCAGGGAAATGTAACAATATTTCATACCAACAAACATAATTGATAACATCATTGTTTTAACCCTTTATTGCATTAATTTTTTCATGCAATAATTTTGATATAACTTCGTTAATACTTTTTCTATGCAGATTTATTGTTTTCTGTACTACTGATAATCTTTTCTATCAGATGCGTGGTCCGCCTAAGATTGTTTTTCTCATTATATGGACGGTTTTTGTCAGTATAAATAGGCAGAATCCTTTTTTATTACTTGATGACACCTTTTAAATTATATGCTCAAATGTTTAAATGCAATGGTATAATATGGTTTGAATATATAATACCTTTGGGAATATATATTTTGTGCAGTTTTTGATTTGGGTTAATAGATATTGAAGGGTAGGACAATATGTTACATTATTTCTTATGATTAGTTTGCAACAATTAGTTTGGTCGTAACTTTTATTTCATAATTAGTATCGTATATATATATACATATTCTCTTATAATTATTTAATTAGCATAATGTGTCCAAGATGTTAACCAAATGTATTTATGTAATTGAAAGGTAGTAAAAGTATTTTACAATTATTAATTGGGTATTTGGTTTAAATAAATTTTAGATATGAATTGTTAGTTGATAATCCTGGTGGAAATTGATTTTATTTTACATCATTACTTACATGAAATAACTTTTGTGTGACCCATACTTTGCTGATTACTTTTGAGACTAAATGGGTTTATACTATTTTTTTTCTTAATAACAGTATACTAACTAATAAAGTTTCCAAACAAACCTTTTCTATATTAAATTCATGATCCCACCCAAAAGGATTGTTTTCCTAAATTAAATGCACAATTTGTTTCTTTCGTTTCCTCCTTTATTTTCCTTTTCCTATTTTTCATTGTATAAGGCTTTATGTTTAACTTATATCCAACAATTTTACCATCTTTAAGGAACAACACAAATAAGGAGAGAAAGTATAAATTAGATGAATGTACGTTTGATTATTAAATGCTAGCTTTTGTTAGTTGTTGATGTGATTTTTTCCATTAAAATATTATCGAAATTTAAGCAATATTGTATACTTACCGAGATTTGCTATATGTTTAAATGTGGCAATATTTTTTGGTCAATGAACACTACATTCAGTTTTATTTTGTAAATGGTCATAAATTTAGCGTAAAAGATTCATGCTTTCATTTTTTAATGTAGGCTAATATATTAAAACCAGATGTAAGGTTGTGGATTCAACTTCATTTCTATACTCACTCATCCAACTGGCCACACTCATCTTCGTCTACAATTTTTGATAAAAATGAAATCAGCACTTATTATGGGGACTTGCTTTCAAGCTGGTTCAATAAACAAATGCTGCTATTTTTCAGATACACAGTTAGAAATCAATTTTATACATATGTATTCGATCTCTAGAAATCAAATCTTTATTTTTAAACCGTATTTTATACATATAAATCATATATACATGTTATCACCGTTTAGTGTACTTTAACTTTTGAAATCAATTTCGTGCCGTTTCGATGTGATTATATGTACACCAAACCATTAATATATGAATTTGGACTGCTATTCATATATACTATAGTGTTTGTGTGCATAAATTCGTGTAAATTTAATAGAATCACATGAAAATACTTTTCAGACCTGATATCATCATATCAAATCTCAGAAGATAGTTTCATATCAATTGGACAAACTTAAATGGCCTAAATCATAAAATTTGTAATTTTGGACTGTTTCTGCTCAAAAACTTAATATTCTCATATTAATTCGCACAAATTGTATAAGAATGTCAAATATTATTTTTAGGTCTGTAAACGTCATATTTCAACTTAGCAATCTGCTCATATAAGTTTAACTTGATCTATCCTTTATTTCACTATGATTTTCCAAATTTTATGCCTCATTTTTGCATAGTTTATGTATAGAGTTTAGATGTACATTATATTACACCATTAGCACATTTACTACCCAAAAATAAATCATTATCCATGTTCGGCAATGTTTCCAAAATTCGGAGAGCCAAATTTCGAAATTACACATTTAGTTACCACATATTATTAAATCATGAAATCAAGAGAGTGAAAATAGAACTTGCTATGATCAATTTCTCCCAATTCCAAAACCTCTAGCCTCACTATCTTTCGCTTTGCAGAGATAGCACTTCGTTTAATTCGCTGCACCACAAGTGACACCTAAGCATTCTTTCTTGCTTCCCTCTTCGATATGGGACCTTAATTTCTAAGTTTGGCTTTGGTTTTCGATATTACGGTTAATGAGAACTTTAGGGAAGAAGAAGATAAAGATGGGAAATTAGTTTTTGGAATGGAAAGTCGGATACACATCTCCTTTTTCAGTCAAAGGAGATAAATAACAGCAATCTGCCTGAAAATTAAAATTCGGATTCAGATTGCGTGCCGTCAGTGCGACGCGACGACGTTTCCGGTCTAACCTTCTTCATACGATCTCTAAGCGACCTAAACAAATATATCGTTCAAATCATAAAAACGGGACGGTTGCGATGCCGCCAGTTTCGTTACCAAATTCCAATGTCCTAAAAATAACCATTTTACCCATCCTTTTTATCAATTTATTTATTCAGTCCATCAATTCCACTTTTCATATTATCATATATTATTATTATTCAATTAGAATACTATTTGATTTTTCTGGGTATTAGATTCTACCCATTAAAATGAATTTCGTCCCAAATTCAAAAACTAAGCCGGCCCTATTCCAAATCAAAAGCCAAAATTAAGCCTGTTGTAACTTATAAATATTGCCACTTTACGACATGCGATATCCGTACTAACACACATTGCCGCATAGGCTCGGTGCCTAATCTACCACATCACTCGGTCCGAGCACACTCAGGAAATCAAGCATGAAGCTTTAAATTTATATATTTCGGCCTAAAATGGGTTTAAGAACCAGCCAAAAATACTCGACGACCAGTACGTTGTACTAGCCGTAGACAATTCTTGGGTTACTCCAAGATGTATAAATTCCTATAATATTGTATTTTTATTATTTTTAACCTTTTGTTCTTGCAATTTCTTAGCTATTGATCTTCATACTT
This sequence comes from Allium cepa, assembly GCA_030765085.1. Lineage (NCBI taxonomy): Eukaryota > Viridiplantae > Streptophyta > Magnoliopsida > Asparagales > Amaryllidaceae > Allium > Allium cepa. Next base: position 755,000,252 of record CM060937.1, on the reverse strand, counting down.
ACGTAATATACATTGATAACAAACCACTATTTTCCCCGTAAGTTTTTTTCCTTGTTTTATTTTTTAGAATTATATTTCCTTCAACTTTCTTCTATTGAAATAAATTATATAAATTTTATATATATAGTTTATATTCTAAAAAAATTATATTTCTTACTAAAACATATGTATTCGATCTCTAGAAATCAAATCTTTATTTCTAAACCGTATTTTATACATATAAATCATATGTACATGTTATTACCATTTAGTGAACTTTAACTTTTGAAATCAATTTCGTGCCGTTTCGATGTGATTATGTACACCAAACCATTAATATACGAATTTGGACTACTATTCATATACTATATTGTTTGTATACATAAATTCGTGTAAATTTAATAGAATTACGTAAAAATACTTTTCAGACTTGATATCATCATGTCAAATCTCAAAAGATAGTTTCATATCAATTGGACAAACTTAAATGGTCCGAATCATAAAATTTGTATTTTTGGACTATTTCTGCTCAAAAACTTAATATTCTCATTTTAATTAGCACAAATTGTATAAGAATTCTCAAAGATTATGTGTAGGTCTGTAAACATTATATTTCAGCTTAGCAATTTGCTCATATAAGTTTAACTGATCTATCCTTCATTTCACTAAAATTTTCCAAATTTTATGCCTCTTTTTTGCGTAGTTTACATATAGAGTTTAGATGTACATTATATTCCACCATTAGCACATTTACTACCCAAAAATAAATCATTATTCATGTTTGGCAATGTTTCCAAAATTCAGAGAGCCTAATTTCGAAAGTACACATTTTGTTACCAAATATAGTCTTATTAAATCATGAAATCAAGAGTGTGAATATAGAACTTACTATTACGATTTCTCCCAATTCTAAAGCCTCTAGCCTCACTTTCTTTCACCGTCCAGAGATAGCACTTCCTTTAATTCGCTGCACCACCAGTGACACCTAAGCATTCTTTCTTGCTTCCGTCTTCGATTTGGGACCTTAATTTCTTAATTTGGCTTTGATTTTGGATATTGCGGTTATTGAGAACGACAGGGAAGAAGAAGATAAAGATGGAAAATTAGTTTTTCGGAATGGAAAGTGGGATATGCGTCTCCTTTTTCAGTCAAAGGAGATAAATAACTGCAATCTGCCCGAAAATTAAAACTCGGATTCAGATTGCGTGCCGTCGGTGCGACTCGACGATGTTTTCGGTCTAATCTCCTTCATACGAGCTCCAAGCGACCTAAACAAATATATCATTCAAATTAGAAAAACGGTCGGTTGCTATGGCGCCAGTTTCTTTACCAAATTCCAATGTCTTAAAGATGACATTTTACCCATCCTTCTTATTAATTAATTTATTCAATCCATCAATTCCACTATTTTTCATATTATCGTATATTATTATTATTCAATTAGAATACTATTTGGTTTTTCAGGGTTTTAGATTCTCCCCATTAAAATGAATTTCGCCCCAAATTCAAAAACGAAGCCGGCCCTATTTCAAATCAAAAACCAAAATTAAGCCTGCTGTAACTTATAAATATTGCCACTTTACGACATGCGATATCCATGTACTAACACACTTTGCCGCATAGGCTCGGTACCTAATTTACCACATCACTCGGTCCGAGCACACTCAGGAAATCAGCTCGGAAATCAGGCATGAAGCTTTAAATTTATATATTCCAGCCTAAAATGGGTTCAAGAACCTGTCAAAAATACTCGACGACCAGTACGTTGTACTAGCCGGAGACAACTCTTGGGTTACTCCAGGATGTATAAATTCCTATAATATTGTATTCTTATTATTTTTATCCCTTTGTCCTTGCGATTTCTCTGCTTTTGATCTTCATACTTACATAATATACATACATTACAAACCACTATTTTCCCCGTAAGTTTTTTTCCTCGTTTTATCTCTACTACTAATAATCTAAATTCATTGAGCTAATTTCAACCGCGTCTTTTTGAAATACCCTTTCATTTCTTATCCTCCCACACGTTTAGCTCCCGTAGCTTCACCTTTCATTCTCGATTAAAACCTAATTTTTCTCCCAAAATCATCCCCACTACTAAATTCAATTCCTCAAAACCCTGATTCCATTCATCGGCATCTTCGGATTCCAAAAAATTATTTCTCTTATTTGCGAATCAACACGACAGCGTCACAACAGACGTATCATTCACAAAGGCTAATCGGTGGGTGGCCAGATATAGCTCTTGCAAGCTATCAACTTCGCTTTTCCTTTAAGGTCATATCAGATCCCAAATATTTGGTTCCCTTACTTGCGAATAAACAAGGCAGCATCAACGTAGACGTATCGTCGACAACAGGCTATTCGATGGGTGGCCAGGGATAGCTCACATGTTCTGTCAACTTCTGCTTTTCCTTGAAGGTATTATCAGATCCCAAAAATTTATTCCTCTTACTTGCGAATCAACATGGCAGCGTCACCACAAATGTATCGTCGACAATATGCTATTGGAAGTTCATGTATATGATCCAAACTTTTATTTTTGAATAAATTAAATTAGTGACTAGCAGCTTTGTCCTGCTAAACGTAATAAGATTGAGTATTGTTATTATACCGATTGTCTCTACTATACTGGATCAAGTAAACAACTTGACTCTAAATTTATTTGACTATGAGAGAAGTCCTTTAATTCTGAAACATAAGGTTGAAAGAATTGATGGTTGAGATCAGTTGTAGATTTCAATAAGTTATATTAAATATGCTTAGTGTATTTTTAATCAAATTTACCGAATTATTTGATTAAAATTAACAGTAATGTGACATTGACTGAAAAAAGCTATGCTTAGCTGCACCTAAACATATGTTAGTTGACCTTTTTTCATTCATTAATTAGCCGCCATAACTGCTAAAGGTATATTCAACCAGTTTGGTGCTAAATTTAGACGATTGGATTGGTGAAATTTTTAATAATTAGTTGAAATTACACTTTAACTAATTTAATTAATATACATAGTTCATACCTGAGTAAGTGCTAATCTCATTTTACCAAATATTTGTTTTGTGTTGGTTCCATAAAAATGAATTTTAGGCTAATGATGAATTTAGAGAAAATGGTGATAGGTAAAGGATAGCTCTACATATTAGTGTAGGTAATTTAGTTTTTTCATTTCATCTTCTATTTTTGTTCACTTTAGAAGCCAAAACTAGCTCCTTTTATTCGGTATTCACTATTTTGTTCTTATGTAGAAATTTATCGCTTATATATATATATATATGTATATATATATATATATATATATATATATGTATATATATATATATATATAAAATATTTTCCTATTTTAGCGTAGGAATATTTTACGATAGGTCAAACTTTTCTTTGCATTTGCGCAGAGCGCAACCACATACTATAATATTGTATAGGAAACAAAACTTGAAGCCATGCCGTAGGCATGGGCTTCATACTATTACTCCTCAACATCTTCAAATTCAGATTGTAAATATAACCGTGCTTCCTTTTTTGATAGAATTTGAGCTATCATTTCTATTCTTTATTTTTTTTTATTTTTTCATTTTATATTTGAGATACTAAATACATAGTCGTTTATATTTTAATTTAACTAGGTACTGAGTTTGTTTCTTGGATTGGATGATGGGAAACTTTGAACTTGGATTAAGATCTTAGAAATGAATGAATTTCTTTCATTACTACATGTGTAAGAATATATAATCGCCTTTATGATGTGGTAAAACGAACCTCATAGGTTTAGAGAAATAACTAACAAGTTTGTCAAGGGTAGGTATTTATTTTGTTTAGTAATATGTGCACGCTATTGAAATTATAACTATGTAAGGTAATCAGAACTCTCTACTTGCTAAATGGCGGAAATCAAAGCATGAAAAATTGATTTCCGCTTGTAATAAATTTGTAGTTTATTTATTTCCTAGCCAACATTGGTACATATGGCTAAAAAAGATTAAAGACGCAAAATGACACTTATATTGCAGTCAGGGAAATGTAACAATATTTCATACCAACAAACATAATTGATAACATCATTGTTTTAACCCTTTATTGCATTAATTTTTTCATGCAATAATTTTGATATAACTTCGTTAATACTTTTTCTATGCAGATTTATTGTTTTCTGTACTACTGATAATCTTTTCTATCAGATGCGTGGTCCGCCTAAGATTGTTTTTCTCATTATATGGACGGTTTTTGTCAGTATAAATAGGCAGAACCCTTTTTTATTACTTGATGACACCTTTTAAATTATATGCTCAAATGTTTAAATGCAATGGTATAATATGGTTTGAATATATAATACCTTTGGGAATATATATTTTGTGCAGTTTTTGATTTGGGTTAATAGATATTGAAGGGTAGGACAATATGTTACATTATTTCTTATGACTAGTTTGCAATAATTAGTTTGGTCGTAACTTTTATTTCATAATTAGTATCGTATATATACATATTCTCTTATAATTATTTTAATCAGCATAATGTGTCCAAGATGTTAACCAAATGTATTTATGTAATTGAAAGGTAGTAAAAGTATTTTACAATTATTAATTGGGTATTTGGTTTAAATAAATTTTAGATATAAATTGTTAGTTGATAATCCTGGTGGAAATTGATTTTATTTTACATCATTACTTACATGAATTAACTTTTGTGTGACCCATACTTTGCTGATTACTTTTGAGACTAAATGGGTTTATACTATTTTTTTTCTTAATAACAGTATATTAACTAATAAAGTTTCCAAACAAGCCTTTTCTATATTAAATTCATGATCCCACCCAAAAGGATTGTTTTCCTAAATTAAATGCACAATTTGTTTCTTTCGTTTCCTCCTTTATTTTCCTATTTTTCATTGTATAAGGCTTTATGTTTAACTTATATCCAACAATTTTACCATCTTCAAGGAACAACACAAATAAGGAGAGAAAGTATAAATTAGATGAATGTACGTTTGATTATTAAATGCTAGCTTTTGTTAGTTGTTGATGTGATTTTTTCCATTAAAATATTATCGAAATTTAAGCAATATTGTATACTTACCGAGATTTGCTGTATGTTTAAATGTGGCAATATTTTTTGGTCAATGAACACTACATTCAGTTTTATTTTGTAAATGGTCATAAATTTAGCGTAAAAGATTCATGCTTTCATTTTTTAATGTAGGCTAATATATTAAAACCAGATGTAAGGTTGTGGATTCAACTTCATTTCTATACTCACTCATCCAACTGGCCACACTCATCTCCGTCTACAATTTTTGATAAAAATGAAATCAACACTCATTATGGGGACTTGCTTTCAAGCTGGTTCAATAAACAAATGCTTCTATTTTTCTGATACACAGTCAGAAATCAATTTATTTGGGTAATTCTATTTCACTCTATGTTCTATTCTTGCATTATAATGGATAGTCTTCAATTTGCAATAAGGTTTTATGAAATGATTTCATAGATGGTTTGTTATGTTAGTGAAATAGGAATGTGTTAGAAGAGAGATATTCATTAAAAAAAATAAGTAGTAAACTGAGAAAGTTATATGTCCTAGATTTAACTATGTTACGCCTTTTCAGTTTATTCAAAAACGTTTTGTTCTAATTTTAATTTCTGTCATGAATACATTTTTATTAGTTCACTTACTATCTCACTAAGAATATACTTGACAATTTGCAATATATGCATGTAAACTATGCTTTTCCAATTCAGTTTAAATATTAAAAAAATTATTGGTTATGTTTTAGGCTATTTATTTAATTGAAGCATTAACAAAATTATTGATACTCAGTTTCAATTCAAAAATTATCCCTAGAAGGTTTAAGGTTTCTCGAAAAGTTAGATTGTACAAAACAAAAATGCACGTTTTTAGGTCGGAATCTTGCAAGTAAATGGGTTCCTAAATGACTGTTATTTTAGGTATTTTCATGTTTAAACTGCTCCTAATTTATAAGACTATTCACGTAAATAAATTTCTTCTAATTAGCAAACGTGTGTGATTTTCAAATGACCAAACATGTATTGAAAAAATATATTGGCTATAGTAATAGTATTAGCTGGGAAATGCCAAGGAAAACTGGTGGGGAGATAGCTTAACTGTGGCATTATTTTGACAATTATTTATATTGTCAACTATCACTGAATAAATGTTAAAGGTTAATCTGCTCTTTAAGCATGTAAACAATAACTACGTAACAAAAATAGAAACCTTTTTTATACTTTTTCTATACATGAGACTTTGGTTGTTCTGCTGTTTATTAATGTCCAGTACTGAAAGACTTTCAGTAATCGTAGAGAAACGACGCTGGATAATTGTATGGTAGTAAAAGGCCGTTGTAAAGTAAAGGCACTCGGTCGCTTAAGGCTGAATGAGAAAATTAAAATTTGATGGTAACTAGCATGACATCTATTAAAATTTTAATAGTAGCTAGAAGCACTTTTACGACTGTAAATAGTATCACTAGCGACTTATCATCCATGGCAGGTGACTGGATGAGCCGAAAGAGATAGCTCATTACTCTGCGATTTGATAGCTTAGGCAGTAGGTGATTTCTCTTACCTTCTATTTTCTCTCTGAGGTATAATTCTATACAATGTATATATTTTGGTTGAATTGTTTACACGCTTCAATTATTGTCACTTTTTGATAGTGTCACTCACTATTCTTTGTTCTTATTGATCGGATTTTTGGATTTTGAACATAGTTTCTCCAATCTGATTTATGACTCCGGAAACGAACATTGTTATGAACCCATGCAAGGTTTAACATCATTACTCATTATTTTACACTATTTGATCCGATTAGTGAACCCACGTAATAGATAATTTTTTCTCCTGATTTGCGATTGGTGAAATGAAATTTAATACAAAGATATTGAATACTTTTAATACCGTAATTTATTGATTATTGCTACGGTTACTGATTATATAAATATCTTTAGCATACCCTTCATTTATTTTCAATATACACTTCATTTACATTTAGTATAGTTTCATTTCTCCACTAATTATCGTGGTTGCTAATTTAACTTATGTTTAGGTTATACACATCTCCATTACTAATAAAGAATATCTCAATAGAATTTGTGACAAACAAACATACTGAATATTTTAATAACACCACCCTCCAACATGTTGATGTTCCATTAAAGAAAAGTACCTAGCATATTGAAGTTTCATGGTTTAATTTCGATTTTCATGTTTATCCATCTCAATGACATAAATGGCACTTCCCAAAGTAGATTCAAATACAGAAATGTGTCACTTGCATTCAAAGAAGTAATTTCTACGAGTTAAGCGAATAGAATAGATAGTCAGATAATTTATGAACTACTATGGTTAGAGTGAAGTAAATATATGATTAGTAAACGAAATTGATTCCACCGAATCAACATTGAATGAACCAACTATTGTGATAAGAAGTTTCAGTGGGTTAATAATAGAAATTCCATTCCCTTATTTCCAAGTTTGGCCTATAACATATATATATATATACATATATATATATATATATATATATATATATAATATATGAGAGAGAGAAATTACTCTAAATACCTTTTTAAAACATGATTGGTCCTTAAATCAGGAGAGTGCTCAGGAATTATTATCAATAATGAAACTGAGTCATAGAAATAGTTTATTAAAGGCCCTAAACAATAAAATGGCCCAACAAAAAATGATAATAATACATTCAGATCAATATATAGCTGATCAAACGAAGTTGTGAACAAGTAATTAGAAACTAGACATCTTAGCTCATAAGAGAAAGTAAAATGAATGAAAAGTAGAAAGTAAGATTGTGTTTGCTAAAACATATACTCCAGGCTATGTTTACCGAAAGGGGAGCAAGTGGGCTCAGAATAGTTGCTATAAACCAATGCTTGGGCTGTTGAGTTATGACAAGCTATAGTAACATCGAGTATTTGGACAGAAATTGGTGCTTGGGGTTAGAAAAGTAGTTACAAAATGAATGAAAAGTAGCAACTAGACATGACAGGTGAAAAGCTGCAGCACATCAGGTATTGGGACAGCAGCTTACCAGTATGGTTTATAGGCAGAAACTGTATGGATTTTCATTACAAGGTATTTTTGTCATAAAAAAATCATCTATATATAAACTACACATGCTTTTCTACTTCTGATCATCTTCTTCTCATTATTAGCACAATTTTCTTTGTGTTTAACACCTGCCAACATATCAAATGCCCTTTTTTAGTACATTATGATGCATTAGTTACGTACAAGCCGGCACTCATGGATTGCTCCGATTCTATGTTTCTTAGCATTCCCCTTTTGCGTATTTTTGTTTGTTGCTTAATATTTCATGTTCAAGTTGAATTATGTTTGAATTGAGTCATAATATTTGGATGTAGAAATAGTCATCTACATGGATACGATCACCCCTTTCTAATTGTAGCATAACCACGTCCACCTAATATCAAACCTTCTCATGGTTACCATTACTTTAGTGAGGATTACATACTGCAGCCTCAAATGCCCTTAGTTGCAAATTACCCTAATCGTGATCAATATGGTGCTTTTGGTCATGTTGATGACTGCAACATAGAGCTCTATGCTGCGAAAATGCTCGACCAATGTTTGTTATTGCTGTTTATTGTAAGTGTTGCTATTTTGAATACCAAAATGCCTTTGCTTCCTATTGTACTTGCTAATTGTTTGCTTATCTATTAATAACTGTCATACATATATTTCAAGTATATTCGGTGTGACACATGAATTTTGTCACGGTGTTGTACATTTAACATAAAAAGGCTACGTTCCATGCTTCTATGTTTTCCAACTTAAGCAAGTAACAAATCACTTAACTCAAACATTTTTTGGGTAAAACAAGGATATTTTGACCTTTTATTACACATTTTCCAATGTAAACACTTTGAATCTATATACCCGTGCAATGAATTGGTAAGGTGTTTTATGCAAGGCAGTGGGCAACAATGGTGAGATAGGCTGAGGGAAAGGGAGATTTTTCTAGATTGGCTAATATGTTCAGGTTTAAAACACAATTGATGATTTACAGGTTAGCTTTGTATAATTTACAAATATATTCATTATATTCTTGATACTACTTTTTTTTTTACCTTTTCTAATTATAGATAAATAAGATCATTTGTTATCGTGATGAATTTAATGATTGGTACAAGTTACATGATGAATTTTCTTTTTTTCCCTCATTATTGTAAATTCACTAATGGGTAAAGTTATATGATCCTGTAGCTTCAGTATGGATGACTTGAACAAAATATTATTACGTACGGATTAGCTGCTTGACTTTATATATGCTTGCATATCTTCATTACGTTGTAATTGCTTGCAAGAAAATAATAGTTTTTATTGTTTCTTTGGTGGCAAACGGTAAGATCCACAATACTAAATATTTGTTTTTAGAAATATGTTTGGACACTTATGTATTCTTCATTATATTCTACAAACGTGAGAACCAAGTATGTATAAATGTGGCTGCAAATAAAATGCAGACTTGGGTGAAATGAGCACGATTACCACTATGGTAGTGATTCACGGGCGCATGAGCAATGACCGAGTCCTGAAAGAAGCAATAACTGAGTCATTTACCTCTTTGGTAACTAAGCTAATATGTGTTACTGTTATTTTATGCCTAAGTAATCCAATTTACATTAAATAGAAAAGCAACATCTCTTTTGGTGTTTTTTTTCATGGGACATAAAGGTACATACATAGAATTTGCTTTTATTTAAATTATTCTTTAATTAGGTTGTCGAGAGCGGAGGAAAGAATGTTGCAATTACAGTGATGACAAAAGAGGAAGGACTGAAGCAGCTTGAAGAATCGGAGATATATGCAATTGTTGTAGAAATTGAGGCCGAGAAAGCCATTGCTGAAGCTGCAAAGAAAGCTCCTAGAGATTGATACCCGATATTATTAGGTTCTATGACTTTGAAGCTAAATTGTTATGGTTGCAACATTTTATTCATAAAACAGAAACATGTGTTATTCCTAAAAGTTCTTTACTAGGTGTTCCTACAATGAAATAACAATATTCCTTACTTTTAACGTATTATATTTTTGAAGTAATAATGCAATAACAGCATCTGTTATAGTTTAAGGGGAACAATTTCTTAGACCTGTGTCGAATTTGGGTTTCGTTTTCATGGTGGATGCCAGTATTCTTCACCTTTGAAGTATTGTATTTTTTTTAAGAACGGTGAATGATTTATTGTTTGATATGATGCATTTAGCACATGTTTTCATGTTTCTTTTCTTAACAATTTTTACGAGTAAAAATTGCATTCAACTGGTCAACAAATTTTTTTGGTCACTTTGTCAAAGGCAACAGTTATGTATTCTCTTTATGATACATTCGTCACATATGAAAAACTTCAAGGTGGTAATTGATTTGCTGATATTAGAATAATTTTTAGAATTTATATTGCACTGTACTTGCTATGGTAAGATGTCTATGGTAACTTGCTAAGGTAAATTTTTAACATATGTATGTGTGAACTAATTTATGCTAATAACATGGTTATTGTTTATTCAGGCTCGAAATAATCTTTTTACCAGTTAGTTTTATTCTAAATTTTTCGTTGTGTATGCATAGAATAATTCAAATCAAGTATTTGATCAATATTGAATGTGGTGGCTGATTAAGAATATATATGGGTTTTACAGTTATATTTAAAGAAATATGAGAATGAAATAATATTTCAAAAATGAAACGTCTGAATCAAATTCAATTTAACATTGAAAAATATAATCTAATCCAAAAGGCAAACAAATATAGTTAAAATTAACTCCAACAGAACGAGTTTCCATTCCAATGTAGAAAGCCATATATATTATGATGATCCATATAAAAGCTGGCATGTCTTTATTAATAGTTGGCTTGGAAGCGCATCTTTTGGTCCGATCGTAAACTACCCAAAATAACCATGTATATAACTTCTTAAATATTTAATTATTATTTATATGATCTACCCAATAAACTAAGAGATAAAATCTTCCTACAACTACTTTAGACATATTCAAACTAGATGTTGATTCCAATTATTCATAGAATAGAATTTTTCAAATGTAATTATAATTAAACTTCAAACAGTGAATCAAATGTATATGCTGCATTAAAATATGCAATGCAAAAACTTTCTAAATAAATCAACTAATCTATATATCTTTATTAATCGTTTAATGGCTTTGGAGTCACACTTTTTTGATATCAATGTGAACTACCAAAAATATCGGTCTATATATTATCAAATTTTAGTCACTTAAAAATTGGATTTAATATTAAACTTTTTTTTACAAATTCGAATGCCCTTAAAAGTATGATTTAATAATTAAACATGCTTTACAAATTCAAAACGCTTCTAAAAACGAGATCTAAAATTAAATTTTCTTTACAAATTCAAAATACTTCTTTACAAATATTCAAATTTTAATATCACAGGAAAATAAAGAATCATTTTTTTACTAATTTAAACATATTACAACTAATAAAGAAAACAATTCACGTGCAAAACGCAAGCCGTAACACTTTGGTTTAGTGGGATGAAGCTCAATAATGTCTTTGTATTCTATGTTAAAATCAAATGGTTTCTATATTTAAATGGTTTGGGATGTTTTATTAGTTGAATTAGCCATGAATAAATTGATGGGGTTGTGATCATTAGTTTCAAAGAGGAGATATATTGCTTAAGCTGGAAAGAAATTTTGTAACTACGACATGTATTGTAAAAACTATTTTAATTTTAGCAGCTATGTTTTCGGCTAGGCCTAACCTCCATGAATGTTTAAAACCACGGATATTGAATCCAACGGGACTAGTGTTAAAATTGATTTTATTCGGTTCTTAAACATTTGAAGGATGTAGACTATTAACCTTTAGTTTTGCGTTACTTCTCTTATACTGTTTAAATCCCTTGATAAGCACTAAGGGATATTAAAGGTGTTAACGTTGTCAATGCATGTTCACCTGGACGTGCATATACACTCGTATTTTAGAATTATAATTCCTTCAACTTTCTTCTATTGAAATAAATTATATAAATTCTACATATATAGTATATATTCTAAATAAAATTATATTTCTTACTAAATCATATGTATTCGATCTCTAGAAATCAAATCTTTATTTTAAACCGTATTTTATACATATAAATCACATATACATGTTATCATCGTTTAGTGTACTTTAACTTTTGAAATCAATTTCGTCCCGTTTCGATGTGATTATGTACACCAAACCATTAATATACAAATTTGGACTACTATCCATATACTATAGTGTTTGTGTACATAAATTCGTGTACATTTAATAAAATTACATAAAAATACTTTTCAGACCTGATATCATCATATCAAATCTCAGAAGATAGTTTCATATCAATTGGACAAACTTAAATGGCCCGAATCATAAAATTTATATTTTTCGACTGTTTCTGCTCAAAAACTTAATATTCTCATATTAATTCGCACAAATTGTATAAGAATGCTCAAAGATTATGTTTTGGTCTGTAGACGTCATATTTCATCTTAGCAATTAGCACATATAAATTTAACTTGATCTATCCTTCATTTCACTATGATTTTCCGAATTTTATGCCTCATTTTTGCATAGTTTACACATAGAGTTTAGATGTACATTATATTACACCATTAGCACATTTACGACCCAAAAATAAATCATTATTCACGTTTGGTAATGTTTCCAAAATTCAGAGAGCCTAATTTCGAAATTACATATTTAGTTACCAAATATAGTCTTATTAAATCATGAAATCAAAAGAGTGAATATAGAACTTACTATGATCGATTTCTCCCAATTCCAAAGCCTTTAGCCTCACTTTCTCTAGCTATACAGAGATAGCACTTCCTTTAATTCGCTGCACCACCAGTGACACCTAAGCATTCTTTCTTGCTTCCCTCTTTGATTTGTACCTTAATTTCTTAATTTGGCTTTGATTTTGGATATTACGGTTAATGAGAACGCCAGGGAAGAAGAAGATAAAGATGGGAAATTAGTTTTTCGGAATGGAAAGTGGGATACGCATTTACTTTTTCGGTTAAAAGAGATAAATAACTGCATTTTGCACAAAAAATAAAATTCGGATTCAGATTGCGTACCGTCGGTGCGTGTAACGACTTGGTATTTGATGTCATTCGCATTCACACATGTCGGACTTGAATTGCTTAAAATATCATATTGTTAATTTATATTTGGAAAAACTCAGCATATACAGTAAATAAATCAATCACGGAATCACAGACATGGAGTATTATAATAATAATGCAGCGGAATAGATAAATAGTAGTTCATGAAGCTACTATATAAACAACAGTGTTTGAAATAAAATACAACAGAATATCTCAAATACAGTGAAGTCTCAAATACATACTGATGACATCTCTGAACAAATCAACTGGAAAAGCTGAAAGCTGAATCGATAATTGGATCTCCAAGCGAAGCTCCAGACTCCAATGGTGAGTCTCAAATGCTGTATCACTCAGTCTGACCCGAGCGTAAAGCAAAACACAAAACACTCGAGTTAGGATTAACATTCTTATATCAATAAATCCAACTCAAGTGAAATATCAACCGAAATACAAGTAACTCAAAGGATGTTTGGGGTAACCATCCTCTAAGGATCCGTGGAACTATCTACTATGTAGTAATATACGTTATTATAATATGTCTACAGTAAAGTAAAAGATATTAAAATAGCGTTAAGGCGTTACCCATATCCCCCTTAACATATTTTTATATACTCTCATAGTCTATACAGTACCGTAACTCCCACCGTAAATTGGAGGGCTATTAGAGGGCACTCCATAGGTATGGTACAAAAAAAATCTTACAAGGCGCACTAGGGCATGCGACACAGCGCTCGAGGCAATGCCAATGTAGATATACCGTTTGTAGATTCGGACTGATGGTAACGCATAGCAGCTACTACCGCCCACCTCATGACACACTCCCAAATCAAAGGGTGCACCCAATCAATCACAAAAGCAATGAAATGGTATCGAAGAAATGTACCCGATCGGAGGAACGACCTCACTTGGCACGGCATGACTCCTGTTTTAGCCGCATCAAGCTGACTCGCGGGAGTCAGGGTCACGTAAATACCATATAGAATCGTCACCAAACCATCATACTTCATTCTGAAATCTCCACCACGTACACAGTTGTTAAGGTAGTTTCGGTATTGGTAGAGAGTATGACAATATCCGATCTGTTCTCTTTAACAACCAACCGTTATTATAACACCGTGGTCATTTCAAAATAGTTTATACTTCAAATCCAAAATATAATTTCTATTTCAAAACCATATCAATACGATATCATTTCCATTTCAAATATATCTATTTCCAAAATCATAGCACTTCAAAGTTATAACAATTTCGAAACCAAATACTTGAATTTATAGCACTTTGGAAATTATAACACTTTGACATCATAACACTTTGAAATCATAATACTTTCCTTTAAACAGTTTAGATATTAATAATAGTATATATAATAAAATAGTTTATAAGATAAAGTAGTTTATAAGATAAAATAGTTTATATAAAATAGCTATAAGTTAAAATAGTTTATATTAAAACAATTAGTATAAAATTGTTAAAATAGTTTTATATTAAAATGAATTATAATAAAATAGTTTATATTAAAATAATTTATAAAGTAAAATAAATAAATAGTTTAAATATAATTTAAAAATACTTTATATAATAAAATAGCTTCCTCAAATTTCACAAATCGATTCAAATTAACTCAAACGCCAAAATTCAAATTAAATCTCAATTCATCAAATTTTTAATTCAATTATGTTTCTCAATAAAGCATTTCAAATTAAATCGATTTCAAATACAGATTTGAACCACCAAATAAACCATTTATTTTTCAAAATATTTCAACACTTTAAATATTCCATAGATTAAAAACTACATTTGATAATTTCATATATCTCTTAAATTTAACTTCATTGTTATTTATTTATGGAATATTCACTTAACAAATCCAATATCATTTAAATAAACCTTAAATTTCCAAATTTCAAATAAAACTAAATATACCATTTCAATTTATGTAAATTTGAAATATTCATTTAAATCGCTTTTAATCAAATTCAAGTTATAAAATCATATCTTTTAACTCTCAAATTTAATAAATTTCAAATCAACCTATTTAAGTATAATTCTTAAATAAATATAATTTCAAACAAATTTCTATTATAAACTTTATATTTGAAATATAATTTCAAAATTTATTTATAACCATACAATTTTCAAAGCATATAAATTTTAAAATCGAAATTTTAAACCCATATAAAATAACATATATATATATATACACACATATATACATACATACATACATACATACATACATACATATATATACACACACACACATACATACACACACACACACATATATAATATCTTAAAAATCAATTATTTATTAAAACCAAAATATTCATTATTAAAACCTTGGAAATCGTTTAAAATATAGACCAACGGTGTCTGTATATAATTTTCTATCCTATAGTCAAATGATACAGATATTTATCATTTCAATTCGCGATTTATATATATATATATATATATATATATATATATATATATATATATATATATATATATATATATCGGGTATATATCATTTCAACTCGCAATCCCAAACTCAATTCAATGAAAATCGCTTGGATTTGTCATTTCAACCCATAATGATTTTACCATATTCTACAGATCGTTCGGGTATGCATCATTTCAACCCATAGAGATTTCTATACTAACATGGTACTTGCAGAGTGATAACAGATATGATAATAACATAACATGCATATATCATCAATAACAATATAATATAAACAACAGGATATGGTGTCATATCCCATAGGTGAACAGTTACAGATAATAGCATATATAACAGTTTAAATAACTACACCAGCATATTTCAATTGAAATCAAATTTAATAAATACAAGAACGTTAATCGTGAGTGATTGCTCACCTTTCGATGCTAGATAGATTGACAATAGAACAAGCTACGAATTACAAAGCAAAACAAGATTGACACGAAATTGGACGGACAAAGCCGACAGGTTGGAAATCGAGAACCAAAAGCAGCTTGATATAAAACAGAAACGATATATATATAAACATAACATATTAACATAACATATTAACAATATATGTATACACACACACGGATTGTGTAACCATACACACACACACACACACACACACACACACACTCGCACACACATATACATATATATATATATGGTTACACAATCTTTACTCAAAATTTAAACACATATATTATAAAAATCAAACCCATACACTGTATAGACTAACCTAAACTAACATACAAATTTATACGCCTGAACTAACAGATCTAAAAAACATACATATAACTATATTTTTTATAAATAGAAAATTGGTTACAGATAACCTATATAAACTAATATGTGTTATACAAAATAAAAGGTTTGATTATAAAATGAGACAGAATTTGAAAAATAAAGACTTATTGCAAAACATAACTTTGTATAACTATATTACTGTTTTCTTTTCTTCTTCACAGCAAAACATGGCTACTATGCTATAAGTATGAACGATGTATTCTAGGCTTATGTTTAATAACAAAATGCTAACAGATTTGCTTTTCAAGTACAAAATGGACATGGGACTATCCCTCATTCCGCACTGTCTAAAAGATTAAGCTTGATAACCTAGATGAAAACCAAAAGTGCGAAACAAATGTTCAGAACTTCTTGCATCAGGGAAATAAATAGACCATCTCCTTGTACTCTACTTAATCATGTACAAGTTTTAAAGTTATTTTGAAGTTGTTTCAAATTCTAAGCTTCATTATTTTGCGCTAATGTTTCTAATTTTAACAGAAGACATAATGTCACGTAATTAGTAACCCTATGGGAAAATATGTGGCCCATTTATCTGTTTGCTTAATACTATCAGCAAACAAGGCTACCATATTATTATATAAATAAAAAGGATTGAGGGGCTATAGGCAATACACATATAATTTGCATATTATAAACAACCTTTTAAAACCAATACATAGATAAATATATATGTGCTGTAACATATAAACTGGCATACGTATTATATATAACTAATATAAATATATACACATCTTACATTACTTATATAGCTATATATAAACGAACATATGGACACATCAGTTGCCATAAAAAAATGCAGAGGAAATAAACACATATACTATACTTTATATATAGATGCGAACATTTATGTATGTGAACAGTTAAGATTGTAGACATTAATAAAACATAGATATACATGAATATCTATTCAAACCCATATCCAATATCATCACAAAAATCTGGAAAAATATATCATCATAGAAAAGAAAAATTGTTATATGTGCGCATGTCTATAGTATAACATACCTATATTTTGTTTATTCAAACGAGGAGCTCGGCTTTGTCAGTGAGGACGAAGCTGACTGGAGGCGAAGGAGGGAAGGACTGTGGCGGGTCTTGACGGTGGCTGGGGAGACAAGATGGGCTGGAGGGTGATAGGCGGACGTGGGGTCTGGTGCACGTGCATGAGGCAGGAGATGGAGAGGGGAAAGTGGGAAGGGCTGAAGCAAATAATGATGGAGGCGACTTGGCTTGGGCAAGGGGATGAGTGAGAAAGGCGGAGGAGAGGATATCCGGAGGGGAGAGACATGCATGCGAATGTAAGGGAGGGTGACGTTGTTTGGATCATGGTGGAAGGTAGTAGGAAGGCTTTGCGTTTAAAAGGAAATGACGTGAAAAGAAGTGAAGTTATAGCAGTAGATGGAATTGAACCGAAAAAATGAATACAAAAGGGTACAGTGGATGGCTGAATTCTAGCAAATAATAAATGGCGGTGACGGTTTAATTTTTAGCCATTTGGAATTTTAAATAGACATAATGTCAAAAACTAAAATAGGGCACCGCTACGGTTAACAGTTTGCAGATTTTGCCATGAACCGTACTTCGAGACACGGAATTGAATATACTGCAGAGATCAACATTACGAGACGATCAAAACGGTATACAGATATCAGTGGTACGATCGTCCTATCAAAAGTCGATAATCGGTACCGAAAATGCTGCTAAAACGACGAAAATAAGATAAACGGAGCAATAGCAGTTCAAATTTAGCGAAACGAAATATGAGTCTCACTCAGAAGATGATTGACAAATTTATTGTGTAAAAATATTCAGATTTAGAAAACGTTTTATTATCATCAAATAATAACTGATTTGAATTTAAATAAAATTATACGAGAAAATAAACTTCAATATTATCTGATGAAAATTTACCATTTGTTATGTTAAAATAGACGTATTCCAAATATCAAATTTTTATTTCCAAATTCAATTATAAAATTTTGAGCAAAATTTCAGTCAATTACGTTACAAAAACTATTAAAATTTCCGCGTTATTACATTCTCCCCCACTCAAAACTTTTCGTCCTCGAAAAGGAAGGAGACAGGAGAATAGAAAAACCAGAAAGAAAAAAAAAATAGATTGAAATACCAGATACAACCAATAAATTTAAAACCATATAAACTACATTCATTTTAAAGTTGGTTTATATCCAATTAGTTGATTCCAATTCATTTTATTTAATCAATCAAATTTATGGTGTTCACATTTGATTGATTTCATTCCCATATATTTTATTCAATTGATTTGCTTTCCCATTTATTAACATTTATTACAAAAATTTCACAACAAAATTTGTTTTATTTTACTCATTTATTAAATCTATTCGATCAACCATAGTAAATTTCACCTCAACAATCACTTCAACTATTCAAAACCATATGGATTTCAATTTTGAATAAATTAATGTTCAACAATTTGGTTTAATCCATTTTTTTCAACTAATAAATAGTCATTCAATTTAAAATTGATTTTCTTTCATTTTATCAACATTTCTTTCAAACCAATTCATTTTAAATTAACTTATTTATTTATAAATTTTATTTCACTTCATATATATTTTGCAACATATATTACGTGCATAAACATTTATTATAACCATTTACTGTTCAACAAATTAATCCTCCTTTATTTATTCAATTTACTATCCAGTTTATTATTTATAAATTTCCTTAACAAAATACCATTTTTGATATCCTATTACCTATCCTGGTGTATATTATCCAATTACATTCTAGTTACATTTTAAACCTTTCTAGATAAGTTATATTAATGTTTAAGAGTGTAATTAAATACTATACAATCTTTTCTTCTATTTTCAACATTTATATTGAGCCAGATTTCAGTTTGAACAGTTTATTACTTAAGTTTCTTCTTGTATTCAAATCATATTCAAGAATCTCAAATCAATTCCATTTTTCAAAACAAAGTGTAGCAAAGCTACTAATCATTTCTCCACTTTGAAACTCGGAAACGAATGTCGATAATGCTGCAGTCATCACCGAAATTATTTTCCAGCGACAATGGAGGAGAGTGTAGGTTTTTAAACTTTAAAATTATTCTTTTGAAATAATTTCTATTCGAAAATACCTTTAAATAATAATACTTTTCAAACTTTAAAACCAAACTTTGAAATGTACCGTGAATTTAATACCCAAATCTTTATTTTAAATTGATTTCATTTTCAAATCTAATTTATAAACCATGTTTATAAATTCATTTATTTATATCATGTAGCAATATTCAAATGGTTTACAAAACAATAAATGAAAATCAAATATTATCATTTCCATGAACCAATTCATTTAACTATTTAAATTCAGAAAATTTATACTTATAAATATAATATAATCATAAAAAATTTATCTCATTTACCAAATTAGAAAACAATATTGTGTTAGTTTAGTTTGCTCTGTTCCAGTTTTTTAGTATTCCAATCGGTAGCGTTGTTCAGACGAATCGATTGAAAACCAAAATTCAAACTTAACAACTCAAACAACACAACGTAAAACATTTTTATATTAATACAAACACACTCCCTTACTCGATGATACAAGAATTGATTTCAAAGCAAGGATAAAGATTCAAATATAAGGAGACTCTAATCAAAAGAATTCTAACTAGAAGATAGGCTCAAAACGATGATAAGATGATTAAATAACAAAGAGATAAGATGGATAGACTTAGCTATATCGTGGGCGACCTTAAACCGGGTCAACCGTGACTTCAAGAATAAGATCAATGTAGAGTCTAGAGGCAAATTCGACATCCGATCTCAAGGGAATAGAATTCAGGCATAGCAAGAGACAATAGCATCTAAACCGTTGATACAGAAATCGTTGGTGAATCGATGCCTGTTGTAAAGGAGTTTCACTCCTTTACAAATTATTTAGTGAAGCTAGGAGATGCTCCAAAATCAAGAACACGAATAGGAAGAATAAGGATGGATTTCAGAACTAAGGTAGGGTTCCAAAGTTCATGTAACAAACAAGGAATTTTCGTCTTTCGAAAATCCGACATCGATACTCACTTTATCGACTGCCGAGAAATCGAAGGCCGAAAACCGAGATGTTATGGGTTTTAAAAAGAAAAGAAAAGAAAGAAGAGAGAAAAAGAAGAAAGAAAAAGAAAAATAGAGGGAAAA
Organism: Allium cepa; assembly: GCA_030765085.1. Classification (NCBI taxonomy): domain Eukaryota; kingdom Viridiplantae; phylum Streptophyta; class Magnoliopsida; order Asparagales; family Amaryllidaceae; genus Allium; species Allium cepa. The sequence goes on along the minus strand of CM060937.1, from coordinate 754,979,636 downwards.
GAAGATAGACAATTTTTAGAAAACAGAGAAAGAAAATAGAGAATTTGAAAATAAAAGATAGAAAATTTTAAAAATAGAACCGGACAGAAAGGAAACAAAAAGAACAACATCAGAATCTCACAATTCGCAGCGGAACAACATATAATAATAAATGAATAATCTTTAAACAAAGAACTACAGTTATTACATTTCATCACATCATTACATCATATCATCAGAGTGTACAACATCATACAACAACAAACAGTGCAGCGGAAAAAGAAATACTATATAAACTAGTAATACGTCATGCCATCCAGCTTGCCTCCAGCAACTCCAGAATATCCAGAATATCCTGATAAACCTAACTCTTAACTGCCCGTGTGGAAATTGGTGGGCACCCAGAGTTTAGGAAGGAAAACAATAAACTCCAAGTCAGTCATGTGACTGGTGTGAGAACTCAAAACAGTTTATTTATCTTTAAAATCAAAATAGAGGAATATTTTTAAATTCAATTCGCAATGCTTTTAAAAATGAGACTACCATAAGGCCTCCCGCACACACACACAATGCAAACGCAGAATCGGAGGAGATTTCTCCTTATGATAGTCAAAGATGCTTGATACGCATTAAAAGAACATTTCATATTATTATTAGTGCATAGTGTAGGAAATATTTCGAAAGTAGAATATAAATCTTAGCCAACATAGACATTTCGAACTATGCCTACTATAGCTACCATCCAAACAGTGGTGACCACCATAAGTGAATAGCAGGTTCTACAACTAATACCGTACAAGTTTCGTATTGGGAATTGGATTTCCAACAAATGGTCAGGCCAAGGAACTTCCCATTGCCACTGAGAATGCCTCTGGATGGACATCCCCGAGAACCAAACCGGATCTCAACCAACACAAGGCCGGGTTACTCCTAACTGAGCAACAACTGACCGAATATGCCATCCCCCGGTCCTTTGGGACCTTTTTCCGAGAGCGCTCTCTAATCAATTCACACAATCATAACAAAGTGTTTTCAACATGAGTAAGTATCTGGGCTCCATACCATGATACCACCCTTTTCCAGAAGGAAATGGACACATCCTAAAGGGTGCTACCCCTCATAACCTTGCTGCTTCTTTCCTGTTTTGACCATTTCCGGGATGTGAGGCTCGACGAATTCACGTCCACAAAAACATACTTTATACAAAAGCCATGCTTTGGGTCAATAAATGATCAACACAATGATCACTAAGATAGACGATCAAATAAATGATCCTATCACAATAATCAACACAATGATCATTTCAGCATCACTCAGCATGTCACATTACCAAACTGGGAATATATCGCTGATAACTTCAACTATATAACCTTTGAGCACATACGTCTCAAAGAAGGGTGTTAAGCAAAGAATAAATTCTCCGCCACCAACAGAAATATATTTGAAAGAAATCGGCTTTATATCTCAACTTGTAATGTCAGGCATACAATCCATACAAGTCTGTTCCGGGCTCGAACAGAACCGAAGGCACTTACAAAGAAGTCCTTGCAATCCGGATATTCACAATCCTGATCGGATTCACCATCACATATGGAGTTTCTATACCGGCGCGACTCGGTGCAGAAACAATCGATAGGTCATCCTATCGCTCTTGCAAATACCGGTCTTCAACACCGATCTTCAAATGCGATTTATCACGACGTATCACATATTCGGAATGGGTTATACGACCCCATGGTCCTTTCCCAGTTAACCCGAATAGTGAGCGCTTATTCAAAAATAAGTGTGCATTCAAATTCAATCAAATCACATCAAATACCCATTCAAAGGGAAATACTGATAGTCGGCTATTGAACTATCAATGGATATGCATACATCACCAGATTCCAAATAATTTTCCAAATTATTTATTTTCCAAAATATCTTTACAAGATATAAAATTCCAACACTTCAAAAATAAATCAATATTTATTTTCAAACAAATTTCACTTTCACATATAAATTCCATAATGAATTTATACTTCAAAATATCCATGCATATATGATTTCAACTATTTATTTCAATTTATCTTCAAAAAGATAAATTCTAATTTTTCACTTCATATTGGAAAACATTCCCATACTTATTAAATAAGTAATTCACAATCTTTTATTTTCAACACTTAGAAAATATTCAATACACTTAAACCGAATTAAGTATATATTTCTTTCTTTAAGGAAATCATTCACTTAACATATTTATTTGGGCCAAAACGAATGTTGCGTAAAACATCGTTACGACAACCCAAAATCACTAGTATAGGGATTCGAAATTAAAATAGATATATAAATTCCAATACTAAACCAAAACATTTCCATTCGGAAATCATTTACTATAACAACAATGTTATAGTCCACTATTTCCTTTTATTTCTCGAAACATCTATTTCAACAATAAATGTTGAAATCTATGGTTTCGAATCTCTATACCTTTTAAAACATCGTTGGATCGTTTTAATTCTATTTAAAACATTCACATTCTAAACAATTTCTTTAACGTGTTATTCACTATTCAAAAACGTGAATATACTTTATTAACAAATTTCATCCTTTCTATTCATTTTATTTTAAAGGATTATTCACTGTCTAAAAACGTGAATATAACTCCATTTATAAGTTATAACAATTAACTTATCAAAATAAGTCGTTTGCGAATTTATAAAACAACGTTTATAAATTCCATCTCCATTTATTTCATAACAACTTCCTTTATAAATCTTCTTTATTTACCTATTCGATTTATAATCTTAATTATAAACCAAAAGTCCAAATTATAAGTCAAACACTTATAATTTATTTATTTGCAAAAAAAAATCGTTCGTTTGAACTTTACAAATTTTATAAACTTATTGTTTATAAAATTCCATTTATAACTTCACCGTTATATAATTCTATAAATTTCATTCATTAATGAATTTCATTTTCACTATATTCAAACACTTATAAAAACTTGTTTTATAATGTCAATATTTCGATTTATAAATATCCGTTTATAAATCTCTTAATATAAATCAATTAATATTATTCTTTAAAACATCTTTTAATTTCCTTTATAATTTCATCATTTCGATTTATAAAATAATCAAATTTTATAAATTCTATATTTAAACTTTTATCATATATTCAAAAATCCAATCTAAACTATTTTATAAAATCATTAGTTCATATTTCTCAAAAATCGACTTTTAACTGTATTTCTAAAAATCAGCTTTTTAACTATATTTCACAAAAACCATAATTTTTATAACTTTAAAAATTATAACGTTTATTTATTTATAATGGATCAATTCCAAAAATATAGTATATTTTCAAAATCACTTTTAAAATCATTTTAAAATCCCAAAATCTGGGTCCAATGATGCTACACACCAAATAGTCAATCACGACTAACAACGATATCATATATCGATATGATAATCCATCAAATATCAAAATATCTGAAATCAATAAAAACTGTTGAGGAATCCAGTTGGATCCCTCCAACCTGTTTCCTGCATCCAAAAACATTAGCACAATACCAATTTCGCTCCAGTACGAAATTATCGCGGTACATGTTCTTATTAAATATTATCCGCTTAATAACGGCGTAATAGGGTCTCATCCACTAAACAAAAAATGCGGGAAATCAACAACTGCAATATATACATATGCCAATATATATATATTGATATTATATATAATACCAATTTCACTGTTTATGAAATATTCGCGGTATATGTTTATATTAAATAACATCCGCTTACTAACGGCGCATAATGTCTATTTTAACAATCAATAATTTACAGTCATCATTCAAACATGCATTCAAATATTTTAAATCTAACTATTTAAAATAAAATCGAAATCTATTCGATTGAGTGAGAAGCTCTCACCTTGGTTTTAATTTCCGTTTTAGCGATTTATTTCGAATAAAATTAAACGCGCGTTTAATTTTACCCGAAATTCTCACTAACTCCAAACGACTCCAAACCAACTCCATCGCGTAGTGCTCGTCCATACGATTCCAACGCAACTGAGTTTGCATTTTTTCGACCTCGTATGAAAAAGATACGAATTTTACAAGATTGAACGTGATTTATATAAACAATTTCCAACATAACTTAATAAATTTTAACCTACAGCTCATCCTAGCCACAAGATCTAGATCCAACAGCCCCTGCTTTTCTTCCCCACTCACGAACATCTCCAGATAGAACAAAGATGGAGGCCGAACCCATTAGCTCAACTAGGGTTGAATTATTCTCCCCCGATACTTGACGAAACCCGATCACACCAACGCCATGACGAAGAGCACGACGCAAGCTACATCCACCTGCCACCATGGCCAACTCGGCCTGCATATGACGCGCGCGCACGCAAGTGCACAGCCCACGCACGGCCACCTCCTGACGCCTCCACGTTGCTCCGTTTCCGATCACAGCCGTTCAGATCGTAGAGCTTGACGTCCTCTTCAATTTGTTAGTTGAAACCTAAGGCTAATTCTTGATGGATTTGGAGAAATCAAGGGGAAGAGGAAGATCATTTCTGGCCATTGAAATTCTAGGGCCGGCTACAAGCTTTAGGGTTTTAATTTCTTTTTATTTTTTATTTTTTTGAGAGGGTGGGGGTCTATTTATAAGGAACGAGCGACACTATTCATCCCGGATTTTCCGAACTCCGATTTAGACGCCGTAACCAGCGTACCTAGGGTTTATCCCGCGTTCCGGACACAATGGAACAGGTTTCGGAAGCTAATTCGGAAGTATGTGCGAGTTATGGTTGAAAACGCTCAATTTGAATTAAACCGATTTAAGTCGATTTCTAGGCGTTTTAATTTGTACCGGACAAACGGTAAATCCAAACGACTTGAAATTTGAAACCTTACAATAATATCACATTACGGATCCGATGAAACTGGTTTCGTCGAAATCCGAGACTTTTTGAAAAATGGCTATTTTGACTCGCCAAATTTAAATTAAAAACGATTCGATGCGTTTCGAGCTGCCACGATCAAACGATAGCTCCGATTGACACGAAAATTGAAATCCAGTAATAACTAACTATTACGGATCCAATGGAACTGGTTTCGTTCAATTCTGAGACTGTTCAAAAATTGGCTATTTTACAGTCGATTATTAAATATTAAAATATTCAATTTTCACAAATTAACTTTTAATTCTATTTTAAAAGTTCTAAAATATTTCTATAACTCCAGTATGATTAAATAAAATTTTCCAAATTATTTTCAATCATATTTAACTCTATTTTCAATTATTTCCATAATTTAACATATTAAATTATCGATTTAATTATCCAATTAAATCCAAAAATTCAAATAAAAATTTATTTGACTTAAAAATTCACTTATAAATATTTAAAATAAATTAAATATTCAAATTTTAATTTAATAAAATTCTGGGTCGTTACAATCTTTCCCTCTTAAAAGAATTTCGTCCTCGAAATTGCAAGTAAGAAAGGTTAAAAAATCTATTAATTTTCCAAAATTCATAATTAAACTTCTTATGATAACTTTTACTAAGTTTTCAAATCATACTTAGTTATGTTTTCAAAAACAAACTATATCATTTAACTTTCAATTCCAAACCAAAGCTTAAGTTTCCAAAATTTTCCTATTTTTCTCAAATTTTTCTAACGCCTTAAATTTTCGGAAAAATTCGCCATAGTCTCCTTTGCGCGGCTCGATCCGAAAAAAAAATGACAGTATATATATCACAAATATACATCTCATCAAGTAATGAGGCATCCCGAAGGGAAAAAAGTATAAAAGTACGATATTTAATCCGAGATATGTACCTTATATTTTATTAGCAAGCATATACGGCTAATATAACGCTAAAGCGAACTCCAAATGCGAAGCAAACTCGATCCGCACCTACTAAACTCAACAAACAACATGAGAACATGCACATATGCAAATAATCTCAATATACAACATATAGCAACATAACTATACATGTCACATAGAAAATGCAACCAAACAACAAATGCAAACATCAACCAACTACCATCCATAATCAAATGAATTTTCATTCATATTCTCATTAATATTCAATGAATCGGTTTTCACTTTAAATCATATTTGATTTATTTACATTGGATTTTATCAACATACATTCTCAATTTTAATTAGTTTGCATTCACTAATTAAATCTAATTCACTTTCAATTCTATTCAAATTTATTTACTTCTAATTTGAATTCAATTTCATAGCTTTCGATTTCATTAACACTAAATGAATTTTATACAATCAATCAACAATCATATAACAACCAAAGTATATATAATACAACCAAATTCCTTTGCTTATATTCATTCTCATTCAATTTATTCAACTTCTAATAACATTTGATTTCAATGAATTAATACTTTCATTCATTATTCCATATCAACTTAAATTACATTCAATTGATTAACATTCAATCACAAAGTTGAATTCTATTATATAACTCAAGTTCATATTTATTACTTAACTTCATTAATTTAGTTTGATATCAATATCAACTTTATTCAACAATTCTTAAGTTATACTTCCATTTAACTTTAAATTCATTTCTTATTTATAACTCATATTCATAAATATATTCATATAGTTTCACTTCTTATATATATAAGTTTATTTCACAATTGTAAATTACTTTAATTATAATTTCAATTCTTATAATTCTTTTACTTATACAATTATTCTTTAATTTAGATTATTCAAACAACTTAACAATCAACTTATATACACTTTAATAATTCTGAAAAATTATTCCTTTACATATAAAAATATAATCAAGGCAAAAATCATTCCATTTACCCAATTTAAAAACAATATTGTGTCGAATTGTTCTATTCAAGTGTTTAGAAACCCCTTCGGCTCAGTTTCGAGGCTGTGCTGACGAAAGTTCATATGCTACTCAATAAACCAATCATCACAATATAAAACAAATTTTATATTCACTAACAAATACGCTCTCATAGCTATTATTACACTCAAACTCAATCTAGAGTACTGCTGACTCTATCTCTAATGAATTATACCCAACAGAACCATGGTTGTCGCTTAACCATCAGCTCTGATACCAAATGTAACAAACAAGGAATTTTCGTCTTTCGAAAATCCGACATCGATACTCACTTTATCGACTGCCGAGAAATCGAAGGCCGAAAACCGAGATGTTATGGGTTTTAAAAAGAAAAGAAAAGAAAGAAGAGAGAAAAAGAAGAAAGAAAAAGAAAAATAGAGGGAAAAGAAGATAGACAATTTTTAGAAAACAGAGAAAGAAAACAGAGAATTTGAAAATAAAAGATAGAAAATTTTAAAAATAGAACCGGACAGAAAGGAAACAAAAAGAACAACATCAGAATCTCACAATTCGCAGCGGAACAACATATAATAATAAATGAATAATCTTTAAACAAAGAACTACAGTTATTACATTTCATCACATCATTACATCATATCATCAGAGTGTACAACATCATACAACAACAAACAGTGCAGCGGAAAAAGAAATACTATATAAACTAGTAATACGCCATGCCATCCAGCTTGCCTCCAGCAACTCCAGAATATCCAGAATATCCTGATAAACCTAACTCTTAACTGCCCGTGTGGAAATTGGTGGGCACCCAGAGTTTAAGAAGGAAAACAATAAACTCCAAGTCAGTCATGTGACTGGTGTGAGAACTCAAAACAGTTTATTTATCTTTAAAATCAAAATAGAGGAATATTTTTAAATTCAATTCGCAATGCTTTTAAAAATGAGACTACCATAAGGCCTCCCGCACACACACACAATGCAAACGCAGAATCGGAGGAGATTTCTCCTTATGATAGTCAAAGATGCTTGATACGCATTAAAAGAACATTTCATATTATTATTAGTGCATAGTGTAGGAAATATTTCGAAAGTAGAATATAAATCTTAGCCAACATAGACATTTCGAACTATGCCTACTATAGCTACCATCCAAACAGTGGTGACCACCATAAGTGAATAGCAGGTTCTACAACTAATACCGTACAAGTTTCGTATTGGGAATTGGATTTCCAACAAATGGTCAGGCCAAGGAACTTCCCATTGCCACTGAGAATGCCTCTGGATGGACATCCCCGAGAACCAAACCGGATCTCAACCAACACAAGGCCGGGTTACTCCTAACTGAGCAACAACTGACCGAATATGCCATCCCCCGGTCCTTTGGGACCTTTTTCCGAGAGCGCTCTCTAATCAATTCACACAATCATAACAAAGTGTTTTCAACATGAGTAAGTATCTGGGCTCCATACCATGATACCACCCTTTTCCAGAAGGAAATGGACACATCCTAAAGGGTGCTACCCCTCATAACCTTGCTGCTTCTTTCCTGTTTTGACCATTTCCGGGATGTGAGGCTCGACGAATTCACGTCCACAAAAACATACTTTATACAAAAGCCATGCTTTGGGTCAATAAATGATCAACACAATGATCACTAAGATAGACGATCAAATAAATGATCCTATCACAATAATCAACACAATGATCATTTCAGCATCACTCAGCATGTCACATTACCAAACTGGGAATATATCGCTGATAACTTCAACTATATAACCTTTGAGCACATACGTCTCAAAGAAGGGTGTTAAGCAAAGAATAAATTCTCCGCCACCAACAGAAATATATTTGAAAGAAATCGGCTTTATATCTCAACTTGTAATGTCAGGCATACAATCCATACAAGTCTGTTCCGGGCTCGAACAGAACCGAAGGCACTTACAAAGAAGTCCTTGCAATCCGGATATTCACAATCCTGATCGGATTCACCATCACATATGGAGTTTCTATACCGGCGCGACTCGGTGCAGAAACAATCGATAGGTCATCCTATCGCTCTTGCAAATACCGGTCTTCAACACCGATCTTCAAATGCGATTTATCACGACGTATCACATATTCGGAATGGGTTATACGACCCCATGGTCCTTTCCCAGTTAACCCGAATAGTGAGCGCTTATTCAAAAATAAGTGTGCATTCAAATTCAATCAAATCACATCAAATACCCATTCAAAGGGAAATACTGATAGTCGGCTATTGATCTATCAATGGATATGCATACATCACCAGATTCCAAATAATTTTCCAAATTATTTATTTTCCAAAATATCTTTACAAGATATAAAATTCCAACACTTCAAAAATAAATCAATATTTATTTTCAAACAAATTTCACTTTCACATATAAATTCCATAATGAATTTATACTTCAAAATATCCATGCATATATGATTTCAACTATTCATTTCAATTTATCTTCAAAAAGATAAATTCTAATTTTTCACTTCATATTGGAAAACATTCCCATACTTATTAAATAAGTAATTCACAATCTTTTATTTTCAACACTTAGAAAATATTCAATACACTTAAACCGAATTAAGTATATATTTCTTTCTTTAAGGAAATCATTCACTTAACATATTTATTTGGGCCAAAACGAATGTTGCGTAAAACATCGTTACGACAACCCAAAATCACTAGTATAGGGATTCGAAATTAAAATAGATATATAAATTCCAATACTAAACCAAAACATTTCCATTCGGAAATCATTTACTATAACAACAATGTTATAGTCCACTATTTCCTTTTATTTCTCGAAACATCTATTTCAACAATAAATGTTGAAATCTATGGTTTCGAATCTCTATACCTTTTAAAACATCGTTGGATCGTTTTAATTCTATTTAAAACATTCACATTCTAAACAATTTCTTTAACGTGTTATTCACTATTCAAAAACGTGAATATACTTTATTAACAAATTTCATCCTTTCTATTCATTTTATTTTAAAGGATTATTCACTGTCTAAAAACGTGAATATAACTCCATTTATAAGTTATAACAATTAACTTATCAAAATAAGTCGTTTGCGAATTTATAAAACAACGTTTATAAATTCCATCTCCATTTATTTCATAACAACTTCCTTTATAAATCTTCTTTATTTACCTATTCGATTTATAATCTTAATTATAAACCAAAAGTCCAAATTATAAGTCAAACACTTATAATTTATTTATTTGCAAAAAAAATCGTTCCTTTGAACTTTACAAATTTTATAAACTTATTGTTTATAAAATTCCATTTATAACTTCACCGTTATATAATTCTATAAATTTCATTCATTAATGAATTTCATTTTCACTATATTCAAACACTTATAAAAACTTGTTTTATAATGTCAATATTTCGATTTATAAATATCCGTTTATAAATCTCTTAATATAAATCAATTAATATTATTCTTTAAAACATCTTTTAATTTCCTTTATAATTTCATCATTTCGATTTATAAAATAATCAAATTTTATAAATTCTATATTTAAACTTTTATCATATATTCAAAAATCCAATCTAAACTATTTTATAAAATCATTAGTTCATATTTCTCAAAAATCGACTTTTAACTGTATTTCTAAAAATCAGCTTTTTAACTATATTTCACAAAAACCATAATTTTTATAACTTTAAAAATTATAACGTTTATTTATTTATAATGGATCAATTCCAAAAATATAGTATATTTTCAAAATCACTTTTAAAATCATTTTAAAATCCCAAAATCTGGGTCCAATGATGCTACACACCAAATAGTCAATCACGACTAACAACGATATCATATATCGATATGATAATCCATCAAATATCAAAATATCTGAAATCAATAAAAACTGTTGAGGAATCCAGTTGGATCCCTCCAACCTGTTTCCTGCATCCAAAAACATTAGCACAATACCAATTTCGCTCCAGTACGAAATTATCGCGGTACATGTTCTTATTAAATATTATCCGCTTAATAACGGCGTAATAGGGTCTCATCCACTAAACAAAAAATGCGGGAAATCAACAACTGCAATATATACATATGCCAATATATATATATTGATATTATATATAATACCAATTTCACTGTTTATGAAATATTCGCGGTATATGTTTATATTAAATAACATCCGCTTACTAACGGCGCATAATGTCTATTTTAACAATCAATAATTTACAGTCATCATTCAAACATGCATTCAAATATTTTAAATCTAACTATTTAAAATAAAATCGAAATCTATTCGATTGAGTGAGAAGTTCTCACCTTGGTTTTAATTTCCGTTTTAGCGATTTATTTCGAATAAAATTAAACGCGCGTTTAATTTTACCCGAAATTCTCACTAACTCCAAACGACTCCAAACCAACTCCATCGCGTAGTGCTCGTCCATACGATTCCAACGCAACTGAGTTTGCATTTTTTCGACCTCGTATGAAAAAGATACGAATTTTACAAGATTGAACGTGATTTATATAAACAATTTCCAACATAACTTAATAAATTTTAACCTACAGCTCATCCTAGCCACAAGATCTAGATCCAACAGCCCCTGCTTTTCTTCCCCACTCACGAACATCTCCAGATAGAACAAAGATGGAGGCCGAACCCATTAGCTCAACTAGGGTTGAATTATTCTCCCCCGATACTTGACGAAACCCGATCACACCAACGCCATGACGAAGAGCACGACGCAAGCTACATCCACCTGCCACCATGGCCAACTCGGCCTGCATATGACGCGCGCGCACGCAAGTGCACAGCCCACGCACGGCCACCTCCTGACGCCTCCACGTTGCTCCGTTTCCGATCACAGCCGTTCAGATCGTAGAGCTTGACGTCCTCTTCAATTTGTTAGTTGAAACCTAAGGCTAATTCTTGATGGATTTGGAGAAATCAAGGGGAAGAGGAAGATCATTTCTGGCCATTGAAATTCTAGGGCCGGCTACAAGCTTTAGGGTTTTAATTTCTTTCTTTTTTTTTTTTTTTTTGAGAGGGTGGGGGGTCTATTTATAAGGAACGAGCGACACTATTCATCCCGGATTTTTCGAACTCCGATTTAGACGCCGTAACCAGCGTACCTAGGGTTTATCCCGCGTTCCGGACACAATGGAACAGGTTTCGGAAGCTAATTCGGAAGTATGTGCGAGTTATGGTTGAAAACGCTCAATTTGAATTAAACCGATTTAAGTCGATTTCTAGGCGTTTTAATTTGTACCGGACAAACGGTAAATCCAAACGACTTGAAATTTGAAACCTTACAATAATATCACATTACGGATCCGATGAAACTGGTTTCGTCGAAATCCGAGACTTTTTGAAAAATGGCTATTTTGACTCGCCAAATTTAAATTAAAAACGATTCGATGCGTTTCGAGCTGCCACGATCAAACGATAGCTCCGATTGACACGAAAATTGAAATCCGGTAATAACTAACTATTACGGATCCAATGGAACTGGTTTCGTTCAATTCTGAGACTGTTCAAAAATTGGCTATTTTACAGTCGATTATTAAATATTAAAATATTCAATTTTCACAAATTAACTTTTAATTCTATTTTAAAAGTTCTAAAATATTTCTATAACTCCAGTATGATTAAATAAAATTTTCCAAATTATTTTCAATCATATTTAACTCTATTTTCAATTATTTCCATAATTTAACATATTAAATTATCGATTTAATTATCCAATTAAATCCAAAAATTCAAATAAAAATTTATTTGACTTAAAAATTCACTTATAAATATTTAAAATAAATTAAATATTCAAATTTTAATTTAATAAAATTCTGGGTCGTTACAGTTCGAAAGAAATCCAAATCAAAGAGGAAGGATTCAAGCTCGAACGAAGGTGATTCCGTAATTAAATTCTACCATATATGCTAAGTTTTACCTAAAACCAGAGCTCTGATACCAACTGTAACGACCTGGTATTTCGTGTCATTCGCATCCGCACATGTCGGACTTGAATTGCGCAAAATATCAGATTGTTATTTTATATTTGGCAAAACTCAGCATATACAGTAAATAAATCAATCACAAAATCACAGACACAAGTAATATAATAATAATGCAACGGAATAGATAAATGGTAGTTCATGAAGCTACTATATAAAAAACAGAGTTTGAAATAAAATACAACAGAATATCTCAAATACAGTGAAGTCTCAAATACAAACTGATGACATCTCCGAACAAATCAACTGGAAAAGCTGAAAGTTGAATCGATAGTTGGATCTCCAAGCGAAGCTTCAAACTCCAAAGGTGAGTCTCAAATGCTGTATCACTCTTTGACCCGAGCGTAAAGCAAAACACAAAACACTCGAGTCAGGATTAACATTCTTATATCAATAAATCCAACTCAAGTAAAATACCAACTGAAATATAAGTAACTCAAAAGATGTTTGGGATAACCATCCTCTAAGGATCCGTGGAACTATCTACTATGTAGTAATATACGCTATTATAATATGTCTATAGTAAAGTAAAAGATAGTAAAATTGCGTTAAGGCGTTACCCATATCCCCCTTAACATATTTTTATATATTCCCATAGTCTATACAATACCGTAACTCCCACCGTAAACTCGAGGGATATCAGAAGGCACTCCATAGGTATGTTACAAAACAAACTCTTAAAAGGCGCGCTAGGTCATGCGACACGACACTCGAGGCAATGCCAGGGTAGGTATACCGTTTGCAGATCCGGACTGATGGTAACGCATAGCATCTACTACCGCCCACCTCATGACACACTCCCAAATCAAAGGGTGCACCCAATCAATCACAAAAGCAATGGAATGGTATCGAAAAAATGTGCCCGATCGGAGGAATGACATCACTTGGCCCGGCATGGCTCCTGTTTTAGCCGCATCAAGCTGACTCATGGGAGTCAGGGCCACGTAAATACCATATAGATTCGTCACCAAACCATGCTACTTCATTCTGAAATCTCCACCACGTACACAGTTGTTAAAGTGGTTTTCGGTATTGGCAAAGAGTATGACAATATCCGATCTCGGTCTCTTTAACAACCAACCATTATTATAACACCGTGGTCATTTCAAAATAGTTTATACTTCAAAACCAAAATACCATTTCTATTTCAAAACCATATCAATACGATATCATTTTCATTTCAAATATATCTATTTCCAAAATCATAGCACTTCAGAGTTATAACAATTTCGAAACCAAATACTTGAATTTATAACACTTTGGAAATTTATAACACTTTGAAATCATAACACTTTGAAATCATAATACTTTCCTTTAAACAGTTTAGATATTAATAATACTATATATAATAAAATAGTTTATAAGATAAAGTAGTTTATATAAAATAGTTATAAGTTAAAATAGTTTATATTAAAATAATTAGTATAAAATTGTTAAACTAGTTTTATATTAAAATGATTTATAATAAAATAGTTTATATTAAAATAATTTATAAAGTAAAATAAATAAATAGTTTTAAATATAATTTAAAAATACTTTATATAATAAAATAGCTTCCCCAAATTTCACAAATGATTCAAATTAACTCAAACTCCAAAATTCAAATTAAATCTCAATTCATCAAACTTTTAATTCAATTATTCTCTCAATAAACCATTTCAAATTAAATCGATTTCAAGTACAGATTTGAACCACCAAATAAACCATTTATTTTTCAATATATTTCAAAACTTTAAATATTCCATAGATTCAAAACTACATTTGATAATTTCATATATCTCTTAAACTTAACTTCATTATTATTTAGTTTTGAAATATTCACTTAATAAATCCAATATCATTTAAATAAACCTTAAATTTCCAAATTTTAAATAAAACTAAATATACCATTTCAATTTATGTAAATTTGAAATATTCATTTAACTCGCTTTTAATCAAATTCAAGTTATAAAATCATATCTTTAAAATCTCAAATTTAATAAATTTCAAATCAACCTACTTAAGTATAATTCTTAAATAAATATAATTTCAAACTAATTTCTATTATAAACGTTATATTTGAAATATAATTTCAAAATTTATTTGTAACCATACAATTTTCAAAACATATAAATTTTAAAATCTAAATTTTAAACCCTTATAAAATAACACACACACACACACACAGATATATATATATATATAATATCTTAAAAATCAATTATTTATTAAAACCAAAATATTCATTTTTAAAACCTTGGAAATCGTTTAAAATATAGACCAACGATGTCTGTATATAATTTTCTATCCTATGGTCAAGTGATGTGATATTTATCATTTCAATCCGCAATTTAAATATATATACGGGTATATATCATTTCAACCCGCAATCTCAAACTCAATTCAATGAAAATAGCTTGGGTTTATCATTTCAACGCATAACGATTTTACCCTATTCTACATATCGTTCTGGTATGTACCATTTCAACCATAGGGATTTCTATACTAACATGGTACTTGTAGAGTGATAACAGATATGATAATAACATAACAGGCATATATCATCACTAACAATATAATATAAATAACACGATATGATGTCATATCCCATAGGTGAACAGTTACAGATAATAGCATATATAACAATTTAAATAACTGCAGCAGCATATTTGATTTGTCGTTTCAATTGAAATTAAATTTAATAAATACAAGAACGTTAATCGTGAGTGATTGCTCACCTTTCGAGGCTAGATAGTTTAACAACCGAGTAAGCTACGAATTCCAAAGTAAAGCAAGACTGACACGAAATTGGACGGACAAAGCTGATAGATTGGAAACTGAGAACCGAAATCAGCTTGATATAAACAAAAATGTGTGTGTGTGTATAACCAAAATTAAATTTAGAAATACATTTTTTTTATTATATATATAAACATAACATATTAACAATATATATATATATATATATATATATATATATATATATATATATATATATATATATATATATAAAACCAAAATTAAATTTGAAATACATTTTTTTTTTCTTTTTGTTTTTTTATTATATATATAAACATAACATATTAACAATATATATATGTATATGTATATGTATATGTTTATGTATATATGTGTGTACACACACACATATATGTTGTTACACAATCTTTACTCAAAATTTAAACACGTATATTATAAAATTCAGACCCATACACTATACGTATAAACTGACATACAAATTTATACGCCTGAACTAACAGATCTAAATAACATATATATAACTATATTTTTTATAAACAGAAAATTGGTTACAGATAACATATATAAACTAATATGTGTTATACAAAATAAAAGGTATGATTATAAAACGAGACAGAATTTGAAAAATAAAGACTTGTTGCGAAACATAACTTTGTATAACTATATTACTATTTTCTTTTCTTCTTCACAGCAAACAAGGCTACTATGCTACAGGTATGTACGATGTATTCTAGGATTATGTTTAATAACAAAATGCCAACAGATTTGCTTTTCAAGTACAAAATGGACAAGGGACTATCCCTCATTCCGCACTGTCTAAAAGATTGAGCTTGATAACCTAGATGAAAACCAAAAGTGCGAAACAAATGTTCAGAACTTCCTGCATTAGGGAAATAAATAGACCGTCTCCTTGTACTCTACTTAATCCTTTACAAGTTTTAAAGTTATATTTTGAAGTTGTTTCAAATTCTAAGCTTCATTATTTTACGCTAGTGTTTCTAATTTTAACAGAAGACATAATGTCACGTATTCCCTATGGAAAAATATGTAGCCTATTTATCTGCTTGCCTAATACTATCAGCGAACAAGGCTACCATATTATTATATAAATAAAGAGGATTGAGGGGCTACAGGCAATGCACGTAAGCTATATATAATTTGCATGTTATAAACAGCCTTTTAAAACCAATACAGACTTAAATATATATGTGTTGTAACATATAAAGTGGCATACGTATTATATGAAACTAATATAAATATATACACATCTTACATTACCTATATAACTATATATAAACGAACATATTAACCCATCAATGGCCATAAAAAAACGCAGAGGAAATAAACACATGTACCGTACTTTATATATAAATGCGAACATTTATGTATGTGAACAGTTAAGATTGTAGACATTAATAAAATATAGATATACATGAATATCTATTCAAACCCATATCCAATATCATCACAAAAATCTAGAAAAATATATTATCACATATACATATACATACATATATATATATATATATATATATATGTATGTATGTATATGTGTGTGTATATATATATATATATATATATATATACATATATATATCTATATATATATATGTATGTACATATATATGTATAGATATATATATGTACATATATATGTATAGATATATATACATATATATGTATATATATGTGTGTGTGTGTATACATACATATACATACATATATATATATATATATATATATATATATATATATATATATATATATATATATATATATATGTATGCATATGCGCATGTCTAAAGTATAACATACCTATATTTTGTTTATGCAAACGAGGAGCTCGGATTTGTCAGTGAGTACGAAGCAGACTGGAGGCGGAGAAGGGAAGGACTGTGGCGGGTCTTGGCGGTGGCTGGGGAGACAAGACGGGCTGGAGGGTGATAGGCGGAGGTGGGGTCTGGTGCACGTGCGTGAGGCAGGAGATAGAGAGGGGGAAAGTGGGAAGGGCTGAAGCAAATAAAGATGGAGGCGACTTGGCTTGGGCAAGGGGAAGAGTGAGAAAGGCGGAGGAGAGGAGATTTGGAGGGGAGAGACATGCATGCGAATGTAAGGGAGGGTGATGGTGTTTGGATCTCGGTGGATGGTAGCAGGAAGGCTTTCCGTTTAAAAGGAAATGACGTGAAAAGAAGTGAAGCTATAATAGCAGATAGAATTAAATCGAAAAAATGAATACAAAAGGGTACAAAGGATAGCTGAATTCTAGCAAATAATAAATGACAGTGACCGTTTAATTTTGAGTCGTTTAGAATTTCAAACGGGCATAGAATGTCAAAAGCTAAAATAGAGTACCACTACGGTTAACAGTTTGCAGATTTTGCCACGAACAGGACTTCGAGACACGGAATTGAATATACCGCAGGAATCAGCTTGACTAGACGATCAAAACGGTATACAGATATAAGTGGTACGATCATCCTATTAAAAGTTAATAATTGGTACCGAAAATCCTGCTAAAATGCCGAAAATAAAATAACGGAGCAATAGCAGTTCAAATTTAACGAAACGAAATAGGACATTTCACTCAGAAGATTATTGAAATTTTATTGTATAAAAATATTCAGTTTTAGAAAATATTTTATCATCATCAAATAATAACTGATTTGAATTTAAATAAAATTATACAAGAAAATAAACTTCAATATTATCTGACGAAAATTTACCATTTGTTATGTTAAAATAGACGTTTCCAAATATCAAATTTTTATTTCCAAATTTAATTATAAAATTTTAAGCAAAATTACAGTTAGTTACGTTATAAGAACTATTAAAATTTCCAGGTTGTTACAGTGTGACTCGACGACTTTTTCGGTCTAATCTCCTTCATACGAGCTCCAAGCAACCTAAACAAATATATCGTTCAAATCAGAAAAAGGGGCGGTTGCGATGGCGCCATTTTCGTTACCAAATTCCAATGTCTTAAAAATGACCATTTAACCCATCCTTCTTATTAATTTATTTATTCAATCCATCAATTCCATTATTTTTCATATTATCATATATTATTATTATTCAATTAGAATACTATTTGATTTTTCAGGATATTAGATTCTCCCCATTAAATGAATTTCGTCCCAAATTCAAAAACTAAGCCGGCCCTATTCCAAATCAAAAACCAAAATTAAGTTTGTTGTAACTTATAAATATTGCCCCTTTACGACATGCGATATCCGTGTACTAACACACATTGCCACATAGGCTCGGTGCCTAATCTACCACATCGCTCAGTTACTCCAGAATGTATAAATTCCTATAATATTGTATTTTTATTATTTTTAACCATTTGTTCTTGCGATTTCTTAGGCTTTGATCTTCATTCTTACGTAATATACATTCATAAGAAACCACTATTTTCCCCGTAAGTTTTTTTCCTCGTTTTATTTTTAGAATTACAATTCCTTCAACTTTCTTCTATTGAAATGAATTATATAAATTCTATATATATAGTTTATATCCTAAATAAAATTATATTTCTTACTAAAACATATGTATTCGATCTCTAGAAATCATATCTTTATTTTTAAACCGTATTTTATACATATAAATCATATATACATGTTATCACCGTTTAGTGTACCGTAACATTTCAAATCAATTTCGTGTCGTTTCGATGTGATCATATACACCAAACCATTAATATACGAATTTGGACTGCTATTCATATACTATAGTGTTTGTGTACACAAATTCGTGTAAATTTAAAAGAATTACATAAAAATACTTTTCAGACCTGATATCATCATATCAAATCTCAAAAGATAGTTTCATATCAATTGGACAAACTTAAATGGCCCGATTCATAAAATTTGTCCTTTTGGGCTGTTTATGCTCAAAAACTTAATATTCTCATATTAATTCGCACAAATTGCATAAGTATGCTCAAAGATTATGTTTAGGTCTGTAAACGTCATATTTCATCTTAGCAATTTGCTCATATAAGTTTAACTTGATCTATCCTTCATTTCACTATGATTTTCCAAATTTTAAGCCTCATTTTTGCGTAGTTTACATTTAGAGTTTAGATGTACATTATATTACACCATTAGCACATTTACTACCCAAAAATAAATCATGATTCATGTTTGGCAATGTTTCCAAAATTCAAAGAGCCTAATTTCGAAATTACACATTTAGTTACAAAATATAGTCTTATTAAATCATGAAATCAAGAGAGTGAATATAGAGCTTATTATGATCGATTTCTCCCAATTCCAAAGCCTCACTTTCTTTCGCTGTGCAGAGATAGCACTTCCTTTAATTCGCTGCACCACCAGTGACACATAAGCATTCTTTCCTACTTGCCTCTTCGATTTGGGACCTTAATTTCTTAATTTGGCTTTGATTTTGGATATTACGGTTAATGAGAACGTCCCGGAAGAAGAAGATAAAGATGGGAAATTAGTTTTTCGGAAAGGAATGTGGGATACACATCTCCTGTTTCAGTCAAATGAGATAAATAACTGCAATCTTCCCGAAAATTAAAACTCGAATTCAGATTGCGTGGCGTCGGTGCGACTCGACGAAGTTTTTTGTCTAATCTCCTTCATACGAGCTCCAAGCGACCTAAACAAATATATCGTTCAAATCAGAAAAACGGGACGGTTGCGATGACGCCAGTTTCATTACCAAATTCCAATGTTTTAAAAATGACCATTTTACCCATCCTTCTAAGTAATTTATTTATTCAATCCATCAATTCCACTATTTTTCACATTATCATATATTATTATTATTCAATTAGAATACTATTTCATTTTTCAAGGTATTAGATTCTCCCAATTAAAATGAATTTCGTCCCGAATTTAAAAACTAAGCCGGTCCTATTCCAAATCAAAAACAAAAATTAAGCCTGTTGTAACTTATCCCTTTATGACATGCGATATCCGCATAGCCTCGGGGAATAATCTGCCACATCACTCGGTCCGAGCACACTCAGGAAGTGAGGCATGAAGCTTTAAATTTATATATACTGGCCTAAAATGGGTTCAAGAACCTATCAAAAATACTCGACGACCAGTACGTTGTACTTGCCGAAGACAATTCTTGGGTTACTCCAGGATGTATAAATTCCTATAATATTGTATATTTATTATTTTTAACCTTTTGTTCTTGCGATTTCTTAGCTTTTGATCTTCATACTTACGTAATATGCATTCATAACAAACCACTATTTTCCCCGTAAGTTTTTTTCCTCGTTTCATTTTTTAGAATTATAATTCTTTCAACTTTCTTTTATTGAAATAAATTATATAAATTCTATATATAAAGTTTATATTCTAAATAAAATTATATTTCTTACTAAAACATATGTATTCGATCTCTAGAAATCATATCTTTATTTTTAAACCGTATTTTATACATATAAATCATATATACATGTTATCACCGTTTAGAATACTTAAACTTTTGAAATCACTTTCGTGTCGTTTCGATTTGATTATATACACCAAACCATTAATACACAAATTTGGACTGCTGTTCATATACTATAGTGTTTGTGTACATAAATTCGTGTAAATTCAATAGAATTACATAAAAATACTTTTCAGACCTTATATCATGATATCAAATCTCAAAAATTGTTTCCTATCAATTGGACAAACTTAAATGGCCCGAATCTTAAAATTTGTATTTTTGGACTATTTCTGCTCAAAAACTTAATATGCTCATATTAATTGGCATAAATTGCATAAGAATGCTCAAAGATTATGTTTAGGTTTGTAAACGTCATATTTCATCTTAGCAATTTGCTCATATAAGTTTAACTTGATCTATCCTTCATTTCACTATGATTTTCCAAATTTTATGCCTCATTTTTGCGTAGTTTACATATAGAGTGTAGATCTACATTATATTACACCATTAGCACATTTTCTACCCAAAAATAAATCTCTATTCATGTTTGGCAATGTTTTCAAAATTCAGAGCGCCTAATTTCGAAATTACACATTTAGTTACCAAATATAGTCTAACTAAATCATGAAATCAAGAGAGTGAATATAGAACTTACTATGATCGATTTCTCCCAATTCCAAAGCCTTTAGCCTCACTTTCTTCCGCTGTGCAGAGATTTCCTTTAAATCGCTGCACCACCAGTGACACCTAAGCATTCTTTTTTGCTTCCCTCTTCGATTTGGGACCTTAATTTCTTAATTTGGCTTTGATTTTGGATATTACGGTTAATGAGAACGTCAGGGAAGAAGAAGATAAAGATGGGAAATTAGTTTTTCGAAAAGGAAAGTGGGATACGCATCTCCTGTTTCAGTCAAAGGAGATAAATAACTGCAATCTGCCAAAAAATTAAAACTCAGATTCAGATTGCGTGCCGTCGGTGCGACTCAACGACGTTTTCGGTCTAATCTCCTTCATACGAGCTCCAAGCGACCTAAACAAATATATCGTTCAAATCAGAAAAACGGGACGGTTGCGATGGCGCCAGCTCCTTAACCAAATTCCAATGTCTTAAAAATGACCATTTTACGACATGCGATATCCGCATAGGCTCGGTGCCTAATCTACCACATCACTCGGCCCGAGCACACTCAGGAAATCAGGCATGAAGCTTCAAATTTATATATTCCAGCCTAAAATGGGTTCAAGAACCTATCAAAAATACTCGACGACCGGGACGTTGTACTAGCCGGAGACAATTCTTGGGTTACTCCAGGACGTATAAATTACTATAATATTGTATTTTTATTATTTTTAACCTTTTGTTCTTGCGATTTCTTAACTTTTGATCTTCATACTTACGTAATATACATTCAAAACATACCTCTATTTTTCCCGTAAGTTTTTTTCCTCATTTTATTTTTTAGAATTATAATTCCTTTAACTTTCTTCTATTGAAATAAATTATACAAATTCTATATATATAGTTAATATTCGAAATAAAATTATATTTCCTACTAAAACATATGTATTCGATCTCCAGAAATAAAATCTTTATTTTTAAACTGTATTTTGTACATATATATCGTATATACATGTTATCACTATTTAATGTACTTTAACTTTTGAAATCAATTTTGTGCCGTTTCGATGTGATTATATACGCCAAACCATTAATATACGATTTGGACTGCTATTCATATACTATAGTGTTTGTGTACATAAATTCGTGTAAATTTAATAGAATTACATAAAAATACTTTTCAGACCTGATATCATCATGTCAAATCTCAGAAGATAGTTTCATATCAATTGGAAAAATTAAATGGCCCGAATCATAAAATTTGTATTTTTGAAATGTTTCTGCTCAAAAACTTAATATTCTCATATTAATTCGCAGAAATTGCATAATAATGCTTAAGTATTATGTTTAGGTCTGTAAACGTCATATTTCATCTTAGCAATATGCTCATATATGTTTAACTTGGTCTATCCTTCATTTCACTATGATTTTCCAAATTTTATGTCTCATTTTTGCGTAGTTTGCATATAGAGTTTCCATGTTCATTATATTACACCATTAGCACATTTACTACCCAAAAATAAGTCATTATTTACGTTTGGTATTGTTTTCAAAATTCAGAGAGCCTAATTTAAATTACACATTTAGTTACCACATATAGTCTAATTAAATCATGAAATCAAGAGAGTGAATATAGAACTTACTACGATCGATTTCTCCCAATTCCAAAGCCTCTAGCCTCACTTTCTTTCGCTGTGCAGAGATAGCACTTCCTTTAATTCGCTGCACAACCAGTGACACCTAAGCATTCTTTCTTGCTTCCCTCTTCGATTTGGGACCTTAATTTCTTAATTTGGCTTAGGTTTTGGATATTACGGTTAATGAGAACGTCAGAGAAGAAGAAGATAAAGATGGTAAATTAGTTTTTCAGAAAGGGAAGTGGGATACGCATCTCCTGTTTCAGTCAAAGGAGATAAATAACTGCAGTTTGCCCGAAAATTAAAACTCAGATTCAGATTGCGTGCCGTCGGTGCGTCTTGACGATGTTTTCGGTCTAATCTCTTTCATACGAACTCCAAGCAACCTAAACAAATATATTGTTCAAATCAGAAAAACGGTACGGTTGCGATGGCGCCAGTTTCGTTACCAAATTCCAGTGTCTTAAAAATGACCATTTTACCCATCCTTCTTATTAATTTATTTATTCAATCCATCAACTCCACTATTTTTCATATTATCATATATTATTATTATTCAATTAGAATACTATTTTATTTTTCAAGGTATTAGATTATCCCCATTAAAATGAATTTTGTCCCAAATTCAAAAACTAAGTCGGCCCTGTAGCAAATCAAAAACAAAAATTAAGCCTGTCGTAACTTATAAATATTACCCCTTTACGACATGTGATATTCGCATAGGCTCGGTGCCTAATCTACCACATCACTCGGTCCGAGCACACTCAGGAAATCAAGCATGAAGCTTTAAATTTACATATTCCGGCCTAAAATGAGTTCAAGAATCTGTCAAAAATACTCGACGACCAGTACGTTGTACTTGCCGGAGACAATTCTTGGGTTACTCCAGGATGAATAAATTCCTATAATATTGTATTTGTATTATTTTTAACCTTTTGTTCTTGCAATTTCTTAGATTTTGTTTTCATACTTACGTAATATACATTCATAACAAACCACCAATTTCCCCGTAAGTTTTTTTCCTCGTTTTATTTTTTAGAATTATAATTCCTTCAACTTTCTTCTATTGAAATAAATTATATAGATTATATATATATAGTTTATATTCAAAATAATATTATATTTCTTACTAAAACATATGTATTCGATCTCTAGAAATCATATCTTTATTTTTAAACCATGTTTTATACATATAAATCATATATACATATTATCACCGTTTAGTGTACTGTAACATTTGAATTCAGTTTCGTGCCGTTTCGATGTGATTATATACACCAAACCATTAATATACGATTTTGGACTGCTATATACCATAGTGTTTGTGTACATAAATTCGTGTAAATTTAAAAGAATTACATAAAAATACTTTTTAGACCTGATATCATCATATCAAATCTCAGAAGATAGTTTCATATCAATTGGACAAACTTAAATGGCCCGAATTATAAAATTTGTATTTTTGGACTGTTTCTGCTCAAAAACTTAATATTCTCATATTAATTCGCACAAATTGCATAAGATTGCTCAAAGATTATGTTTAGGTCTGTAAACGTCATATTTCGTCTTAGCAATTTGCTCCTATAAGTTGAACTTGATCTATCCTTCATTTCACTATGATATTCCAAATTTTATGCCTCATTTTTGCGTAGTTTACATATAGAGTTTAGATGTACATTATATTACACCATTAGAACATTTACTACCCAAAAATAAATCATTATTCATGTTTGGCAATGTTTCCAAAATTCAGAGAGCCTAATTTCGAAATTACCCATTTAGTTACAAAATATAGTCTTATTAAATCATGAAATCAAAAGAGTGAATATAGAACTTACTATGATCGATTTCTCCCAATTCCAAAGCGTCTAGCCTCACTTTCTTCCGCTGTGCAGAGATTTCCTTTAATTCGCTGCACCACCAGTGACACCTAAGCATTCTTTCTTGCTTCCCTCTTCGATTTGGGCCTTAATTTCTTAATTTGGCTTTGATTTTTGATATTACGGTTAATGGGAACGTAAGGGAAGAAGAAGATAAAGATGGGAAATCAGTTTTTCGGGAAGGAAAATAGGACACGCTTCTCCTGTTTCAGTCAAAGGAGATAAATAACTGCATTCTGCCCGAAAATATAAACGCGGATTCGGATTGCGTGCCGTCGGTGCGACTCGACGACATTTTCGGTCTAATCTCCTTCATAAGAGCTCCAAGCGACCTAAACAAATATATCGTTCAAATCAGAAAAACGGGGCGGTTGCGATGGCGCCTGTTTCGTTACCAAATTCCAATATCTTAAAAATGACCATTTTACCCATCCTTCTTATTAACTTATTTATTCAATACACAATTCCACTATTTTTTATATTATCATATATTATTATAATTATTCAATTAGAATACTATTTCATTTTTCATGGTATTAGATTCTCCCCATTAAATGGAATTTCGTCCCAAATTCAAAAACTAAGCCGGCCCTATTCCAAATCAAAAACCAAAATTAAGCCTGTTGTAACTTATATGCCGGCCCCTTTGCGACATGCGATATCCACATAGGCTCGGTGCCTAATCTACCGTCACTCGGTCCGAGCACACTCAGGAAATCAGGCATGAAGCTTTAAATTTATATATTCCGGCCTAAAATGGGTTCAAGAACCTGTCAAAAATACTCGACGACCAGTACGATGTACAAGCCGGAGACAATTCTTGGGTTACTCCAGGACGTATAAATTACTATAATGTTGTATTTTTATTATTTTTAACCTTTTGTTCTTGCAATTTCTTAGCTTTTGATCTTCATACTTACGTAATATACATTCATAACAAACCACTATTTTCCCTGTAAGTTTATTTCCTTGTTTTATTTTTTAGAATTATAATTCCTTCAACTTTCTTCTATTGAAATAGATTATACAAATTCTATATATATAGTTAATATTCTAAATAAAATTATATTTCTTACTAAAACATATGTATTCTATCCTTGAAATAAAATCTTTATTTTTAAACTGTATTTTATACATATATATCATATATACATGTTATCACCGTTTAGTCTACTTTAACTTTTGAAATCAATTTCGTGCCGTTTTGATGTGATTATATACACCAAACCATTAATATATAATTTGGACTGCTATTCAAATACATAGCGTTTGTGTACATAAATTCGTGTAAATTTAATAGAATTACGTTAATATACTTTTCAGAATTGATATCATCATGTCAAATCTCAGAAGATAGTTTCATATCAATTGGACAAACTTAAATGGCCCGAATCATAAAATTTATATTTTTGGACTGTTTCTGCTAAAAACTTAATATTTTCATATTAATTCGCACAAATTGCATAATAATGCTCAAATATTATGTTTAGGTCTGTAAACGTCATATTTCATCTTAGCAATATGCTCATATGTGTTTAACTTGATCTATCCTTCATTTCACTATGATTTTCCATATGCCTCATTTTTGCGTAGTTTACATATAGAGTTTAGATGTACATTATATTACACCATTAGCACATTTACTACCAACAAATAAGTCATTATTTATGTTAGGCAATGTTTCCAAAATTTAGAGAGCCTAATTTCAAAATTACACATTTGTTACCAAATATAGTCTAATTAAATCATGAAATCAAGAGAGCGAATATAGAACTTACTACGATCAATTTCACCCAATTCCAAAGCCTCTAGCCTCACTTTCTTTCGCTTTGCAGAGATAGCACTTCCTTTAATTCGCAGCACCACCAGTTACACCTAAGCATTCTTTCTTGCTTCCCTCTTCGATTTGGGACCTTAATTTCTTAATTTGGCTTTGATTTTGGATATTACGGTTAATGAGAACGTCAGGGAAGAAGAAGATAAATAAGGTAAATTAGTTTTTCGGAAAGGAAAATAGGATACGCATCTCCTGTTTCAGTTAAAGGAGATAAATAACTGCAATCTGCCCCAAAATTTGTAACAACCCGCTATTTTGGACCATTCAAATCGACAATAAAACCATACATGTTTGGCTTGAATAATTCAAAATACCGAATTGTTAATTTAAATTTGGCAAACGTAACATATACAGTAAATAAATCAGTCACAGATCACAGACACTGAGTAATATAATGCAGCGGAATAGATAAGGAATAGTAGTTCATGAAGCTACTATATACATCAGAGTTAGAAATAAAATACATCAGAATATCCTAGATGCAGTGAAGTCTCCAGTACAAGCAGATGACTTCTCTGAAACAATCAACTGGATGACTGAAAGGATAGATAGCTGGATCTTCAAGCAAAGCTCCAACTTCGAAGGTGAGTCTCAAATGCTGTATCACTCAGTCTGACTCGAGCGTAAAGCAAAACACAAAACACTCAAGTCAGGATTAACATTCTTATATCTATAAATCTAACTCAAGTGAAATATCAACTGAAATATAATTAACTTAAAGGACGTTTGGGATAACCATCCTCTAAGGGTCCATGGAACTATCTATAAGGTAGAAATATACACTATAACACCGAGGTCATTTCAAATTAATTTATACTTCACAACAAAAATATCTTTTCATTTCATATATATATTTCCAAAATATACATAAATATTTATAGAGTAGAATATTTGTAGTTTCCACAACTTAACAAATCGTTTTCAAAATCAACCCGACCTTCCCATTCAAATTAAATTCAATCTCAATTTTATCAATTTAAATTCAACTCAATTCCTAAAATAACCACTTAAATTTTATCGATCTCAAATTCGGATTTGTAATCACAAATTACCCCTTTATATTCAATATATTTCAAACCTTGAGTTTTTAATAATTTCAAAACTAAGGTTGGAATTTATATTCAACAATTTATTGTCCTATTATTTAGTTTTAAAATATTCACCAAATAAATCCATAAAATAAAACTCAAATTTCTAACAAATAAATATTTCCTTCAATTTATTTATACTAGAAATATTCATTTAATTTATTTTGAGTAAAAATCCAGTTATAAATATCGTACCTTTAAATTTCCCATTCAATAATTTCAAATCGATTTAACTAAGTAAAATTCTTAATTTAATACCATTTCAGCTAAATCCAAATTTTATCTCCCTACCTCAATTTATCCCAATTATTGCAAAAATCTATTTGAAATATAATTTACATAAATATTTAACATAATTTATGTATTATATCAATCTTAATTAAATTAAATATTATTAAATTTATATATATCATTACCCTTTATATATAATAATTTAAGAATCAACATTTATTAAGACTATATATTTCTTCCCAAAACCATAGAAATTATTTTCAAAATATTTACATATGGACCAATGGTGTTGGTATATATTTTCAAGTGCTACGGATATTTATCATTTCAATCCGTACACTAAATATATACGGGTGGATATCATTTCAACCCGAAATCCCAAATTCCATTCAAATGAAAATCAGTTGGGTTTATAATTTCAACCCATAACGTTTTTCTCCTATTCTAAAGTCCGTTCGGCTATGTATCATTTCAGCCCATAGTGAATTCTATACTAACAGGGAACTTGCAGAGTGATAACAGATATGATAATAATATAACAACAAGCATATATCATTAGTAATTAAATAAAATATAAACAATAGGATATGGTGTCATATCACATAGGTGAATAATTACAGATAATAACATATATAACAGATTTACTAACTACAGTAATATATTTCAATTGTCGTTTCAATTGAAATCAAATTTAATAAATAAAAAATGTTAATCATGAGTGACTGCTCACCTTTCGAGGCTAGAGAATATAAAAGGAGACACGGATACGGACACTGAAATTAAATTACAAATCAAAGCAAAGCAAAATCGGCACGAATTCAACGATCAAAGCTGATTGGCTCGAATTGATGAAACGGTCAGATCAGAACTGGAACGATGAAGATAAATGGTATAAGCGAACTTTTATAACCACCTATAACTATATATACACATATGAAATTTATATTCTAAGTTCAAACATCACAAATTTAATTTACATGTTTTTCAAACATATAAATAAATAAATCAAGCTTACATTTTTAAAAAAAAATCAACATATACCTAAAAAATATATATATACTAACACCATTATACTAAACTTATATAACTAGTATATATATATTCTCAAACAGATAAAATAAATGTTTAAATATGAATACCTTAAAGAAAACTTTTTTTTATATAACTATTTCTATATATATTAAATGTTATATATATATATATAATTTAAATCCATCCATATTTTTACATTCAATAACATATTATATTCAACCTATATAAATTTCCAAATTATATATGTGTATTAAAATAATTTATAAAGTAGAGTATTTATAAAATCATCTTAAATCCAAAATAGTATAAATATAATGCTGTCACAAAATATATACAATCATCAACTAAATAAGTCAGTACCACATAGAAACCCATATGGTAACAAACCGCATAATATACATATATTGAAGTATTTTATATAGTCTGTAACAAAACAAATATATGACTTACATAAGCGAATAACCATATTATAGGAAACCTGATATCAACAAATGGAAGCTGACCCATATTAAAATATAAAACACAAAATATATATATATATATATATATATATATATATATTCTTATTAAAAATGAAAGGTACTTATTTTATAGTATGTTCCCTTCAAAATGTCGCATACATAATTCAAAATATTAACATAACTTATAAGCTGTGAGGAAGATCAAATATAAACTATATATAAATATACACTGTCATGTTATGAAAATAAACTTTTGAAAAAAAATAGTATTCAATACTTATATAAATAGTATGTATATCACAACTAACAAAACAAAAAAAAATAAAAAATAAAACATGCAATTACGAATATAAATCAAAACATATATGTGCTTACACGCCCATATCTCACTGATCAAACAGAAGCAACCGGAAGGCGAGGTGATGTGTTTCATTTGATGAGGAGGTTTGGAAGAAAGGTGAAGTGGCGGATGCAAATAATGATGACGGCTGCATGCTTCAGTTTGCTTTTTTTTCAAAGAAAAGTAGGGAGGGGAACGAACAGATCTAGAGAAAAGAGAAGTGAAAGAGAAAATAAATAGGGATGAACCGCATGTTTTCAGGCAAATATAACGGAAGAAAATGAATAGGCAACCAAATTTTAAGTGAATAAATAAATAAAAGTGATTGTAACGGTCAACCCTTGATTTGGTGAAAATAATTGTAGCAATTAATAAAAGAAATAAATAGCAACGGTCACGTTGCTTGATTCAGCTGACCCATAAAAGCAAATTATTTAAAATTTAAACGGTAGGAAACGTAAAAAAACGTACCACCATAAAATAAATTGGTAACTTCTGTGCATTGGTTCTGCAATATTTATTAAAGCAATTGATTGACGCGCGTTTAACTTTGAACGGAGGGAAAGAGAAAAGTCACAATTAAAGGTAAGGTTTAAATTTTTAATAAATACAAAACGTTTCTAAGTTTATACGTTTATAACTTTCCAACTATAGTGTATATATATAATGAATGGTCATAAAGAAAGAAGTGGAAACAGGGAGCGTAGGAAAGGAAAGGTTAGAAAAATAAAATTTTTGTTGAGAAATGAATATTTGCGTGAGTTATATAGGTTTGATCAGAGAGGTAGCGTGATTTAAAGAGAAGAAAGAACGGCAATAAATCAACTTGCTTTGAAATGCAAAGGAAATTAAGCTAGCGTTGATTTTTAATGAGCAGTTATAGGCAATAAATAAGATATTGATTTAAAAAAAAGGCCATGATTTTGATTGAGCACTGATTTTTAACAAATTTTAAGCAAATGGGTTTCGAAATTAAAGCAGAAGAAACGGTCAGCTAAGATTAGATTTTGGAATAAGATTTTTAAAAAATATTGAATGCGTTTAAAATTTAAAGCTCGCGTTGATGGGAACAATGGCAAGAAAACAAAAAGGTGAACGGTTATAAAATTTTTAAATAACGTTCCTATTAAATCAGGAGAGTAAAAGGAGAGTGAATAAAATTAGAATGCGTACAACAGACGTAATGATTTTTGTCCAAAAAATATATGAAAATAACGGATTTAAATTTTATACGTTTTCTTGTATGTATATATACATTATTTATTCCATCAAATAACGCGCCTTTTAAACGCGAAATTAAACAGTTTATTTATACACAAAGTTTTGGAAATTTATTACTTATATAAAAATATGATTTGTTTACACATTTACTAAGAAATTTATTTCAAATATGGATATAAGTAAAATATAAAATTTTAAAATTTTAAAAGTATAAAATCAATTTTTTTAAAGAACAAAAGGTGAAATAAATGCTGTTACGAATATATTAAATTAAGCCAAAAGATTAAAAATTAAAAATTTAAAGATTTCTAACTTCAAGAAAAATGTTAAGTTTTAACCAAAATAAGAATTTTAGAATTTTCACACTAATAAAAATCTTGGGTGATTATTTATAATTAAATTTAGACAATCAAATTTTCGAAAAATAAAACCCTAGAGTTATAAATAAAGAATAAAATATTGCTAAAATTTGGGTTGTTACACTCTCCCCTACTTAAAACTTTTCGTCCCCGAAAAGGAAGGAGGTAGGAGAATTAAAACAACCAGAAAGAAAATAGATTGAAAGACAAGATAAACAATAAATTTTAAAATTACATAAATTTTACTTGAAATATTCATTTGAAAACTTCACTTGGAAATCAATTTTCTTTAATACTTCAATTTTTTTTACTACTTTATCTTAAGATACTTTCAACATTATAGATACATCAATAATCATTTTATTTAAACATGTTTTATTAAATTAATAACTTCAAAATATTTATAACACTAAAATTTTCTATTAAACAATGTAGTATACAAATAAGCGATATTTAAAAAGGATATATCAAACAAGGAAGGAAGGTAGATTTGGAAAACAGAATCAAGATGAATAACTAAACTGAGCAGATAAGGTAGATGCAAGGAATAGTATCGGGCACGAATAATTAATCTAGAACCATAAGAATTTAAATTTCAACTATTAATTCAAAATTTCTTTGTTGGGAAAAATACTTTTATAATAAATACCTTTATAATAATACTTTTATAATAAAATACTATTATATCGAAATAAATTTTCCTTTCGAAAATACTTTTATAACTCGATGTTTCAACAAGTTTATCCTCGTTCTTGCAGACTCTAGCTATGCGTTCATCAGGCGCAAAGCTAAAATTCTTCAAGTACTTAGTAGATTTGTTTCAACACCCAGTGAAAATACTTGAAAAACCTTTAAAGCAGATATGGAAAGTACAATCCAAACAAAACAACCAAACCAAAACCTTTGTCCGACCATGGTTCGTAGATACACAATGGTTACGTCTGGATCCCGCAGGAAACAATCCGTATCCATAAGCTTTCTCAGCCCTACGAGTTACGCCATGATGACTATTAGAGTGCAAGATACACAATGGTTACGCCTGGGTCCCCCAGAAAACAATCCGTACCCCTAGGCTGTTTCAGCCAGGCAGTTTCGCTACTATTCGCGACCTATACAGATTGTAGGATCCATAATGGTTACGCCTTGATCCCCCAGGAAACAATCCGTACCCCTAGGCCAGACTCAGCCAGGCAATTGCGCTATGCAGTAGCGAGAGAAAAAAAACCATGGGTTACGCCACGGTGGGAACACTCGGGTATTACATCCGGAAAACCAAAAATCAGAGAGAATAATATCGATAGAATGAATCCACGATGTGGCCACAAAGCGTATCAAGCAGAAGGCACTTTCCATATCTTTACTTCGAAAAAATATATCATATAGTACCTTTTCAAATCACTTTCAAATATCGACTTATATAAAGTCCATATATATAGGATTCCATTTTTCCCAAATCGAATACTTTCCAAATCAATAGTAGATCAAATCATACTTATATAGACTTCGATTATATAAAATCTCTTTCCAAATTGAGTACCTTTCAAATCAATAGATTTCAAATCAACTTCATATTTACACAATCCATTTTATATAAATCCGACCACTCCCAAATCAAGTGCTTAATAATATAAGGTTCTCAAATTTCAAATCATTTCAATATCAATTCAGTTTCAAAATCATATATGATTTCACCAAATTTTCTTCCAAATTAAATATCTAAATTTCAAAGTTTCCAAAATAATAGGTTTAGAAAATTATCCCATTTTCCAAATTAAAATAATTCAAGTCAAACAAATTCATTTCCAAAATCACCATATAAGTACTGATTTTTAATTCCAATTTAATTTCAAAAACAAATATTTTCCCAAAATCAATTATACTCAAAATAGTTTCCAAATTTATAATTATCCCATTTTTAAAACTTTTAAACTATCTATTTCTATGTGAAATATCCAATTTACCTTTCTAAAAACCAGTATTCAACTTTTTTTTTCAAAACATTTCAACACTAAATTTATATTCTTTATCAAACATTTTATACTCTTTGAAATTTCTTAGCTTTGAAAATTTAATCTCGATTTGGAAGTGTTCGAACATTCAAAATATTTAGGGAAATCAAATTTCCAATTTAAGACTTGAAAATCAACAATAAATAGATAGGATTATACCAAATCAAATCCGAAACTCGAGGACTAAATACCGGTTTCCTTTAAATCATTTTAAATATATATACATATATCTTTCGAATATCGAATTATTCTTCGGAATTTGAAATCAAAATTTGTTTTACAATATCACTCGCATAGCAAAGCTACCAGAGTGGCCTCCCCCTACTCCGAAACTCGAAAATCAATGTCGATGATGCGGGCACTCATCACCGAAATTATTTTCCAGCGACAAAGTGAGTTCCGGACTTCTATTTTCTTAAAACTTCCTTGAAATTTCATTGAAATCGTTGGAACTCGTTTGAGTCATTTGAAACACTTCTTGTTCAGAAAATACTTTTAAATCGTATTATTATATAATTTCAAAAATCTTAAACCAATTTCAAAACACCGGAATTCAATTCTCGAATTTCAAATTTAACACTTCAGTTATAAATCATTTTTATATAAATCAATTTCTTATAATTTTTCAAAATTTCAAATCCTTTCAAAACCCTTTTATATAGAATAACATTTCTTATTTGTTTTATATATAGGTATATAATCCTTATCGCAAACTTTTTCACTTTTATATATAGAATAAAATCATAGTTATCAAAATAATAATTTCGATATATAAAACAATTTCAAAAATGCAAACATACCCGAATTTCAAAGGATAATTTTAAGAATGGATTTTAAAACAAAGATAGAGATTTGAATTAGAGGAACTCAAATCAATAGAATTCTGATTCGAAGATAGACTCGATCGAAGATGAAATAATTAAATTACAAAATAGAAGATGGATATACTTCTATAAATCGCGGGCGACCTTTACCAGTCAACCGTGATTCCAAAATTAGATCGTTGTAGAATTCTGAGGCAATTCGACATTCGATCGCCAGAGATATAGAATTTGGCATAACAAGATATAGCAGCATCGTAAACCGAGGATACAGAAATCTTCGGTGAGTCAATGCCAATTGAAAAGGAGTTTTCACCCCCTTTACAAATCATTCAGTGGAGTTATGGGATACTCCAGAATCAAACGAATATAAATAGGAAGAGACAGAATGAATTTCGGAACCGAGGGACATCCCAGGGACATTCCAAAATTCAAAGGAAATTGAGTCAAAAGGAAGAGATTCAACTCGAGCGAAAGTGATTCTGTAAATAAATTTACCATATATGCTAAGTTTTGCCTAGAGCCAAAGCTCTGATACCAACTGTAACAGCCCGCAATTTTGGACCATTCAAATCGATAATAAAACTATGCATGTTTGACTTGAATAATTCAAAATACCGAATTGTTAATTTAAATTTGGCAAACGTAACATATACAGTAAATAAATCAGTCACAGATCACAGACACGGAGTAATAAAATGCAGCGGAATAGATAAGGAATAGTAGTTCATGATGCTACTATATACATCAGAGTTAGAAATAAAATACATCAGAATATCCTAGATGTAGTGAAGTCTCCAATACGAGCAGATGACTTCTCTGAACCAATCAACTGGATGTCTGAGAGGATAGATAGCTGGATCTTCAAGCAAAGCTCCAACTTCGAAGGTGAGTCTCAAATGCTGTATCACTCAGTCTGATCCGAGCGTAAAGCAAAACACAAAGCACTCGAGTCAAGATTAACATTCTTATATTTATAAATCTAACTCGAGTGAAATATCAACTGAAATATAATTAACTTAAAGGACGTTTGGGATAACCACCTCTAAGGGTCCATGGAACTATCTATAAGGTAGAAATATACACTATAACACCGAGGTCATTTCAAATTAATTTATACTTCACAACAAAAATATCTTTTCATTTCATATATATATTTCCAAAATATACATAAATATTTATAGAGTAGAATATTTGTAGTTTCCTCAACTCAACAAATCATTTTCAAAATCAACCCGACCTTTCCATTCAAATTAAATTCAGTCTCAATTTTAACAATTTAAATTCAACTCATTCCTAAAATAACCACTTAAATTTTATCGATCTCAAATTCGGATTTGTAATCACAAATTACCCCTTTATATTCAATATATTTCAAACCTTAAGTATTTAATAATTTCAAAACTAAGGTTGGAATTTATATTCAACAATTTATTGTCCTATTATTTAGTTTTAAAATATTCACCGAATTAAATCCATAAAATAAAACTCAAATTTCTAACAAATAAATATTTCCTTCAATTTATTTATACTAGAAATATTCATTTAATTTATTTTGCGTGAAAATCCAGTTATAAATATCGTACCTTTAAATTTCCCATTCAATAATTTCAAATCGATTTAACTAAATAAAATTCTTAATTTAATACCATTTCAGCCAAATCCAAATTTTATCTTCCCACCTCAATTTATCCCAATTATTGCAAAAATCTATTTGAAATATAATTTACATAAATATTTAACATACTTTATGTATTATATCAATCTTAATTAAATTAAATATTATTAAATTTATATATATCGTTACCCTTTATATATAATAATTTAAGAATCAACATTTATTAAGACCATATATTTCTTTCCAAAATCATAGAAATTATTTTCAAAATATTTATATATGGACCAACAGTGTTGGTATATATTTTCAAGTGCTACGCACATTTATCATTTCAATCCGTACACTAAATATATACGGGTGGATATCATTTCAACCCGAAATCCCAAATTTAATTCAAATGAAAATCGTTTGGGTTTATCATTTCAACTCATAACGATTTTCTCCTATTCTAAAGTCCGTTCGGGTATGTATCATTTCAACCCATAGTGAATTCTATACTAACAGGGAGCTTGCAGAGTGATAACAGTTATGATAATAATATAACAGCAAGCATATATCATCGGTAATTAAATAAAATATAAACAATAGGATATGGTGTCATATCACATAGGTGAACAGTTACAAATAATAGCATATATAACATATTTACTAACTACAGTAGTATATTTCAATTGTCGTTTTAATTGAAATCAAATTTAATAAATAAAAAACGTTAGTCGCGAGTGATTGCTCACCTTTCGAGGCTAGGGAATATAGAAGGAGACACGGATGCACACAATGATACAGACACTGAAATTAAATTTCAAATCCAAGCAAAGCAAAATCGGCACGAATTCAACGATCAAAGCTGATTGGCCCGAATTGATGAAACGGATCAGATCAGAACTGGAACGATGAAGATAAATGGTATAAGCGAACTTTTATAACCACCTATAACTATATATACACATATGAAATTTATATTCTAAGTTCAAACATCACAAATTTAATTTGCTTGTTTTTCAAACATATAAATAAATAAATCAATCAAGCTTACATTTTTAAAAAAAAAAATCAACATACACTCAAAAAAAAATATATATATACTGACACCTTTATACTAAACTTATATAACTAGGGGGTGTGTGTGTGTGTGTGTGTGTGTGTGTGTGTGTGTGTGTGTGTGTGTGTATATTCTCAAACAGATAAAATAAATGTTTAAATACGAATACCTAAAAGAAAACTTTTTTTATATATAACTATTTCTATATATATTAATGTTATATATATATAATTTAAATCCATCATATTTTTACATTCAATAACATATTATATTCAACCTATATAAATTTCCAAATTATTATGTGTATTAAAATAATTTATAAAGTAGAGTATTTATAAAACCATCTTAAATCCAAAATAGTATAAATATAATACTGTAACAAAATATATACAATCATCAACTAAATAAGTCAGTACCACATAGAAAACCATATGGTAACAAACCGCATAATATACATACATTAAAGTATTTTATATAGTTTGTAACAAAACAAATATATGACTTACATAAGCGAATAACCATATTATAGGAAACCTGATATCAACAAATAGAAGCTGACCCATATTAAAATATAAAACACAATGTGTGTATATATATATATATATATATATATTCTTATTAAAAATGAAAGATACTTATTTTATAGTATGTTCCCTTCAAAATGTCGCATACATAATTCAAAATATTAACATGACTTATAAGCTGTGAGGAAGATCAAATAGAAACTATATATAAATATACACCGTCATGTTATCAAAATAAACTTTTGAAAAAATATAGTATTCAATACTTATATAAATAGTATGTATATCACAAATAACAAAACAATACAAAAAAACAAAAAATTAAAAAACATGTAATTACGAATATAAATCAAAACATATATGTGCTTACACGCCCACACCCCACTGATCAAACAGAAGCAACCGGAAGGCGAGGTGATGGGTTTCATTTGATGAGGAGGTTTGGAAGAAAGGTGAAGTGGCGGATGCAAATATTGTTGACAGCCGCATGCTTCAGTTTACTTTTTTTTTCCAAAGAAAAGTAGGGAGGGGAACGAACAGATCCAGAGAAAAGAGAAGTGAAAGCGAAAATAAATAGGGATGAACCGCATGTTTTCAGGAAAATATAACGAAAGAAAATGAATAGGCAACCAAATTTTAAGTGAATAAATAAATAAAAGTGATTGTAACGGTCAACCCTTGATTTGGTGAAAATAATTGTAGCAATTAATAAAAGAAATAAATAGCAACGGTCGCGTTGCTTGATTCAGCTGACCCATAAAAGCAAATTATTTAAAATTTAAACGGTAGGAAACGTAAAAAAACGTACCACCATAAAATGAAATTGATAACGTCTGTGCATTGATTCTGCAATATTTGTTATAGCAATTGATTGATGCGCGTTTAAATTTGAACGGAAGGAAAGAGAAAAGTCACAATTAAAGGTAAGGTTTAAATTTTAATAAATACAAAACGTTTCTAAGTTTATACGTTTGTAACTTTCCAACTGTAGTGTATATATATATAATGAATGGTCAAAAAGAAAGAAGTGGAAATAGGGAGCATAGGAAAGGAAAGGTTAGAAAAATAAAATTTTTGTTGAGAAATGAATATTTGCGTGAGTTATACAGGTTTGATCAGAGAGGTAGCGTGCTTTAAGGAGAAGAAAGAACGACAATAAATCAACTTGCTTTGAAATGGAAAGGAAATTAAACTAGCGTTGATTTTTAATGAGCAGTTATAGGCAAGAAATAAGATATTGATTTAAAAAAAAGGTCACGATTTTGATTGAGCACTGCTTTTTCTTGTTATACACGGTTACTAGATTTTCAACAAATTTTAAGCAAATGAGTTTCAAAATTAAAGCAGAAGAAACGGTCAACTAAGATAAGATCTTGGAATAAGATTTTTAAAAAATATTGAATGCGTTTAAAATTTAAAGCTCGCGTTGATGGGAACAATGGCAAAATATTAAAAAGGTGAACGGTTATAAAATTCGTAAATAACGTTCCTATTAAATTAGGAGAGTAAAAGGAGAGTGAATAAAATTAGAATGCAACAGACGAAGTGATTATTGTCCAAAAAAAAATGAAAATAACGGATTTAAATTTTATACGTTTTCTTGTATGTATATATACATTATTTATTCTATCAAATAACGCGCCTTTTAAACGCGAAATTAAACAGTTTATTTATATACAAAGTTTTGGAAATTTATTACTTGTATAAAAATATGATTTGTTTACACATTTACTAAGAAATTTATTTCAAAAATGCATAGAAGTAAAATATAAAATACTAAATTTTTAAAAGTATAAAATCAATTTTTTTAAAGAACAAAAGGTGAAATAAACGTTGTTACGAATATGCTAAATTAAACCAAAAGATTAGAAATTAAAAATTTAAATATTTATAACTTCAAATTTTTTTTTAAGTTTTAACCAAAATAAGAATTTTAGAATTTTCACACTAATAAAAATTTTGGGTGATTATTTATAATTAAATTTAGACAATCAAATTTTCGAAAAATAAAACCCCAGAGTTATAAAGAAAGAACAAAATATTGCTAAAATTTCGGCTGTTACAAAATTCAAACTCGGATTCAGATTGCGTGCCGCTAGTGCGACTCGATGACTTTTTCGGTCTAATCGCCTTCATACGAGCTCCAAGCGACCTAAGCAAATATATTATTCTAATTAGGAAAACGGGACGGTGGCGATGGCATCAGTTTCGTTACCAAATTCCAATGTCTTAAAAATGACCATTTTACACATCCTTCTTATTAATTTATATGTTCAATCCATCAATTCCACTATTTTTCATATTATCATATATTATTATTATTCAATTAGAATACTATTTTATTTTTCAGGGTATTAGATTCTCCCCATTAAAATAAATTTTGTCCCAAATTCAAAAACTAAATCTACCCTATTCAAAATCAAAAACGAAAATTAATCCTGTTGTAACTTATAAATATTGCCCCTTTACGACATGCGATATCCGCATAGGCTCGGTGCCAAATCTACCACATCACTCGGTCTGAGCACACTTAGGAAATCAGGCATGAAGCTTTAAATTTATATATTCCGGCCTAAAATGGGTTCAAGAACCTGTCAAAAATACTCGACGACCAGTACGTTGTATTTTCCGGAGACAATTCTTGGGTTACTCCAGGATGTACAAATTCCTATAATATTGTATTTGTATTATTTTTAACATTTTGTTCTTGCGATTTCTTAGATTTTGATCGTCATACTTACGTAATATACATTCATAACAAACCAATATTTTTCCCTTAAGTTTTTTTCCTCGTTTTATTTTTTAGAATTATAATTCCTTCAACTTTCTTCTATTGAAATAAATTATATAAATTCTATATATATAGTTTATATTCCAAATAAAATTATATTTCTTACTAAAACATATGTATTCGATTTCTAGAAATCATATCTTTATTTTTAAAACGTATTTTATACGTATACGTCATATATACATGTTATCACCGTTTAGTGTACTGTGTAATATTAGAAATCAATTTCCTGCCGTTTCGATGTGATTATATACACCAAACCATTAATATACGAATTTGGACTGCTATTCACATATTACAGTGTTTGTGTACATAAATTCGTGTAAATTTAAAAGAATTACATAAAAATGCTTTTCA
Organism: Allium cepa; assembly: GCA_030765085.1. NCBI lineage: Eukaryota > Viridiplantae > Streptophyta > Magnoliopsida > Asparagales > Amaryllidaceae > Allium > Allium cepa. Next base: position 754,938,782 of record CM060937.1, on the reverse strand, counting down.
AACCTGATATCATCATATCAACAGAAGATAGTTTCATATCAATTGAACAAACTTAAATGGCCCAAATCATAAAATTTGTATTTTTGGACTGTTTCTGCTCAAAAACTTAATATTCTCATATTAATTCGCACAAATTGCATAAGAATGCTCAAAGATTATGTTTAGGTCTGTAAATGTCATATTTCATCTTAGCAATTTGCTCCTATAAGTTTAACTTGTTCTATCCTTCATTTTAGTATGATATTCCAAATTTTATGCCTCATTTTTGCGTAGTTTACATATAGAGATTAGATGTACATTATATTACACCATTAGCACATTTACTACCCAAAAATAAATCATTATTCATGTTTGGCAATGTTTCCAAAATTCAGAGAGCCTAATTTCGAAATTACACATTTAGTTACCTAGTATAGTCTTATTAAATCATGGAATCAAGAGAGTGAATATAGAGCTTACTGTGATCGATTTCTCCCAATTCCAAAGCCTCTAGCCTCACTTTCTTCCGATGTGCAGAGATTTCCTTTAATTCGCTGCACAACCAGTGACACCTAAGCATTCTTTCTTGCTTCCCTCTTCGATTTGAGACCTTAATTTCTTAATTTGGCTTTGATTTTAGATATTTCGGTTAATGAGAACGCCAGGGAAGAAGAAGATTAAGATGGGAAATTAGTTTTTCGGGAAGGAATCAGGGATATGCTTGTCCTGTTTCAGTCAAAGGAGATGAATAACTGCAATCTGCCCGAAAATTAAAACTCGTATTCAGATTGCGTGCCGTCGATGCGACTCGACGACGTTTTAGGTCTAATCTCCTTCATACGAGCTCCAAGTGACCTAAATAAATATATCGTTCAATCAGAAAAACGAGACGGTTGCGATGGCGCCTGTTTCATTACCAAATTCCAATATCTAAAAATGACCATTTTGCCCATCCTTCTTATTAATTTATTTATTCAATCCATCAATTCCACTTTTTTTCATATTATCATATTATTATTATTCAACTAGAATACTATTTCATTTTTCAGGGTATTAGATTCTCCCCATTAAATTGAATTTCGTCCCAAATTCAAAAACTAAGCCGGCCCTATTCCAGATCAAAACCCAATATTAAGCCTGTTGTAACTTATAAATATTGTCCCTTTGCGACATGCGATATCCACATAGGCTCGAAGCCTAATCTAGCACATCACTCGGTCCGAGCACACTAAGGAAATCAGGCATGAAGCTTTAAATTTATATATTCCGGCCTAAAATGGGTTCAAAAACCTGTCAAAAATACTCAACGACCAGTACGTTGTTCAAGCCGGAGACAATTCTTGGGTTACTCCAGGACATATAAATTACTACAATATTGTATTTTTATTTAACCTTTTGTTCTTGCGATTTCTTAGCTTTTGATCTTCATACTTACGTAATATACATTCATAACAAACCACTATTTTCCCTGTAAGTTTTTTTCCTCGTTTTAATTTTTAGAATTATAATTCCTTCAACTTTCTTCTATTGAAATAAATTATAAAAATTCAATATATATAGTTAATATTCTAAATAAAATTATATTTCTTACTACAACATATGTATTCGATCTCTAGAAATAAAATCTTTATTTTTAAACCGTATTTTATACATATAAATCATATACACATGTTATCACCGTTTAGTGTACTTTAACTTTTGAAATCAATTTCGTGCCGTTTGGTTGTGATTATATACAACAAACCATCAATATACGATTTGGACTACTATTCATATACTATAGTTTTTGTGTACACAAATTCGTGTAAATGTAAAAGAATTACATAAAAATACTTTTCAGACCTGATATCATCATGTCAAATCTCAAAAGATAGTTTCATATCAATTGGAAAAACTTAAATGGCCGGAATCATAAAATTTGTATTTTTGGGCTGTTTCTGCTCAAAAACTTAATATTCTCATATTAATAATGCTCAAATATTATGTTTACTTCTGTAAACGTCATATTTCGTCTTAGCAATTTGCTCATATATGTTTCACTTGATTTATCCTTCATTTCACTATGATTTTCCAAACTTTATGCCTTATTTACTACTAAAAATAAGTCATTATTTATGTTTGGCAATGTTTCCAAAATTCAGAGAGCCTATTTTCAAAATTACACATTTAGTTACCAAATATAGTCTTATTAAATCATGAAATCAAGAGAGTGTATATAGAACTTACTACAATCGATTTCTCCCAATTCCAAAGCCTCTAGTCTCACTTTCTTTCGTTGTGCAGAGATAGCACTTCCTTTGATTCGTTGCCCCACCAGTGATACCTAAGCATTCTTTCTTGCTTGCCTCTTCGATTTGGGACCGTAATTTCCTAATTTGGTTTTGATTTTGGATATTACGGTTAATGAGAACGTCGGGGAAGAAGAAGATAAAGATGGGGAATTAGTTTTTCGGAAAGGAAAGTGGGAAACGCATTTCTTGTTTCAGTCAAAGGAGGTAAATAACTGCAATCTGTCCAAAAATTAAAACTCGGATTCAGATTGCGTGCTATCGGTGTGACTCGATGACGCTTTCGGTCTAATCTCCTTCATACGAGCTCCAAGCGACCTAAACAAATATATCTTTCAAATCATAAAAACGGGACGGTTGCGATGGCGCCAGTTTCGTTACCAAATTCCAATGTCTTAAAAATGACCATTTTACCCATCATTCTTATTAATTTACTTATTCAATCCATCAATTCCACTATTTTTCATATTATCATATATTGTTATTATTCAATTAGAATACTATTTTATTTTTCTAGGTATTAGATTCTCCCCATTAAAATGAATTTCGTCCCAAATTCAAAAACTAAGCCGACTCTATTCCAAATGAAAAACAAAAATTAAGCCTGTAACTTATAAATATCGCCCCTTTACGACAAGCGATATCCGCATAGGCTCGGTGCCTAATCTAACACATCACTCGGTCCGAGCACACTTAGGAAATCAGGCATGAAGCTTTAAATTTATATATTCCGGCCTAAATTGGGTTCAAGAACCTGTCAAAAATACTCGACGACCAGTACATTGTACTTGCCGGAGACAATTATTGGGTTACTCCAGGATGTATAAATTACTATAATATTGTATTTGTATTATTTTTGACCTTTTGTTCTTGCGATTTCTTAGAGTTTGATCTTCATACTTACGTAATATACATTCATAACAAACCACTATTTTCCCCGTAAGTTTTTTTCCTCGTTTTATGTTTTAGAATTATAATTTCTTCAACTTTCTTCTATTGAAATAAATTATATATATATAGTTTATATTCTAAATAAAATTATATTTCTTAATAAAACATATGTATTCGATCTCTAGAAATCATATCTTTATTTTTAACCGTATTTTATACATATAAATCATATATACATGTTATCACCGTTTAGTGTACTTTAACATTTGAAATCAATTTCGTGCCATTTCGATGTGATTATATACACCAAACCATTAATATACGAATTTGGACTGCTATTCATATACTATAGTGATTATGTACATAAATTCATGTAAATTTAATAGAATTACATAAAAATACTTTTCAGACCTGATATCATCATATCAATTGGACAAACATAACTGGCCCGAATCATAAAATTTGTATCTTTGGACTGTTTCTGCTCAAAAACTTAATATTCACATATTAATTCGCATAAATTGCATAAGAATGCTCAAAGATTATGTTTTGATCTGTAAACGTCATATTTCATCTTAGCAATTTGCTCATATAAGTGTAACTTGATCTATCCTTCATTTCACTATGATATTCCAAATTTTATGCCTCATTTTTGCGTAGTTTACATATAGAGTTTAGATGTACATTATATTACACCATTAGCACATTTACTACCCAAAAATTAATCATTATTCATGTTTGGCAATGTTTCCATAATTTAGAGAGCCTAATTTCGAATTACATATTTAGTTACCAAATATAGTCTTATTAAATCATGAAACTATGATCGATTTCTCCCAATTCCAATGCCTCTAGCCTCACTTTCTTCCGCCGAGCCGAGATTTCCTTTAATTCGCTGCACCACCAGTGACACCTAAGCATTCTTTCTTGCTTCCATCTTCGATTTGGGACCCTAATTTCTTAATCTGGCTTTGATTTTGGATATTACGGTTAATGAGAACGTCAGGGAAGAAGAAGATGAAGATGGGAAATTAGTTTTTCGGAAAGGAAAGTGGGATACGCATCTACTTTTTCAGTCAAAGGAGATAAATAAATGCAATCTGCCCGAAAAATAAAAATCGAATTCAGATTGCGTGCCATCGGTGCGACTCGACGACGTTTCCGGTCTAATCTCCTTCATATGAGCTCCAAGTGGTCTAACCAAATATAACGTTCAAATCAGAAAAACGGGACGGTTGTGATGGCGCTTGTTTCGTTACCAAATTCCAATGTCTTAAAAATGACCATTTTACCATCCTTCTTATTAATTTATTTATTCAATCCATCAATTCCAAATTTTTTCATATTATCGTATATTTATTATTTTTCAATTAGAATACTATTTCATTTTTCAGGGTAATAGATTCTCCCCATTAAAATGAATTTCGTCCCAAATTCAAAATCTAAGCCAGCACTATTCCAAATCAAAAACCAAAATTAAGCCTGTTGTAACTTATAAATATTGCCCCTTTACGACATACGATATCTGCATAGGGCGGTGCCTAATCTACCACAGCACTCGGTCCGAGCACACTTAGGAAATCAGGCATGAAGCTTTAAATTTATATATTCCGGCCTAAAATGTGTTCAAAAACCTATCAAAAATACTCGACGACCAGTCGTTGCACAAGCCGGAGACAATTCTTGGGTACTCCAGGATGTATAAATTATTATAATATTGTATTTTTATAATTTTTAACCTTTTTTTCTTGCGATTTCTTAGCTTTTGATCTTCTTATTTACGTAATATACATTCATAGCAAACCACTATTTTCCCCGTAAGTTTGTTTCCTCGTTTAATTTTTTAGAATTATAATTCCTTTCAACTTTCTTCTATTGAAATAAATTATATAAATTCCATATACATATTTATATTCTAAATAAATTTATATTTTTACTAAAACATGTGTATTTGATATCTAGAAATCAAATCTTTATTTTTAAACCGTATTATATATATATAAATCATATATACACGTTATCACCGTTTAGTGTACATTAACTTTTGAAATCAATTTCATGCTGTTTCGATGTGATTGTATACACCAAACCGTTAATGTACGATTTGAACTGCTATTCATATACTATAGTGTTTGTGTACATAAATTTGTGCAAATTTAATAGAATTACATGGCCCGAATCATCAAATTTGTATTTTTGGACTGTTTCTGCTCAAAAATTTAATATTCTCTTATTAATTCGCACAAATTGCATAAGAATGCTCAAAGATTATGTTTAGGTCTATAAACGTCATATTTCGTCTTAGCAATTTGCTCATTTAAGTTTAACTTGATCTATCCTTCATTTCACTATGATTTTTCAAATTTTATGCCTCATTTTTGCGTAGTTTACATATATATAATACACCATTAGCACATTTACTGCCCAAAAATAAATCATTATTCACGTTTGGCAATGTTTCCAAAATTCAGAGAGGCTAATTTCGAAATTATACATTTAGTTACCAAATATAGTCTTATTAAATCATGAAATCAAGAGAGTGAATATAGAACTTACTATGATCGATTTCTCCCAATTCCAAAACCTCTAGCCCCAATTTCTTTCGCTGTGCAGAGATAGCACTTCTTTTAGTTCGCTGCACCATCAGTGACACCTAAGCATTCTTTCTTGCTTCCCTCTTCGATTTGGGACCATAATTTCTTAATTTGGTTTTGATTTTGGATATTACGGTTAAGAGAACTTCAGGGAAGAAGAAGATAAAGATGGGAAATTAGTTTTTCGGAAAGGAAAGTGGGATACGCATCTCCTGTTTTGGTCAAAGGAGATAAATAGATGCAATCTGCCTGAAAATTAAAACTCGGATTCAGATTGCGTGCCGTCGGTGGGACTCGACGACGTTTTCGGTCTAATCTCCTTCATACGAGCTCCAAGCGACCAAAATAAATATATCTTCAAATCAGAAAAACGGGAAGGTTGCGATGGCGCCTGTTTCGTTACCAAATTCCAATGTGTTAAAAATGACCATTTTACCCATCTTTCTTATTAATTTATTTATTCAATCCATCAGTTCCACTATTTTTCATAATATCATATATTATTATTATTCAATTAGAATACTATTTCATTTTTCAGGGTATTAGATTCTCCCCATTAAAATGAATTTCGTCCCAATTTCAAAAACTAAGCCGGCCCTATTCAAAATCAAAAACCAAAATTAAGCCCGTTGTAACTTTTAAATATTGCCCCTTTACACATGCGATATCCGCATAGGCTCGGTGCCCAATCTACCACATCACTCGATCCGAGCACACTCAAGAAATCAGGCATGAAGCTTTGCATTTACATATTCCGGCCTAAAATGGGTTCAAGAACCTGTCAAAAATACTCGACGACCAGTACGTTGTACTAGCCGGAGACAATTCTTGGGTTACTCTAGAATGTATAAATTCCTAAAATATTGTATTTTTATTATTTTTAACCTTTTGTTCTTGCGATTTCTTATCTTTTGATCTTTATATTTACGTATACATTCAGAACAAACCACTATTTTCCCCGTAAGTTTTTTTCCTCGTTTTATTTTTTAGAATTATAATTCCTTCAACTTTCTTCTACAGAAATAAATTATACAAATTCTATGTATATAGTTTGTATTCTAAATAAAATTATATTTCTTACTAAAACATATGTATTCGATCTCTAAAAATCAAATCTTTATTTTTGAACCGTATTTTATACATATAAACCATATATACATGTTATCACCGTTTAGTGTACTTTTACTTTTGAAATCAATTTCGTGCTGTTTCGATGTGATTATACACACCAACCCATTCATATACCGATTTGGACTGCTATTCATATACTATAGTGTTTGTGCACAAAATTCGTGTAAATTTAATAAAATTGCAAAAAAATACTTTTGAGACCTGATATCATCGTATCAAATATCAGAAGATAGTTTCATATCAATTGGACAAACTTAAATGGCCCGAATCATAAAATTTGTATTTTTGGATTGTTTCTGCTCAAAAACTTAATATTCTCATATTAATTCGCACAAATTGCATAAGAATGCTCAAAGATTATGTTTAGGTCTGTAAACGTCATATTTCATCTTAGCAATTTGCTCATATAAGTTTTACTTGACTATTCTTCATTTCACTATGATATTCCAAATTTTATGCCTCACTTTTGTGTAGTTTACATATAGAGTTTAGATGTACATTATGTTACACCATTAGCACATTTACTACCCAAAAATAAATCATTATTCATGTTTGGCAATGTTTCCAAATTTCAGAGAGCCTAATTTCGAAATTACACATTTAGTTGCCAAATATAGTCTTTTTAAATCATGAAATCAAGAGAGTGAATATAGAACTTACTATGATCGATTTCTCCCAATTCCAAAGCCTCTAGTCTCACTTTCTTTCATTGTAGCATCCCGCCTTTTTGAACGCTTTAAATCGACGATAAACCGCACATGTCTGAGTCAACCATACAAAAAAGCAAATTGTTATTGGGGTGAGTAAGAAAAAGGAAGAAAGAAAGAAACAAAACAGAATCTCACAGCGGAATGACAAAATAAAATAATCAAATAATAGTTCATGAAGCTGTTTTACAAACATTTGATTATACTTATACAACACAGAATCAGAGTTACACATACCAGAAATAAGGTCTTCAAAATCCTGTAATGCTTAGGCTGACCCGAGCGAATTGAAAAGACAAAACACTCGAGTCAAAACTAAAAGGTCTTATGTGAGTTAAATCAATAGAAATAAATATGAGTGGGACAACGTCAGAGATGTTTACGGGATTTGACATCTCATATCTAGTGTCTAACGTGAGTGTAGTAACTTAAGAGATGCTTGGGATTCACATCTCCTGAGGATCTGTTAAACCATCTACTATTTAGTAATATACACTATTATAATAGTGTCTACAGCAAAGTATAATATAATTTAAAAGTGGCGTTAAGGCTTTACATTTTCCACCTTAACACACTTTCATATTCCCATAGTATATATACAGTACCGTAACCCCCGATACTGGGAGTCGTCAAAGGGCACTCCATAGGTACGATACAAAACCAAAATCGCACAAGGCGCGCTAGGGTAGGTGACACGGCACAACAAGGCAATGTCATGGTAGATATACCAATTACGCTTCAGGACCGGTGGTAACGCGTAGCAGCTACTACCGCCCACCTCGACCCACTCCCCTAAAATCAAAAGGGGCCCCAATCAATCAAAAAGTAATAGAATGGTATCGAAGAAATGCGTCTGAATAAAGGTGCTACCTTCTTAGCCCGTCAATCGCTCATGTTTTAGGCACCTTATTCCAACTCACGGGAGTCGGGTCCACGTATATACCTCAAAGGAACGCCGCCGCCATCCTACTTCATTCTGGAATGTCCACCGCGCACACAGTTATTAAAGTGGTTTTCGGAGTTGGTAGAGAGTATGACAACTTCAGATCCCGATTTCATTAACAACCAAACGTTATTACAACACCGCGGTTGTTTTCAAAATAGTATATACTTTAAACCCAAATATCATTGCTTTTTTAAAAACCAAATCAATAAGATATCATTTTCATTTCAGATATATCCTTTTCCAAAATCATAGCACTTTCAAAGTTATAACACTTCGAAATCAAAACACTTCAATATAACACTTTCAAATCATAATACTTTGAAACTCATAACTTTGAAATATAACTTCCACCCCTTAAATGGTTTTAATATTAAAAATTTAAAATACTTTATCTAATAAAATAGCTTCTTCAATTTCACAAATCAATTCCAAAACAACTCAAATTTCTAAATTTTAAGTTTAAGCAAATCCCAAATCATAAATTTCAATTCAATTCAGTTTTCAAATAAACTATTCTAAATTATATCGATTTCAAAACAGATTTGATCCACAGAATAAACCATTTCAAATTCAATGTATTCAAACTTTAGGTTTTCAACAATTTCCAAACTAAGTTTGGTAATTATATATATATATAATTCAATTTTCGATTATTTAGTTTTGAGATATTTCACTTAATAATCCATTGTCATTTAAATAAACCCAAATTACAAATAATTAAATATTTTCTTCAATTTATTTATACTTGAAATATTCATTCAATTCACCTTAAACCAAAATCAAGTGATAAAAATAATATCTTTTAAAATTTCAAAGTTAATAAATTTCAAATCAAACTTATTTGAGTTTAATTCTCAGGTAAGTTCAATTTCGATATAAATTTCAAATTTATCTTCCACCCTTAATTTATTTAAATCCTTGTAAACTCTATATTAAAATATATTTTAAATACTTAACCATATTATCTTCAATAAAATCAAACTTTATTATCAAACTTATTCTATATTAAAACAGATTTATACACAGCTTAAGAATAAAATAACATTTATATAATATCTGAACTCAATATTTATATAGAACCATATATTTCTTTACAAAACCATAGAAATCATTTCAAAATATTTTTATATATATAAACCACGGTGTCTGTATATAATTTTAGATCCAATGGTCAAGTGATACAGATATTTATTACTTCAATCCGCAATTTAATATTTTATGGTTGTATATCATTTCAAACCACAATCCCAAATTAATAACAATCCATAACAAACTTGCAGATTATAACGATATAAACTAAACATTCATTCAATCAATATCAACAATCAACATCCATCACAATCATCATCGAAAACAATCCATAAATATCAATACAGAAGCTGATAATAAATAACAGTTATTTAACTGGCAGTTTTATATGCAATAATGAATTAAATAATAATTTAATTCAAATAAATTCAATTTAATTGAGCTGATGATTAAAAATATACCAAAAAATCATAAATAAATTCCTATCACGAATTAAATTTAACAAACATAAGAAATTTTAGAAGTTGTGAATGGGTTAAAACACTCACCTTTGAATTTAAATTCGAAATAAACCCAAAATTTGAACGGTTTTCAGAATTTGTCCAAACCAGCGTCCAAATGTCTGAAATTCCGATACGTTTCCAGAAAAATGAATCGCACATGATTTGGAGCTCGTATGAAAAAGTTACGAAAATTAGAAGATTAGAAAATTCTGGTCCTGGGTCGACTTCGGGTCCAACTTCGGTCTGACGCCTCAAATCCTCGGTGCTTGCTCTAAGTTTTTGCCAAAACTACTCGTAGCGAGCCGAGTCATTTTCTTCCTGACCCGAAGTTGCTGCAGGTTTTTTGCCTCTGAAACCCGAAGTGCGACCCGAAGTTGATACAGATATGCAATTTTTTTTTTTTGAAATTGAAATTAAATTTTGGAATTTAGGAATTAGGTTTTGTCTGCCATTGGAATGAGGAGTTGAGAAGGAGTTGTACGTAAAGACAAATGAAACTAAGGAGTGGCTAGTGTTTATAACAGGTTATTTATAGGAAAAGCTGAAAATCTGCTTATTTCAAACTGAATTCAGTTGATTTAAATTAAGTTGATTTATAGACGTGTCGAGTTCGTACGATCAAATGATAACTCTGACCGTTACGAAACTTGTAATCTTACAATAATTCACCATTACGGATTCGATGAAACAGTGTCGTCGAAATTCAGGTCAGTGGCCAAAATGGCTATTTTTCAGTCTATTAAATAAATAAATATTAAATTGAATCACTTTTTATTCAAATTTTTAAAATTTATAATTTTTATCATCTTGGATTACTCTAGTAATTTATAATCCTTTATAACAAATTTCTATATCAATTTAAAGTTAATTTATTAACCAATTACAATAACAAATTTCAATTCCAGTAAATTCATTAATTATCAATTGAAATTCGAACAAATTCATTTATTTCATTTTAAATCTTATTATTCAGCCAATTATTATCTTATGGGTATAATTTCCTTTGGTTTATTTTTATTACATTATTATTTCCCATTTTATCCTAATTTCAATTAACGTAGTATTTAATTTCATTTACTTACCATTAGTCCATTTGTTATAGATTGAATTCCAATTGATAAATTCCAAATAAACTGATTTGATCCAATTCTAATCTTTTTATTAAGTCTATTATTACTCTATAACCTACTTAATATTTGCTTGTCTTTCATTACATTCATATATTCAAATTTACGTCTTTCCTATGTATTAACCATTATTTTCAATTATATTAAAATTTTGAAATATTTATATTTATTATAATTAAAATCTCAATTAATCTATTCAACTAGGTTTCATTCCTTTATTTTATTTTATGAACAAAATATACATTTCACTTTATTTTATTACATTCACACTTTACAATAACCTAACTCACATTAATGAATATTTACTCACCATTAAACGTAATTGATTTTCAATCTTAAATTGAGCAACCTAAATAAAAAGGTAACTTGCAATAAATGTTATCATTATTTTAATATTACGCTCAAGTTTATTATTTTCACTAATTATCATAATTGCTTACATACTGTTGAATTCATTCAATTGCCATAAATTATATACAAATTTATTTATTTATACAACACTTACCCGTGTTTACTTATAGTCCATTTTATACCCAAATGTAACATTCACAACTACATTAATAGACCAATTAAACCGCAATTTACTAGCGTTACTATAACTTTAAATCATACTTTTGAATTCATGGTTACATTTCATTTTAGCATTCCTTTCATTATTAAATTACAATGTTTTTTTTCTTCCATGTTAAATTACTAAAACTTATTAATCTAACTAATTTAATTATTGAAATTGATGGGCCGTTACACTCTCCCCGACTCAAAACTTTTCGTCCCCGAAAAGGAAAAAGGAGGGAAAAGAAGAATTAAGAAATCAATATATATGTATTCAAAAATATTAAATATATAAACAAATAAACTTACTAAATTTAATGATTTAAATTAAAAAATATCAATTTATAACTATTAGATCCTTTTATATTCAAGTAACAAAATCTTTGGAAAATATTCATAAAATTTTCTAAGCCCAAAATTCACGAAAAATTTCGACAGAGTCTCCTTTGTATGGAGAGGTCTGCGAAAAATTATAATATCAATAAAACAATATATAACATATATTTTCCAAAATAATATGTCCCAACAATGGAAAAAACAATATAATATCGCTAGAAAACCGTAATCCTAGAATGTACCTATTTGTCAGGCAATTAACGCTTATTTTTATGAAAGCAAAAGCAGTAGTAATTGCTTCCATAACCTGTATTTCACTTATATAATCCAAAAGAGTTAATAATTATATAAAATGAAATATTAAAGTTGTTCCAACCACTAACAAACGAATAAATATAAAACAACAATCACTTGCAACCACAACATACAATCATCATAAGGAATCAAAGTAATCAACCATTCATTCATACCAAGCAAAACAAATAGTTGTTCGGGTTCAAAAACTTTAAATTGTACAGAATGAAAAATAAACTACTAAGTGCACCATTTACTCAACAGTCTTAGATGAAACTAGGTAGATTATTCATACATCCAAACAATTTTAAAGCACCCTTGCCCAAACAACCATAAACCAAACAAATAATGACCCCAAGCATAAATTAAGTTCATACTTATTAATTTCATTTCACAACATTTATTGCTTCACTTCCTTTTCATTCATAAAGTAATTTATCTTTTTGATTTACATTTTATTTCTTACAGTTTTCATTTCCATTCTTTTATTTTCATACGTTATTTTCATTTTTTTACATATGTTACTCATATACAATTTAATTTAAACATATGTAAGCATATTCATAGAGAACTATATAAGCTTCTTTGTAAATAATTTCATATTCATTCATTCATTACTAAATTTCATTTGTTTACATTCATTTGTTTATAGTATTCATGTTCAATTCAATTACTTAGCATATCAATTCATTAACTTAAGTTTATAATTACTTTCTTACAAAACCTACTTAATTCAGGGTAATGTTCATTTTATTAATTACTTTAACTATAATTTGCTTCAGACATTAACTTAAGTTTAGAGTCATTTATTTATAATGCTCACTTTCTATTACATTTAAATAGTAACATTTCAATTATAACTTAAGTTTATAATAACTATACATCAAATTCTTATTTATTAAAGAATTTCATTGAGCACTTTCATTATATAAGTTTTTCTTGTACAATTTTCCATTACATTTTCTTACTAAACATTAATATAATTTGTCACAAGTTTACCTCATTAATATAATGTTCAATAATTTTATCTTTCGTTTTATAAGCAACAAATTTCAACTTGCTTGTAATTTCATTCATAACCTAGCATTAAATCTCTTATTTCATTTAGAGGTTCCAATTATTAATTTGTTACATTCCATTTCACTACCATAATCGAAACTATTAATTAACAGAACTTAAGAACTAATTACCGGGTTTAATTTCAAATCATTTTAAAATAATAGATAAATATATATACTTACAACTTATATATCCAATTATATTTAAAATAATTTAAAATTTATATTTGTTTATCAAAATAAATCTGCAGTAAACTACTACAATTGCCTTCCCATTTAGAAACTCGAAAATGAATGTCGATGATGCGTGCACTCATCACCGAAATTATGTTCCAGCGACAGAGAGGGGTATACATAACTTATTTCTTTCCGAAATTTCTCTAAAACAATTCTTTTAAATCATATTAAAATATTTGTATCAGAAAATACTTCTAATAATATTATTATTATATTTCAAAATCATTCAAAAGAAATTTTCAAAGCCCCGGGACTTTAGTTCTAAATTCCCAATTTTCATTTATTTTAATTTCAATCTCATTTCAACTATTTACTTATAAGTTTCATTACCTAACAACCAATATATTGCAACCAAATATATATATATATATTATTTATAAAAAAAATTAATTTATATATATAGAAAATATAATAGGCAAAATTATTTCATTCACCTATATTCAAAATAAATAATGTGTCGGTCTGTCCTATTAAGTGTTTAGAAATCTATATCGATGTCATAGCGTCCTATGCACTGACCAGAATTTATAAATACAAAACGGAACAAATTACACAATATCAAAACTTTTTTATAACACTGACAAATACGCTCTCTCATATATATATACACTCAACGACTCATCATAGGGTATTACTACCCTATTAATAAGGAGTCAGACCCCACAAAGGTAAGGTTTATCGCTAAACCAAACTCAAATACCAAATGTAACATCCCGCCTTTTTGAATGCTTTAAATCGACGATAAACCACACATGTCAGACTCAACCATACAAAAAAGCAGATTGTTATTGGGGTGAATAAGAAAAAGGAAGATAGAAAGAAACAAAACAGAATCTCACAGCGGAATGACAAAATATAATAATCAAATAACAGTTCGTGAAGCTATTTTACAAACATTTGATTATACTTATACAACACAGAATCAGAGTTACACATACCACGGAATAATAAATAATGCAGCGGAATAGTGATGCAGTGGAACAATATAGTATATAATAATAATAGATCTCCGTCTTCGTCCTTCCGAAATAAGGTCTTCAAAATCAGTAATGCTTAGGCTGACCCGAGCGAATTGAAAACACAAAACAGCCGAGTTAGAACTAAAAGATCTTATGTGAGTTAAATCAACAGAAATAAATTGAGTGGGACGACGTCAGAAATGTTTACGGGATTTGACATCTCCTATGCAGTGTCCAACGTGAGTGCAGTGACTTAAGAGATGCTCGGGATTCACATCTTCTAAGGATCCGTTAAACTATCTACTATGTAGTAATATACGCTATTATAATAGTGTCTACAATAAAGTATAATATAATTTAAAAATAGCGTTAAGGCTTTACATTTTCCACCTTAACGCACTTTTATATTCCCATAGTCTATACGGTTCCTTAATCCCCCCTGTACTGGGCGTCGTCAGAGGCCACTCCATAGGTATGGTACAAAACCAAAATTGCATAAGCCGCGCTAGGGTATGTGACATGGCACAACTAGGCAATGCCATGGTAGATATACCAATTACGCTTCCGGACCAGTGGTAACGCGTAGCAGCTACTACCGCCCACCTCGAGTCACACCCCCAAAATCGAAAGGGCCCACAATCAATCAAAAAGTAATAGAATGGTATCGAAAGAATGTGTCCGATAAAAGGTTCTACCTTCTTAGCCCGTCAATCGCTCCTGTTTTAGCCACCTTATGCCAACTCCCGGGAGTCGGGTCCACGTATATACCTCAAAGGAATGCCGCCACCATCCTACTTCATTCTGGAATCTCCACCGCGTACACGGTTGTTAAAGTGGTTTTCAGAGTTGGCAGAGATTATGACAACTTACGATCCTGGTTTCATTAACAACCAAACGTTATTACAACACCGCGGTCGTTTTCAAAATAGTATATACTTTAAACCCAAATATCATTGCCTTTTTTTAGAACCAAATCAATGAGATACATTTTCATTTCAAATATATCCCTTTTCAAAATCATAGCACTTTCAATGTTATAACACTTCGAAATCAAAACACTTGAAATATAACACTTTCAAATCATAATACTTTGAAACTCATAACCTTGAAATATAACTTCCACCCCTTAAATGGTTTAAATATTAAAATACTTTATATAATAAAATAGCTTCTTCAATTTCACAAATCAATTCCAAAACAACTTGAATTTCTAAATTTTAAATTTAAACAAATCCCAAATCATAAATTTCAATTCGATTCAGTTTTCCAATAAACTATTCTAAATTATATCGATTTCAAAACATATTTGATCCACAGAATAAACCATTTTAAATTCAATGTATTTCAAACTTTAAGTATTCAGCAATTTTCAAACTAAGTTTGGTAATTTCGTATATACATACATACATACATATATATATATATACATACATATACATACATACGTACATACATACATATATATATGTATATGTGTGTATATATATATAGTTTTGAGATATTTCACTTAATAAATCCATTGTCATTTAAATAAACCCAAATTACAAATAACTAAATATTTCATTCAATTTATTTATAATTGAAATATTCATTCAATTCACCTTAAACCAAAATCAAGTTATAAAAATCATATCTTTTAAAATTTCAAATTTAATAAATTTCAAATCAAACTTATTTCAGTTTAATTCTTAGGTAAGCTCAATTTCGATATAAATTTCAAATTTATCTTCCACCCTTAATTTATTAAAATCATTATAAACTCTATATTAAAATATAACTTAAATACTTAACCATATTATCTTCATTAAAATCAAACTTTATTATCACACTTATTCTATATTAAAACAGATTTATACATAGCTTAATTTATATAATATCTAAGATCAATATTTATATAGAAACATGTATTTCTTTACAAAACCATAGAAATTATTTCAAAATATTCTTATATATATAGACCACAGTGTCTATATATAAATTTATATCCTATGGTCAAGTGATACAGATATTTATTATTTCAATCTGCAATTTAATATTTTACGGTTGTATATCATTTCAAACCGCAATCCCGAATTAATTACAATCCATAACAAACTTGCAGTTTATAACAATATAAACTAAACATTCATTCAACCAGTATCAACAATCAACATCCATCATAATCATCATCCAAAACAATCCATAGATATCAATATAGAAACTGATAATAAATAACAGGTATTTAACTGGCAGTTTTATATGCAATAATAAATTAAATAACAATTTAATTCAAATAAATTCAATTTAACTGAGATGATGATTAAAAATATACAAAAAAATCATAAATAAATTCCTAATCACATCACGAATTAAATTTAACAAACATAAGAAATTTTAGAAGTTGTGAGTGGGTTAAAACACTCACCTTTGAATTTAAATTCGAAATAAACCCAAAATTTGAAAGGTTTCAGAATTCATCCAAACCAGCGTCAAAATGTCTGAAATTCCGATACGTTCCCAAAAAAATGAACCGCGCGTGAAGCCAAGCTCGTATGAAAAAGTTACGAAAGTTAGAAGATTGGAAAATTCTGGTCTTGGGTCGACTTCGTGTTTAACTTCGGTGTGCCACTTCAAATCCTCGGTGCTTGCTCAGAGTTTTTGCCAAAACGACCCCGACCGACCTGAGTCATTTTCTGCCTGAACCAAAATTGCTGCAGGGTTTTTGCCCCTAAAACCCGAAGCGCGACCCGAAGCTGATGCAGATCCGCAATTCTTTTTTTTGAAATTGAAATTATATTTTGGAATTTGGTTTTGTCTGCCATCGGAATGAGGAGTTGAGAAGGAGATGTACGTACAGACAAACGAAAATAAGAAGTGATGAGGGTTCATAATGGGTTATTTATAGGCAAAGCCGAAAATAGAATGAACGGACAAGATCTGGTTGAACGATGAACGATCCAAAAAGTCCGTTTTGCCTCTAGAACGGAATTGGGTCAACCTGTATATCAAAATAGATGTTTTTAAATAATTTAAATTCAATGGAACAGGTTTCAAGTCCTAATTCTATCGTATGACGAAGTTATTTAAAATCTGCTTATTTCAAATTGATTTCAGTTAAATTGATTTATAGACGTTTCGAGTCCGTACGATCAAATGATAAGTCTGATCGTTACGAAACTTGAAATTCTACAATAATTCACCGTTACGGATCCGATGATACTGTTTCGTCGAAATTCGAGTCAGTGGCCAAAATGGCTATTTTTCAGTCCATTAAATAAATAAATATTAAATCAAATTAAATCACTTTTCATTCAAAATTTTAGATTTTAAAATTTTTATCATCTTGGATTACTCTAGTAATTTATAATCCTTTATAAAAAAATTCTATATCAATTTAAAGTTAATTTATTAACCAATTACAATAACAAATTTCAATTCCAGTAAATTCATTAATTATCTATTGAAATTCCAACAAATCCATTTATTTGATTTTAAATCTTGTTATTCAGCCAGTTATTATCTTATGGGTATAATTACATTTGGTTTATTTTTATTATATTAATATTTTCCATTTTATCCTAATTTCAATTAACATAGTATTTAATTTCATTTACTTACCATTAATCCATTTGTTAAAGATTGAATTCCAATTGATAAATTCCAAATAAACTGATTTGATCCAATTCTAATATTTTTATTAAGTCTATTATTACTCTATAACCTAGTTAATATTTGCTTGTCATTACATTCATATATTCAAATTTACGTCCTTCCTATGTATTAACCATTATTTTCAATTATATTAAATTTGTCGAATATATATATTTATTATAATTAAAATCTCAATTAATCTATTCAACTAGGTTTCATTCCTTCATTTTATCTTACGACAAAATATACATTTCCCTTTATTTTATTACATTCACACTTTACAATAACCAAACTCACAATGAACATTTATTCACAATTAAACGTAATTGATTTTCAATCGTAAATTGAGCAACCTAAATAAAAGGTAACTTGCAAAAAAGTTATCATTATTTTTATATTGCGCTCAAGTTTGATTTCTACTAATTATCATAATTGCTTACATACTGTTGAATTCATTCAATTACCATAAATTATATACAAATTAAACCGCAACTTATATTCCATTTTATACTCAAATGTAATATTTACAACTAGATTAATAAACGAATTAAACCGCAACTTACCACCGTTACTATAACTTTAAATCATACTTTTGAATTCATGGTTACATTGCATTTTAGCATTTCTTTCATTATTAAATTACAAAGTTTTTTTTCTTCCATATTAAATTACTAAAACTTATTAATTTAACAAATTTAATTATTGAAATTGACGGGTCGTTACATTCGCTGTGCAGAAATATCACTTCCTTCAATTCGCTGCGCCACTAGTGACACCTAAGCATTCTTTCTTGCTTTCCTCTTTGATTTGGGACCTTAATTTCTTAATCTGGCTTTGATTTTAGATATTACGGTTAATGAGAACGTCAGGGAAGAAGAAGATAAAGATGGGAAATTAGTTTTTCGGAAAGGAGAGTGGGATACGCTTCTCCTGTTTCAGTAAAAGGAGATAAATAACTGCAATCTGCCCGAAAATAAAAACTCGAATTCAGATTGCGTGCCGTCAATGCGACTCAACGACGATTTCGGTCTAATCTCCTTCATACGAGCTCCAAGTGACCTAAGCAAATATAACGTTCAAATCAGAAAAACGAGACGGTTGCGATGGCGCTTGTTTCGTTACCAAATTCCAATGTCTTAAAAATGACCATCTTACCATCCTTCTTATTAATTTATTTATTCAATCCATTAATTCCATTATTTTTCATATTATCATATATTTATTATTATTCAATTAGAATACTATTTCATTTTCAGGGTAATAGATTCTCCCCATTAAAATGAATTTCGTCCCAAATTCAAAGTCTAAGCCAGCCCTATTCCAAATCAAAAACCAAAATTAAGCATGTTAATGAGAACGCCAGGGAAGAAGAAGATAAAGATGGGAAATTAGTTTTTCGAAATGGAAAGTGGGATACGCATCTCCTTTTTCAGTCAAAGGAGACAAATAACTGCAATCTGCCCGAAAATTAAAACTCGGATCAAATTGTGTGCCGTCGGTGCAACTTGACGACGTTTTCGGTCTAATCTCCTTCATACGAGCTCCAAGCGACCTAAACAAATATATTGTTCAAATCAGTAGAACTGGATGGTTGCGATGGCACTTGTATCGTTACCAAATTCCAATGTCTTAAAAATGACCATTTTACTCATCCTTCTTATTACTTTATTTATTCAATCCATCAATTCCACTATTTTTCATATTATAATATATTATTATTATTCAATTAGAACACTATTTCATTTTTCGGGGTATTAGATTCTCCCCATTAAAATGAATTTCGTCCCAAATTCAAAAACTAAGCCGACCCTATTCCAAATCAAAATCCAAAATTATGCCTGTTGTAACTTATAAATATTGCCCCTTTACGACATGCGATATCCGTGTACTAACACCCATTGCCGCATAGGCTCGGTGCCTTATCTACCACATCACTCGGTCCGAGCACACTCACGAAATCAGGCATGAAGCTTTAAATTTATATATTCCGGCCTAAAATGGGTTCAAGATCTTGTCAAAAATACACGACGACCAGTACGTTGTATTAGCCGGAGACAATTATTTGGTTGCTCCAGGATGTATAAATTACTATAATATTGTATTTTTATTATTTGTATCCTTCCGTTCTTGGGATTTATTAGCTTTTGATCTTCATACTTATGTAATATACATTCATAACAAACCATTATTTTCCCCGTAAGTTTTTTTCGTCGTTTTATTTTTAGAATTATAATTCCTTCAACTTTCTTCTATTGAAATAAATTATATATATATATATATATATATATATATATATATAGTTTATATTCTAAATAAAACTATATTTCTTGCTAAAGCATATGTATTCGATATGTAGAAATCAAATCTTTATTTTTAAACCGTATTTTATACATACAAATCATATATACATGTTATCACCGTTTAGTGTTCTTTAACTTTTGAAATCAATTTCGTGCCGTTTCGAACTGATTATATACACCAAACCGTTAATATACGAATTTGGACTGCTATTCATATACTATAGTGTTTGTGTACATAAATTCGGGTAAATTTAATAGAATTACAAAAAAATACTTTTCAGACCAGATATCATCATATCAAATATCAGAAGATCGTTTCATATTAATTGGACAAACGTAAATGGCCCGAATCATAAAATTTGTATTTTTGGACTGTTTCTGCTCAAAAACTTAATATTCTCATATTAATTCACACAAATTGCATAAGATTGCTCAAAGATTATGTTTAGGCCTGTAAACGTCATATTTCATCTTATCAATTTGCTCATATAAGTTTAACTTGATCTATCCTTCATTCACTATGATTTTTCAAATTTTATGCCTCATTTTTGCGTAGTTTACATATAGAGTTTAGATGTACAATATATACTACACCATTAGCACATTTACTACCCAAAAATAAATCATTATTCATGTTTGGCAATGTTTCCAAATTCAGAGAGCATAATTTCGAAATTACACATTTATTTACCAAATATAGTCTTATTAATTATGAAATCAAGAGAGCGAATACAACTTACTATGATCGATTTCTCCCAATTCGAAAGCCTCTAGCCTCACTTTCTTTAGCTGTGCAGAGATAGCACTTCCTTTAATTCGCTGCACCACCAGTGACACCTAAGCATTCTTTCTTGCTTCCCTTTTCGATTTGGGACCTTAATTTCTTAATTTGGCTTTGACTTTTGATAATACGGTTAATGAGAACGTCAGGGAAGAAGAAGATAAAGTTGGGAAATTATTTTTTCGGAAAGGAAAGTGGGATACGCATCTCCTGTTAAGTCAAAGAAGATAAATAACTGTAGTCTGCCCGAAAATTAAAATTTGGATTTAGATTGCGTTTTGTCGGTGCGACTCGACGACATTTTCTGTTTAATCTCCTTCATACGAGCTCCAAGCGACTTAAACAAATGTATCGTTCAAAATAGAAAAACGGGATGGTTGCGATGGCGCCAGTTTCGTTACCAAATTCCAATGCCTTAAAAATGACCATTTTACCCATCTTTCTTATTAATTTATTTATTCAATCCATCAATTCCACTATTTTTCATATTATCGTATATTATTATTATTCAATTAGAATACTATTTGATTTTTCATGGTATTAGATTCTCCCCATTAAATGAATTTCGTCCCAAATTCAAAAACTAAGCCGGCCCTATTCCAGATCAAAAACCAAAATTAAGCCTATTGTAACTTGTAAATATTGCCCCTTTACGACATACAATATCCTTGTACTAACACACATTGCTGCATAGGCTCGATGCCTAATCTACCACGTCACTCGGTCCGAGCACACTCAGGAAATCAGGAATGAAGCTTTAAATGTATATATTCCAGCCTAAAATGGGTTCAAGAACCTTTCAAAAATAGTCGACGACCAGTACGTTGTACTAGCCGGAGATAATTATTGGGTTACTCCTGGATGTTTAAATTACTATAATATTATATTTTTAACCTTTTGTTCTTGCGATTTCTTAGCTTTTGATCTTCATACTTATGTAATATACATTCATAACAAACCACTAATTTGCTCGTAAGTTTTTTCTTCCTTGTTTTATTTTTTAGAATTGTAATTCCTTCAACATTCTTCTATGGAAATAAATTATATAAATTCTATATGTATGTTTATATTCTAAATAAAGTTATTTTTCTTGCTAAAGCATATGTATTCGATCTCTAGAAATCAAATCTTTATTTTTAAACCGTATTTTATACATATAAGACATATATACATGTTATCACTGTTTAGTGTACTTTAACTTTTGAAATCAATTTCGTGTCGTTTCGATGTGATTATATACACAGACCGTTAATATACGAATTTGGACTACTATTCATGTGCTATTGTGTTGGTGTACATAAATTCGTGTAAATTTAATAGAATTACATAAAAATACTTTTCAGACTGATATCATCATATCAAATCTCAAAGATAGTTTCGTATCAATTGGACAAACATAAATGGCCTGAATCATAAAATTTGAATTTTTGGACTGTTTCTGCTCAAAAACATAATATTCTCAAATTAATTCGCACAAATTGCATAAGAATGCTCAAAGATTATGTTTAGGTTTGTAAACGTCATATTTCATCTTAGCAATTTGCTCATATAAGTTTAAATTGATCTATCATTCATTTCACTATGATTTTCCAAATTTTATGCCTCATTTTTGCGTAGTTTACATATAGAGTTTAGATGTACATTATATTACACCATTAGCACATTTACTACCCAAAAATAAATCATTATTCATGTTTGGCAATGTTTTCAAAATTCAGAGAGCCTAATTTCGAAATTACACATTTATTAACCAAATATAGTCTTATTAATCATGAAATCAAGAGAGTGAATATACAACTTACTATGATCGATTTCTCCCAATTCCAAAGCCTCTAGCCTCACTTTCTTTAGCCGTGCAGAGATAGCACTTGCTTTAATTCGCTGCACCACCAGTGACACCTAAGCATTCTTTCTTGCTTCCCTCTTTGATTTGGGATCTTAATTACTTAATTTGGCTTTGACTTTGAATATTACGGTTAATGAGAACATCAGGGAAGAAGAAGATAAAGATGGGAAATTATTTTTTCGGAAAGGAAAGTGGGATATGCATCTCCTGTTTCAGTCAAAGGAGATAAATAACTGAAATCTGCCCGAAAATTAAAATTCGGATTCAGATTGCGTTTCGTCGGTGCGATTCGACGACGTTTTCTGTCAAATCTCCTTCATACGAGCTCCAAGCAACCTAAACAAATGTATCGTTCAAATCAGAAAAACGAGACGGTTGCGAAGGTGCCAGTTTCGTTACCAAATTCCAATGTCTTGAAAATGACCATTTTACCTATCCTTCTAATTCATTTATTTATTCAATCCATCAATTCCACTATTTTTCATATTATCGTATATTATTACTATTTAATTAGAATACTATTTGATTTTTCAGGGTATTGGATTCTCCCCATTAAAATGAATTTCGTCCCAAATTCAAAAACTAAGCCGGTCCTATTCCAGATCAAAAACCAAAATTAAGTCTATTGTAACTTATAAATATTGCCCCTTTACGACATGCAATATCCTTGTACTAACACACATTGCCGCATAGGCTCGGTGCCTAATCTACCACATCACTCGGTCCGAGCACACTCTGGAAATCAGGCCTGAAGCTTTAAATTTATATATTCCGGCCTAAAATGGGTTCAAGAACCAGTCAAAAATACTCAACGACCTGTATGTTGTACTAGCCGGAGACAATTCTTGGGTTACTCCAAGATGTATATATTCCTATAATATTGTATTTTATTATTTTTAACCTTTTGTTCTTGCGATTTCTTAGCTTTTTATCTTCATACTTACGTAATATACATTCATAACAAACTACTATTTTCCCCGTAAGTTTTTTCCTCGTTTTATTTTTTAGAATTATAATCCCTACAACTTTCTTCTATTGAAATAAATTATATAAATTCTATATATATGGTTTATACTATAAATAAAATTACATTTCTTACTAAAACATATGTATTCGATCTCTAGAAATCAAATCTTTATTTTTAAACCGTATTTTATACATATAAGTCATATATACATGTTATCACTATTTAGTGTACTTTAACTTTTGAAATCAATTTCGTGCCGTTTCGATGTGATTATATACACAAACCGTAAATATACGAATTTGGACTGCTATTCATGTGTTATTGTGTTTGTGTACATAAATTCGTGTATTTTATAGAATTACATAAAAATACTTTTCAGACCTGATATCATCATATCAAATCTCAGAAGATAGTTTCATATCAATTGGACCAACTTAAATGACCCGAATCATAAAAATGTATTTTTGGACTGTTTCTGCCCAAAACTTAATATTCTCATATTAATTCGCACAAATTGCATAAGAAAGCTCAAAGATTATGTTTAGGTCTGTAAACGTCATATTTCATCTTAGCAATTTGCTCATATAAGTTTAACTTGATCTATCCTTCATTTCACTATTATTTTCCAAATTTTATGCCTCATTTTTGCTTAATTTACATATAGAGTTTAGATGTACATTATATTGCACCATTAGCACATTTACTACACAAAAATAAATCATTATTCATGTTTGGCAATGTTTCAAAAATTCAGAGGGCCTAATTTCGAAATTACATATTTAGTTACCAAATATAGTCTTATTAAACCATGAAATCAAGAGTGAATATAGAACTTACCATGATCGATTTCTCCCAATTCCAAAGCCTCTAGCCTCACTTTCTTTCGCTGTGCAGAGATAGCACTTCCTTTAATTCGCTGCACCACCAGTCACACTTAAGCATTCTTTTATGCTTCCCTCTTCGATTTGGGACTTTAATTTCTTAATTTGGCTTTGATTTTGGATAATACGGTTCGTGAGAACGTCAGTGAAGAAGAAATAAATATGGAAAATTACTTTTTCGGAATGGAAAGTGGGATGCGCATCTCCTTTTTCAATCAAAGGAGATAAATAACTGCAATGTGCCCGAAAATTAAAACCCGGATTCAGATTGCGTGCCGTCGGTGCGACTCGACGACATTTCTGGTCTAATCTCCTTCATAGGAGCTCCAAGCGACCTAAACAAATGTATCGTTCAAATCAGAAAAATGGAACGGTTGCGATGGCGCCTGTTTCGTTACCAAATTCCAATGTCTTAAAAATGACCATTTTACCCATCCTTCTTATTAATTTATTTATTCAATCCATCAATTCCATTATTTTTCATATTATCGTATATTATTATTATTATTTAATTAGAATACTATTTGATTTTTCAGGGTATTAGATTCTCCCCATTAAAATGAATTTCATCCAAAATTCAAAAACTAAGCTGGCCCTATTCCAAATCAAAAACCAAAATTAAGCCTGCTGTAACTTATAAATATTGCCCTTTTACAACATGCGATATCCGCATAGGCACTGTGCCTAATCTACCACCACAACACTCGGTTCGAGCACACTCAGGAAATCACGCATGAAGATTTAAATTTATAATTCCGGCCTAAAATGGGTTCAAGAACCTGTCAAAAATACTCGACGATCAGTACGTTGTGCTAGTCGTATGAAGGAGATTAGACCGAAAACGTCGTCGAGTCGCACCAACGCCTCGCAATCTGAATCTGAATTTTAATTTTCGGACAGATTGCAGTTGTTTATCTCCTTTGACTCAAAAAAGTGATGCGCATCCCACTTTCCATTTCAGAAAACAAATTTCCCATCTCCCTCTTCTTCTTCCCTAATGCTCTCTTTAACCATAATATCCAAAATCAAAGCCAAATTAAGAAATTAAGGTCCCAAATCGAAGAAAGAAGCAGGAAAGAATGCTAAGGGGTCGATGGTGTGTTATAACAGCGAAAGAAAATGAGGCTAGATCCTTTGGAATTGGGAGAAATCGATAATAGTAAATTCTATATTTACACTCTTGATTTCATGACTTAATAAGACTATATTTGATAACTAAATGTGTAATTTCGAAACCAAGCTCTCTGAATTTTGAAAACTTTGCCAAAGATGAATAATAATTTATTTTTGAGTAGTTAAATGATCTAATGGTGCAATATAATGTACATCTAACCCCTAAATGTAAACTATGCGAAAATGAGGCATAAAATTTGAAAAATCATAATGAAATGAAAGAACAGATCAAGTTAAACTTATATGGGCAAATTTTTGTGATGAAATATGATGATTACGGACCTAAACATAATTTTTGAGCATTCTTACACAATTTGTGCAAACTAATATGAAAATGGTAAGTTTTTGTGCAGAAACAGTCCAAAAATACAAATTTTATGATTCAGGCCATTTAAGTTTGTCCAGTTGATATGAAACTATCTTCTGATATTTGATATGATGATGTCAGGTCTAAATAGTATTTTTATGTAATTCTATTAAATTTACACGAATTTATATACGCAAACATAATATTATGTGAAAAGCAGTCCAAATTTGTATATTAATGGTTTGGTGTATATGATCACATAAAAAAGGCACGGAATTGATTTCGAAAGTTAAGATACACTAAACGGTGATAACATACATCTACATATGATTTATATATATATAATACCGGTTGAAAATAAAGATTTAATTTCTATAGGTCAAATACTTAAGTTTTAGTAAGAAATATAATTTTATTTAGAATATAAACTGTATATATTGAATTTATATAATTTATCTCAATATATGAAGGTTGAAGAAATTATAATCTTAAAAAAAAAAGCGAGGATGGAAACGTACGGGGAAAATAGTATGGTCTATTGTGAGTGTACATTACGTAAGCATGAAGATCAAAAGCTAAGAAATCACAAGAACAAATATAAATAATAAAACTACAATATTATAGAAATTTATACATCCTGGAGCAACCCAAGAATTGTCTCGGGCTAGTCCACCATACTGGTCGTTGAGTATTTTTCACAAGTTCCTGGACGTATTTTAGGTCGGATTCTATAAATTTAAAGGTTCGTGCCTGATTTCCTGAGTGTGCTCGGATCGAGTGATGTGGTGGATGAGGCACCTGAGCCTATGTGGCTATGTGTTTAAGTATACGGATATCGCATGGCGTAAAGGGGCAATGTTTATAAGTTACAACATGCTTAATTTTGATTTTTGATTTGGTATAGAGCCGGCTTAGTTTTTGAATTAGGGGACGAAATTCATTTTAATGGGGAGAATCTGAAACCCTAAAAAATCAGATAGTATTCTAATTGAATAATAAT
Source organism: Allium cepa (assembly GCA_030765085.1). NCBI lineage: Eukaryota > Viridiplantae > Streptophyta > Magnoliopsida > Asparagales > Amaryllidaceae > Allium > Allium cepa. Next base: position 754,911,266 of record CM060937.1, on the reverse strand, counting down.
AATATGATAATATGAAAAATAGTGGAATTGATGGACTGATTAAATAAATTAAAAGGAAGGATGGGTAAAATGGTCATTTTCAAGACATAGGAATTTGGTGATGAAACTGGCGCCATCGTAACCGTCTCGTTTTTCTGATTTGAGAGATATATTTATATGTTCTTTGGAGCTCGTATGAAGGGGATTACACCGAAAACGTCATCGTGTCGCACCAACGCCTCGCAATCTAAATCTGAATTTTAATTTTTGGGCAGATTGTAGTTGTTTATCTCCTTTGACTTAAAAAGGCGATGCGTATCCCACTTTCCATTTCAAAAAACTAATTTCCCATCTCCCTTTTCTTCTTCCCTGTTGCTCTCTTTAACCATAATATCCAAAATCAAAGCCAAATTAAGAAATTAAGGTCCCAAATCGAAGAGATAAGCAGGAAAGAATGCTTAGGGGTCGCTGGTGGTGTTATAACAGCGAATCGAAGGAAGTGCTATCTGTGCACAGCGAAAAAAAGTGAGGCTAGTTGCTTTGGAATTTGGAGAAATCGATCATAGTAAATTCTTTATTTACTCTCTTGATTTCATGATTTAATAAGACTATATTTGGTAACTAAATGTATAATTTTGAAATCAAGCTCTCAGAATTTTGGAAACTTTGCCAAACATGAATAATGATTTATTTTTGAGTAGTTAAATGATCTAATGGTGCAGTATAATGTACATCTAAACCGTGTATGTATACTATGCGAAAATGAGGCATGAAATTTGTAAAATCATAATGAAACGAAAGAACAGATCAAGTTAAACTTAAATGAGCAAATTTCTATGATGAAATATGATGGTTACCGACCTAAACATAATATTTGAGCATTCTTATGCGATTTGTGCGAATTAATATGAGAATGGTATGTTTTTGTGCAGAAACAGTCCAAAAATACAAATATTATGATTCGGGCCATTTAAGTTTGTCCAGTTGATTTGAAACTATCTTTTGAGATTTGATATGATGATGTCAAGGCTAAAAAGTATTTTTGTCTACTTCTATTAAATTTACACGAATTTATATACCCAAACATTATATTATACGAAAAGCAGTCCAAATTCGTATATTAATGGTTTGGTGTATATGATCACATCAAAAAGGCATGAAATTGATTTCGAAATCAAGGTACACTAAACGGTGATAACATACATGTACATATGATTTATATATATAAAATACCGTTCGAAAATAGATATTTGATTTCAATAGATCGAATACATATGTTTTAGTAAGAAATATAATTTTATTTAGAATATAAACTATATACGTTGAATTTATATAATTTATTTCAATATGAAAAAGTTGTGGAAATTATAATCTTAAAAAATAAAGCGAGGATAAAAACTAACGGGAAAAATAGTATGGTTTATTATGAAAGTATATTACGTAAGTATGAAGATCTAAAGCTAAGAATTCACAAGAACAATAAAAATAATAAAACTACAATATTATAGAAATTAACACATCTTGGAGCAGCCCAAGAATTGTCTCGGGCTAGTACACTGTACTGGTCGTCGAGTATTTTTTACAGGTTCCTGGGCCTATTTTAGGCCGGAATCTATAAATTTAAAGGTTCGTGCCTGATTTCCTGAGTGTGCTCGGATCGAGTGATGTGGTGGATGAGGCACCAGAGCCTATGTTGCTATGTGCGTTAGTACACGGATATCGTACGCCACAAAGAGGCAATATTTATAAGTTACAACATGCTTAATTTTGGTTTTTGATTTGGTATAGAGCCGGTTTAGTTTTTGAATTTGGGGACGAGATTCGTTTTAATGGGGAGAATCTGATACACTGAAAAATAAAATAGTATTCTAATTGAATAATAATAATATGATAATATGAAAAATAGTGGAATTAGCGGATTGATTAAACAAATTAAAAGGAAGGATGGGTAAAATGTTCATTTTTAAGTCATTGGAATTTGGTAACGAAACTGGCATCATCGTAACCATCTCATATTGCTGATTTGAATGATATATTTGTTTGTGTCGGTTGGAGCTCGTATGAAGGAGATTAGACCGAAAACGTCGTCGAGTCGCACCAACGCCTCGCAATCAGAATCTGAATTTTAATTTTCGGACAGATTGCAGTTGTTTATCTCCTTTGACTCAAAAAGGCGATGCGTATCCCACTTTTCATTTCAGAAAACCAATTTTCCATCTCCCTCTTCTTCTTCCTTATTGCTCTCTTTAACCATAATATCCCAAATCAGAGCCAAATTAAGAAATTAAGATCCCAAATCGAAGAAAGAAGCAAGAAAAAATGCTAAGGGTAACTAAATGTGTAATTCCGAAATCAGGCTCTCTGAATTTTGAAAACTTTGCCAAAATGAATAATGATTTATTTTTGAGTAGTTAAATGATCTAATGGTGCAATATAATGTACATCTAAACCCTATATGTAAACTATGCGAAAATGAGGCATAAAATTTGGAAAATCATAATGAAATGAAAGAACAGATCAAGTTAAACTTATATGGGAAAATATCTATGATGAAATATGATGATTATGGACCTAAACATAATCTTTGAGCATTCTTACACAATATGTGCGAACTAATATGAGAATGGTAAGTTTTTGTGCAGAAACAGTCCAAAAATACAAATTTTATGATTCAGGCCATTTAAGTTTGTCCAGTTGATATGAAACTATCTTCTGAGATTTGATATGATGATGTCAGGTCTAAATAGTATTTTTATGTAATTCTATTAAATCTAAACGAATTTACATACGCAAACATAATATCATACAAAAAGCAGTCCAAATTTGTATATTAATGGTTGGGTGCATATGATCACATCAAAAAGGCACGAAATTGATTTCGAAAGTTAAGGTACACTAAACGGTGATAACATACATGTACATATGATTTATATATATATAGTACCGGTTGAAAATAAAGATTTGATTTCTATAGATCGAATACATATGTTTTAGTAGGATATATAATTTTATTTAGAATATAAACTATATATATTGAATTTATATAATTTATTTCAATACAATAAGGTTGAAGAAATTATAATCTTAAAAAATAAAACGAGGATAAAAACTTACGGGAAAAATAGTATGGTCTATTATGAATGTATGTTACGTAAGCATGAAGATCAAAAGCTAAGAAATCAAAGAACAAACATAAATAATAAAACTAATACATTATAGAAATTTATACATCCTAGAGCAACCCAAGAATTGTTCGGGCTAGTTCACCATACTGGTCGTTGAGTATTTTTCACAGATTCCTGGACGTATTTTAGGTCGGAATCTATAAATTTAAAGGTTCGTGCCTGATTTCCCGAGGATAAAAACTTACCGAGTGATGTGGTGGATGAGGCACTTGAGCCTATGTGGCTATGTGTGTGAGTACAGGATATCGCATGCCGTAAAGGGGCAATGTTTATAAGTTACAACATGCTTAATTTTGGTTTTTGATTTGGTATAGAGCCGGCTTGTTTTTGAATTAGGGGACGAAATTCATTTTAATGGGGAGAATCTGATACCCTGAAAAATCAAATAGTATTCTAATTGAATAATAATATGATAATATGAAAAATAGTGGAATTGATGGATTGATTAAATAAATTAAAAGGAAGGATGGGTAAAATGGTCATTTTCAAGAAAATTTGGTGATTAAACTGGCGCCATCGTAACCGTCTCGTTTTTCTGATTTGAATGATATATTTATAAGTGTCGGTTGGAGCTCATATGAAGGAGATTAGACGGAAAACGTCATCGAGTCGCACCAATGCCTCGCAATCCGAATCTGAATTTTAATTTGCGGGCAGATTGCAGTTGTTTATCTCCTTTGACTAAAAAAGGCGATGCGTATCCCACTTTCCATTTCATAAAATTAATTTCCCATCTCCCTCTTATTCTTCCCTGTTGCTCTCTTTAACCATAATATCCAAAATCAAAGCCAAATTAAGAAATTAAGGTTCCAAATCGAAGAGAGAAGCAAGAAAGAATGCTCAGGGGTTGCTGGTGGCGTTATAACAGCGAATCGAAGGAAGTGCTATCTGTGCACAGCGAAAGAAAGTGAGGCTAGATGCTTTGGAATTGGAAGAAATTGATCATAGTGAATTCTATATTTACTCTCTTGATTTTATGATTTAATAAGATTATATTTGGTAGCTACATGTGTAATTTTGAAATCAAGCTCTCTGAATTTAGGAAACTTTGCTAAACATGAATAATGATTTATTTTTGAGTAGTTAAATAATCTAACGGAGCAATATAATGTACATCTAAACTCTATATGTAAACTATGCGAAAATGAGGCATAAAATTTGGAAAATCATAATGAAATGAAAGAATAGATCAAGTTAGACATATATGAGCAAATTTCTATGATGAAATATGATGATTACGGACCTAAACATAATCTTTGAGTATTCTTATACAATATGTGCGTAGTAATATGAGAATGGTAAGTTTTTGTGCAGAAACAGTCCGAAAATACAAATTTTATGATTCGGGCCATTTAAGTTTGTCCTGTTGATATGAAACTATCTTCTGAGATTTGATATGATGATGTCAGGTCCAAAAAGTATTTTTATGTAATTCTATTAAATTTACACAAATTTATATGCACAAACATTATTATACGAAAAGCAATCCAAATTCGTATATTAACGGTTTGGTGTATATGATCACATCAAAAAGGCACGAAATTGATTTCGAAAGTTAAGGTACACTTTACGGTGATAACATACATGTACACATGATTTTTATATATAAAATACCGTTTGAAAATAAAGATTTGATTTCTATAGATCGAATATATATGTTTTAGTAAGAAATATAATTTTATTTAGAATATAAACTATATATATTGAATTTATATATATTATTGCACTATAAGAAAGTTGAAGAAATTATAATCTAAAAAATAAAGCGTGGATAAAAACTGACAGGGAAAATTGTATGGTTTGTTATGAATCTATATTACGTAAGTATGAAGACCAAATCCTAGGAAATCACAAGAACAAACAAAAATAATAAAACTACAATATTATAGAAATTTATACATCCTGGAGCAACCCAAGAATTGTCTCGGGCCGTACTGGTCGTCGATTATTTTTTACCGGTTTCTAGACCTATTTTAGGCCGGAATCTATAAATCTAATGGTTCGTGCTAGATTTCCAAAGTGTGCTCGGACCGAGTGATGTGGTGGATGAGGCACCTGAGCCTATGTGGCTATGTGTGTTAGTACACGGATATCGCATGCCGTAAAGGGGCAATATTTGTAAGTTACAACATGCTTAATTTTGGTTTTTGATTTGATATAAAGCCGGATAAGTTTTTGAATTTAGGGACGAAAATCATTTTAGCAGGGAGAATCTGATACCCTGAAAAATCAAATAGTATTCTAATTGAATAATAATAATAATATGATAATATGAAAAATACAGGAACTGATGGATTGATTAAATAAATTAAAAGGAAGGATGGGTGCATGGTCATTTTTAAGACATTGGAATTTGGTGACGAAACTAGTGCCATCGTAACCGTCTTGTTTTTCTGATTTGAACGATATATTTATTTGCGTTGTTGGAGCTCGTATGAAGGAGATTAGACCGAAAACATCATCGAGTCGCACCAACGCCTCGCAATATGAATCTAAATTTTAAATTTCGGGTAGATTGTAGTTGTTTATCTCCTTTGACTCAAAAAGGCGATGCGTATCCCACCTTCCATTTCAGAAAACTAATTTCCCATCTCCCTCTTCTTCTTCCCTGTTGCTATGTTTTACCATAATATCCGAAATCAAAGCCAAATTATGAAATTAAGTACCCAAATCGAAGAGCGAAGTAAGAAAGAATGCTTAGGGGTCGCTGGTGGTGTTATAGCAGCGAATCGAAGGAAATGCTATCGCTGCACAACGAAAGAACTGAGGATAGATGCTTTGGAATTGGGAGAAATCGATCATAATAAATTCTATATTCGCTCTCTTAATTGCATGATTTAATAACACTATATTTGGCCACAAAATGTGTTATTTCGAAATCAGGCACTCTGAATTTTGAAAACTTTGCCAAACATGAGTAATGATTTATTTTTGAGTAGTTAAATGATCTAATGGTGCGGTATAATGAACATCTAAACTCTATGTGTAAACTATGCGAAAATAAGGCATAAAATTTGGAAAATCATAATGAAATGGAAGAATAGATCAAGTTAATCTTATATTTGCAAATTTCTATGATGAAATATGATGATTATAGACCTAAACATAACCTTTGACCATTCTAATACAATTTGTGCGAATTAATACGAGAATATTAAGTTTTAGTACAGAAACAACCCAAAAATACAAATTTTATGATTCGGGCCATTTAAGTCTGTCCAATTGATATGAAACTATCTTCTGAGATTTGATATGATGATGTCAGGTCTAAAATGTATTTTTATGTAATTCTATTTAACTTACACAGAATTTATATACGCAAACTTAATATTATACTAAAAGCAGCCCAAATTCGTATACTAACGGTTCGGTGTATATGATCACATCAAAAAGACACGAAATTGATTTCAAAAGTTAAGGTACACTAAACGGTGATAACATACTTGTACATATGATTTATAAATATAAAGTACGGGTTAAAAATAAAGATTTGATTTCTATAGATCGAATACATATGTTTTAGTAAGAAATATAATTTTATTTAGAACATAAACTATATATATTGAACTTATATAATTTATTTCAATATATGAAAGTTGAAGAAATTATAATCTTAAAAAATAAAGCGAGGATAAAAACTTACGGGGAAAATAGTAAGGTTTATTATGAATGTATATTACGCAAGTATGAAGATCAAAAGCTAAGAAATCACAAGAAGAAAGAGTTAAAAATAATAAAATTACAAAATTATAGCAATTTATACATCCTGGAATAACACAAGAATTGTCCCGGGCTAGTACACCGAATTGGCCGTCGGATATTTTTTACCGGTTCTTGGACCCATTTTAGGCCGGACTCTATGAATTTAAAGGTTCATGCCTGATTTCCCGAGTGATGTATCACCGTTTGTTCGGACAGAGTGATGTGGTGGATTAGGCACCAAAGCCTATGTGACAATGTGTGTTAGCACACGGATATCGCATGCCGTAAAGGGGCAATATTTAAAAGTTACAACATGCTTAATTTTTGGTTTTTGATTTGGTATAGGGCCGGCTTAGTTTTTGAATTTGGGGACGAAATTCATTTTAATGGGGAGTATATGATACCCTGAAAAATCAAATAGCATTCTAATTGAATAATAACAGTATGATAATATGAAAAATAGTGGAATTGATGGATTGATTAAATAAATTAAAAAGAAGGATGGGTAAAATGGTCATTTTTAAAACATTGGAATTTGGTGACGTAACTTGCGCCATCGCAACGTCTCGTTTTTCTGATGTGAACGATATATTTTTTTGTGTCGGTTGGTGCTCGTATGAAGGAGATTAGACCGAAAACGTCGTCGAGCCAAAACATAATCTTGCGCATTCTTATACAATTTGCGCGAATTGATATGAGAATATTAAGTTTTTGTAATAAACAACAGTCCACAAATACAAATTTTATGATTCGGACCATTTAAGTTTGTCCAATTGATATGAAACTATCTTTTGAGATTTGATATGATGATGTCAGGTCAAAAAAGTATTTTTATGCAATTCTATTAAATTTACACGAATTTATATACGCAAACATTATATTATACGTAAAGCAGTCCAAATTCGTGTATTAACAGGTGTATATGATCACATCAAAAATGCACGAAATTGATTTCAAAAGTTAAGGTCGGTGATAACATAAATGTACATATGATTTTTATATATATAACACGGTTTAAAAAAAAGATTTAATTTCTATAGATCGGATGCAAATGTTTTAGTAAGAAATATAATTTTATTTAGAATATAAACTACATGTGTCGAATTTGTACAATTTATTTCAATATAAGAAAGTTGGAGAAATTATAATCTTAAAAAATAAAGAGAGGATAAAAACTTACGGGGAAAATAGTAAGGTTTATTATGAATGTATATTACGTAAGTATGAAGATCAAAAGCTAAGAAATCACAAGAACAAAGAGTTAAAAATAATAAAATTACAATATTATAGAAATTTATACATCCTGGAGTAAACCAAGAATTGTCTCGGGCTAGTACACCGTACCGGTCGTCGAGTATTTTTTATAGGTTCCTGGACCTATTTTAGGCCGGAATTTGTGAACTTAAAGGTTCGTGCCTGATTTTCTCAGTGTGCTCGAACCGAGTGATGTGGTGGATTAGGCACCTGAGCCTATGTGGCAATGTCTGTTAGAACACGGATATTGCATGCCGTAATGGGGCAATATATAAAACTTACAACATGTTTTATTTTGGTTTTTGATTTAGTATAGGGCCGGCTTAGTTTTTGAATTTGAGGACGAAATTCATTTTAATGGGGAGAATCCGATACCCTGAAAAATCAAATAGTATTCTAATTGAATAATAATAATACGATAATATGAAAAATAGTTGAATTGACAGATTGATTAAATAAATTAAAAACAAGGATGGTTAAAATGGTCATTTTGAAGGCTCTGGAATTTGGTGACGAAACCGCAGCCATCGCAACCGTCTCGTTTTTCTGATTTGAACAATATATTCGTTTGTGTCGGTTGGAGCTCGTATGAAGGAGATTAGACCGAAAACGTCGTTGGGTCGCACCAATGCCTCGCAATCTGAATCTGAATTTTAATTTCGGGCAGATTGCAGTTGTTTATCTCCTTTGACTCAAAAAGGAAATGCGTATCCCACTTTCCATTTCGGAAAACTAGTTTCCCATCTCCCTCTTCTTCTTCCCTGATGCTCTCTTTAACCGTAATATCCAAAAATCAAAGCCATATCAAGAAATTAATGTCCCAAATCCAAGAAAGAATGCGTAAGGGTCACTGGTGGTGTTATAACAGCGAATCGAAGGAAGTGCTATCTCTGCATAACGAAGGAAAGTGAGCGTAGGTGCTTTGGAATTGGGAGAAATCGATCATAGTAAATTCTGTATTCACCCTCTTGATTTCATGATTTAATGAGACTATATTTGGTAACTAAATGTGTAATTTCGAAATCAGGTTCTCTGAATTTTGGAAACTTTGCCAAACATGAATAATGATTCATTTTTGAGTTGTTAAATGATCTAATGGTGTAATATATTGTAGATCTAAATTCTATATGTAAACTATGCGAAAATAAGGCATAAAATTTGGAAAATCGTAATGAAATGAAAGAATAGATCAAGTTAAACTTATATACGCAAATTTCTATAATGAAATATGATGATTACAGACCTAAACATAATATTTAGGCATTCTTATACAATTTGTGCGAATTAATATGGGAATATTAAGTTTTAGTGCAGAAACAGTCCAAAAATACAAATGTCATGATTCGGACCATTTAAGTTTGTCCAGTTGATATGAAACTATCCTCTGAGATTTGATATGATGATGTCAGGTCTAAAAGGTATTATTGTGTAATTCTATTAAATTTACACGAATTTATATACGCAAACATTATATTATACGTAAAGCAGTCCAAATTTGTATATTAATGGTTTGGTCTAAATGATCACATCAAAAAGGAACGAAATTGATTTCAAAAGTTAAGGTACACTAAACGGTGATAACATGCATGTACATATGATTTATTTATATAAAATACAATTTAAAAATAAAGATTTGATTTCTATAGATCGAATACATATGTTTTAGTAAGAAATATAATTTTATTTAGAACATAAACTATATATATTGAATTTGCATAATTTATTTCCATATAGAAAGTTGAAGAAATTACAATCTTAAAAAATAAAGCGTGGATAAAAACTTACATGGAAAATAGTACGGTTTATTGTGAATGTATATTACGTAAGTATGAAGATCAAAAGCTAAGAAATCACAAGAACAAATAAAAATAACAAAATTACAATATTAAAGAAATTTATACATCCTGGAGTAACCCAAGAATTGTCTCGGGCTAATACATCGTACTGGTCGTCCAGTATTTTTAAGTGAAAATTGGGGTTACATCCCTAAAACCAAACGTAATACACAAAAACTCCGTCTGATAGAAACTTTATAATTCAAAACTTTCAAATTCATAGTTCAAATTCATTTTTTATTTACAACACGTATTTATAAATATATTCTTATAGTTTCACTTCTTATATATCAGATTATTTCACAATTGTAAATCATATTAATTATAATCCCATACTTAATAATTCATTTGCTTACATAATATCATCTTTTACAATTGTTTTTATTTATTTATTTAGATTATTCAAACATCTTTTATTAACTTATACATATTCTTACATTTCCAACAACCAAACAATTAATTTATATACACTTCAATAATTTCTGAAAAATTATTTCCTTTATATGTAAAATATAATCGAGGTAAAATTATTTCATCTACCCAATTTAAAATGACACTATGTCGACTTGCCTCGTTTAAGTGTTTAGAAGTCCCTATCGATAATATGGCGTCCCACATACCGACCAGAATTCACAAACAGCTCAACGGATAAGCAAACACAATATAAAACATTTTTTTATATTCACTAACAAATACGTGCTCATATCTATCAATACACTCACATTCATTCTAAAGTACTACTGACTCTATCTCTAATAAGTAACCCCCAACAGAACCAAGGTTGTCGCTTAACCAAATGCTCTGGTACCACATGTAACGCTTCGAGATTTTCGACTTTCGAAAATTGACTTTAATACGACCACTGTATCAACTGCCGAGCAATCGAAGGTAGGAAAAACCGAATTGTTAGGGTTAAAGAAGAAAGAGGTAGAAGAAGAAGAAAGAAAGTAGAAACAACATGAATAATATCAAAATCTCACAATCGCAGCGGAACAACATATAATAGGTAAATGAATAATCTTTAAATCAAAAGAACTGTACATTTTATACATTACATCATCAGAGTCAATATACAAACACAACAATAAACAGTTATATAAACCTGTACTCACAACTGAATACACAGCGGAAAAGATAATATCATATACAAGTGATACGTCTCGCCATCCAGCTCGCCTCCTACTCCACAGCATCTCCTGAATTCCAGAATGACCTGATAACCTGTCTCTAGGCTGCTCGTGTGGAAAATGATGGGCACCCAGAGTTTAGGAAGGGAACAATAAACTCCAGGTCAGTCATGAGACTGGTGTGAGAACTAAAACAGTTACTTATCTTTAAAACAACAACAAAGGAAGTAAAAGACATTCGCAATGCTTTTTTTTGGAAAATGAAACTACCATAAGGCCTCCCGCCACGCACACAATGCAAAAGCAGAATTGGAGAAGATTTCTCCTTATGATAGTCAAACATGCTTACTACGCAAAATCATTCGATATTATTATTAGTGCATGGTGCAGAAAAACATTTCGAAAGTATAATATTAATCTTAGCCAGCATAGGCATTTCGCACTTATGCCTACTATAACTACCATGTTCAATAGCGGGTTACCGCCACATTCCATGGCAGGTAATACAACTAAAACCGTACAGGGCTCGTATAGTTTTTTTGGATTTTCCAACAAATGGTCAGGCTAAGGAACTTCCTACTGCCACATAGGTACGCCTCTGGAGGGACGTCTCGAGAACCTAACCGGATCTCTACCAACACAGGCCGGGTTCCCTCTGAACTAGGTAATTACTGACACGAGTATCCCATCCCCTGATCGTAACCGACCTTTATCCCGGGATTCACCAACAACCACAAAGTAATAAATTTGCAGCAACCACATAGGTTAAGTATCCGAGCTCCATACCATGAGACCACCTCTACCCAGAAGGAAATGAACATACCCTCAGGGGGCGCTATCCCCAAATAACCTTGCTGCATTCTTCCTGTTTTGACCATTACCGGGTTGTGAGGTTCGACGAAGTCTCGTCCATAAAGCTACGATTTTCACAAAAGCCATGCTTTAATCAACAAATGATCAGCAGCACTCAGCATGCCACATTACCAAGTTGGGAATATTGATAACCTTCAACTACATAACCTCTGAGCTCGTACGTCTCAGACAAGGGTGTTAAGCTAAGAGAATAAATTCTCCGCCACCAACAGAAATGTATTTGAAAGAAATTTGCTTTATATCTCAAAATGTAATGTCAGACATACAATCTATACAAGTCTGTTTTGCGTTCGAACAGAACCGAAGGCACTTCCGAAGAAGCCCTTGCAATCCGGGTATTGACAATCCCGATAGAACTTTCCATCACAAAGGAAATCTCCATACCGTAGCTATCTGTGCAGAGACAATCGATAGGTTATCCTATCGTTTTCATAAATACCCGGTCTTCAACACCGGTCTTCAAATGCTATCCATTACGACGTATCACTATTCGGAATGGGTTATATGACATAAAGTCCTCTCCCGGCTAAATCGAATAATGAGCGCTTATTTTTAAAAATAAGTGCAGCATTCAAATTTCAAGCAAATCAAACAAATACCCATTTAAAGGTCAATATTGATAGTCGGTTATTTAACTATCAATGGATATGCACAACATCACCAGATTTCAAATAATTTCCCAAATTATTTATTTACCAAAATATCTTTAAAAGATATATTTTTAACACTTCAACTATTTGAAAACAAATTTCAAATCATTTTCCTTACACGGAAACACTTCCAAATATTTATTCATTTCCACTGGAAATCTGTCGAGTCTGAATACTTGAAAATAACTTATATTACTTATCCAAAATATATTTGGAAAACACTTCAAATAAAGTCTACTTTTAAAAGACTTTATCCCTAAATATTAGTTATAAAAACATTATACTAATAATATATATAACTTAAGTCCAAACTAATTTTCCAAAATAAAATTAGCGGATAAGAAAGGATAACTATTTAAATAACTATTTTCTAACTCAAATATTAATCTTAGAATAACCATTTCTGTAATAAACTTAATAAACCTTTACTTAAAGGATTAAAAACAATTTAAGAAGTAATTTCTCCAAAGTATTCTTTAAAACCCAACTTTAGAACTTCCAATTTATGCTTTAAAAGCTGTTTTGGAAATATACTCTGCTTTTCAGGGAAAATACACTTTCACTTCAAAATGGTTCATTTAAACCAATCAAATAAATCCTTACCGATTTATTTTAAACTTACGTTCCAAATCCGTAAATTTATTTCCACACTCCAAAAATAAATCAATGTTTATTATTGTTTTGAAACAAATTTCCCTTTCCTTTATAAATTCCATGGTGAATTCACATTTCCAAAATATCTATTGATATACGATTTTCAAATCGATTTCAATTATTCACTTTCAACACCAATTCAATTTTCAATTGATTTCCGAAACACCAATTCAAATTCCATATTAATTTTCGAAATTCATTTCACTTTCCCAAATAAATTTCCAAATGGATTTCCCAATTCATTCCTTTTTAAAATAAACTCCTTTATAAGAAAATAAATTTCTTTATTTTTCAAACTCTTTAAAATCCGTATTTCGAATAAATTCATCAACCTTTGAATAATATTATCCGAAATCCATTTGTTAAAGCTTTTCCCATATTTGGAATTTTATTCAATAAGATTAAAAATAAACTTTATCATTTTAGAATTCCTACTTTTAAATTTATCTAATTCTCAAAAATAAATTTTATTGTAAACTTTCAACTTGAATTTTCAAAAATCAAATTTTATTTATTTCCGGTATCTGACGATACTAAAATATATTCAGCTAAATCATAACATTTAACAATTTCGGTCACAAAGATAATCACACACAGATTATGAATAAATCAACACACAACATTGAAACAAATTCAATTTATTTGAGGAATCAAGTTGGATCCCTCCAACCTGTTTCCCTGCATCCACAGATGTTAGCACAATACCGTTCTTGTTTCAAGACGGGATATCACGGTACATGGCTTTATATAAAATATCGTCCACTATTACGCGGCACAATAAGGTCTGATCTGCTATATAATGCGTGAAATCAACTCCAAATACATATATGATACCAATTCCACTTGGTGGAAATATCGCGGTATATGGGTTTAATATAATTGCCTCCGCTTAATATGCGGCGTATATGGTCTATTCCAATATCACAGATAACAAACATCATTCAAGCACACAATCACACAACAACTAATTTTAAATTTAACTATTTAAAATTTTAATCAAAACAAATTTGATTGAGTGAGAAGTTCTCACCTTACTTCCATTAACAATTGCAGTGCTTCGTTCCGCATAAAATTAAACACGCGTTTAATTTTACCCAATATTCACACTAGCTCCAATCGACTCCAAACCAGCTCCATAATGTAGTGCTCGTCAATACGAACCCAACTTGTTGCGTGCAAAATGGACCTCGTATCAAAAGTTACCGCGTTACAAAGTTTATATGATATTATAATATAATAATTTACAACATTTCTTTTCCATTTTAAACCTCAACGAATTAGGGCCATTGATTTTTGTCCATCAGATCCAGGCCGCGCGTGCTTTTCTTCTCCCTCCAGCGTACGTACGCGAATAACAAACCACCCAGCCGCCTTCCTTCGTCAATTAACGCGACCACGTCGATCGTCGAGAACACGAGCAAAACCCATTGAGGCGTGCGCCTACCTATGCCTCATCCACGGCCACAAGCACGGCAGGCTTGGTCGTCCCCTCGCGTGGATAAACGCGCGCAAACATTGGACGTTCAAGCTTAAATTGCCGATGATCGACTGCATTGATTTCGATCGTAGCCGTTGAAATGATAGATCTCGTCGCGATCTACAAAGTTTTAGTTGGAAGTTTCTCAAATTAATTGGTGGATTTGAAGAAAAAGGAGGAAGAGCGGTGGAAGGATCGACCATTGAAACTGTTAGTGGCGGCTGCTGATATAAAACTCTAATCTCTTTTGGTTTTGTGAAAAATTGAGATATTAAGGTCCTTATATAGAAAATTTGACGAAACACTATTCATCTCCAATTTTTCGAACTCCAAACGAAGCATGCCAGCTGACGTTTCTAGGATTTAACCCATGTTCCGGACACAATGGAATAGGTATCGAGAGCCAATTCGATCATATGTGCGAGTTACGGAAATAAACGATCAAATTTAAATTAAATTGGTTAAACTAATTTCTACGCGTTTTGGCTTGCCCTGGACAGACTGTAAATCCGATTGACACGAAATTTGAAATCTTATAATAATTTAACATGACGGATCCAATGAAACTAGTTTCGTCGAATTCCGAGACAGTTTGAAAAATGGCTATTTTTACTCGTCAATTTAATATTAAAATATTCAATTTTCACAAATTAACTTTTAGTTCGATTTTAAAAGTTCTACAACATCATTCTAACTCCAATATGATTTAGTACAACTTTACAAATCATTTTTATTCACATTAAACCCAATTTCCAACTATCTCTGTAATTTCAAATATTAAATTATCGATTTAATTATCCAATTAAATCACTATATTCGAAATAAAATTTATTCGACTTACAAATTCTACTTGTTAATATTTAAAATAAATTAAATATACGAATTTCAAATGACAGAAATTCTGGGTCATTACATAAATTCTATATTCACTCTCTCGATTTGATGATTTAATAAGACTATATTTGGTAACTGAAGGTGTAATTTCGAAATCAGGCTCTCTGAATTTTGGAAATTTGGCCAAACATGAATAATGATTTATTTTTGAGTAGTTAAATGATCTAATAGTGTAAAATAATGTACATCTAAACTCTATATTTAAACTATGCGAAAATGAGGCATAAAATTTGGAAAATCATAATGAAATGAAAGTATAGATTAGGTTAAACTTATGCGAGCAAATTTCTATGATGAAATATGATGATTAAAGACCTAAACATAGTCTTTGAGCATTCTTTTACAATTTGTGCGAATTAACATGAGAATATTAAATTTTTGTGTTGAAACAGTTCAAAACTATAAATTTTATGATTTGGGCCATTTAAGTTTGTCCAATTGACATGAAACTATCTTCTCAAATTTGATATGATGATGTCAGGTCTAAAAAGTATTTTTATCTAATTCTATTAAATTTACACTAATTTATATACGCAAACATTATATTATACGAAAAGCATTCCAAATTCGTATATTAATTGTTTGGCGTATATAATCACATCAAAAAGGCACGAAATTGATTTCAAAAGTTAAGGTACACTAAATGGTGATAACATACACATGTACATATGATTTAATATTGTTTAAAAATAAAGATTTGATTTCTATAGATCGAATACGTATGTTTTAGTAAGAACTATAATTTTATTTGGAATATAAACTATATATATTGAATTTGTCTAATTTATTTCAATATAAGAAAGTTGGAGAAATTATAATCTTAAAAAATAAAGCGAGGATAAAAGCTTACTGGGAAAATAGTAAGGTTTTTATTATGAATGTATATTACGTAAGTATGAAGATCAAAAGCTAAGAAATCATAAGAACAAAGAGTTAAAAATAATAAAATTACAATATTGTAGAAATTTATACATCCTGGAGTAACCCAAGAATTGTCTCGGGCTAGTACACCGTACTGGTCGTCAAGTATTTTTTACAGGTTCCTGGACCTATTTTAGGCCGAAATCTATGAATTTACAGGTTCGTGCCTCATTTCGTAAGTGTGCTCGGACCCAGTGATGTGGTGGATTAGGCACCTGAGCCTAAGTGGCAATGTGTGTTAGTATACGGATATCGCATGCCGCAAAGGGCAATATTTAAAAGTTACAACATGCTTAATTTTGGTTTTTGATTTGGTATAGGGCCAGCTTAGTTTTTGAATTTGGGGACGAAATTCATTTTAATGGGGAGAATCTGATACCCTGAAAAATCAAATAGTATTCTAATTGAATAATAACAATATGATAGTATGAAATATAGTGGAAATGATGGATTGTTTAAATAAATTAAAAAGAAGGATGGGTAATATGGTCATTTTTAAGACATTGGAATTTGGTGACGAAACTGACTCTGTCGCAACCGTCTCGTTTTTCCGATTTGAACGATATATTTGTTTGTGTCGGTTGGAGCTCGTATGAAGGAGAATATATCGAAAACGTCGTCGAGTCGCACCAACGCCTCGCAATCTGAATCTGAATTTTAATTTTTGGGCCGATTGCCGTTGTTTATCTCCTTTGACTCAAAAAGGAGATGCGTATCCCACTTTGCATTTCAGAAAACTAATTTCCCATCTCCCTCTTCTTCTTCCCTGTTGCTCTCTTTAACCATAATATCCAAAATCAAAGCAAAATTAAGAAATTATGGTCCCCAGTCGAAGTGAGAAGCATGAAAGAATGCTTAGGGGGGTCACTGGTAGTGATATAACAGCGACTCGAAGGACACACCGAAAGAAAGTGAGGGTAAATGCTTTGGAATTGGGAGAAATCGATCATAGTAAATTCTATATTCACTCTCTTGATTTCATGATTTAATGAGACTATATTTGATAACTAACTGTGTAATTTCAAAATCAGGCACTCTGAATTCTGGAAACTTTGCCGAACATGAATAATGATTTATTTTTGAGTAGTTAAATGATCTAATGCTGTAAAATAAAGTACATGTAAACTCTATATGTAAACTATGCGAAAATGAGGCATAAAATTTGAAAAATCATAATGAACTTAAAGAATAGATCAAGCAAAACTTATTTGAGCAAATTTCTATGATGAAATATGATGATTACAGACCTAAACATAATCTTTGAGCATTCTTATACAATTTGTGCGAATTAATATGAGAATATTAATTTTTTATGCAGAAACAGTCCAAATATAAATTTTTTATGATTTTGTTTATTTGAGTTTGTCCAATTGTTATGAAACTATCTTCTCCGATTTGATATGATGATGTCAGGTCTAAAAAGTATTTTTATGTAATTCTATTAATTTTACATGAATTTATATATGCAAATATTATATTATACGAAAAGCAGTCCAAATTCGTATATTAACGGTTTGGTGTATATGATCCATCAAAAAGGCACGAAATTGAGTTCAAAAGTTAAGGTACACTAAACGGTGATAACAGACACATGTACATATGATTTATATATATATAATACGGTTTAAAAATAAAGATTTGATTTCTATAGATCGAATACATATGTTTTAATAAGAAATATAATTTTATTTAGAATATAAACTATGTATATTGAATTTATATAATTTATTTCAATAGAAGAAAGTTGGAGAAATTATAATCTTAAAAAAATAAAGCGAGGACAAAAACTTACGGGGAAAATAGTAAGGTTTATTATGAATGTATACTACATAAGTATGAAGATCTAAAGCTAAGAAATCACAAGAACAAAGAGTTAAAAATAATAAAATTACAATATTATAGAAATTTATACATCCTGGAGTAACCCAAGAATTGTCTCGGCTAGTACATCGTACCGGTCATCGAGTATTTTATACAGGTTCCTAGACCTATTTTAAGCCGGAATCTATGAATTTAAAGGTTCGTGCCCAATTTCCTGAGTGTGCTCGAACCGAGTGATGTGGTGGATTAGGCACCTGAGCCTTTGTGGCAATGTTTGTTAGTACACGGATATTGCATGTCCTAAAGGGGCAATATTTAAAAGTTACAACATGCTTAATTTTGTTTTTTGATTTGGTATAGGGAAGGCTTAGTTTTTGAATTTGGAGACGAAATTCATGTTAATGGGGAGAATCTGATACCCTGAAAAATCAAATAGTATTCTAATTGAGTAATAACAATATGATAATACGAAAAATAGTCTTATTGAAGGATGGATTAAATAAATTAAAAAGAAGAATGGGTAAAATGGTCATTTTTAAGACATTGGAATTTGGTGATGAAGCTTACGCTATCGCAACCGTCTCATTTTTCTGATTCGAACGATATATATTTCTTTGTCGGTTGGAGCTCGTATGAAGGAGAATAGACCGAAAATGTCATCGAGTCGCACCAACGCCTCGCAATCTGTATCTGAATTTTAATATTCGGGCAGATTGCAGTTATTTATCTCTTTTAACTCAAAAAGGAGATGCGTATCCCACTTTCCATTTTAGAAAACTAATTTCCCATCTCCCTCTACTTCTTCCCGGATGCTCTCTTTAATCCTAATATCCAAAATCAAAGCCAAATCAAGAAATTAAGGTCCCAAATCGAAGAGAGAGACATGAAAGAATGCTTAGCGGTCGCTGGGGGTGTTATAACAGCGAATCGAAGGAAGTGCTAGCTCTGCACAGCGAAAGAAAGTGACGGTAGAGGCTTTGGAATTGGGAGAAATCGATCATAGTAAATTCTATATTCACTTTCTTGATTTCATGATTTAATGAGACTATATTTGGTAACTATCTGTGCAATTTCGAAATCAGGCTCTCTGAATTTTGGAAACTTTGCCAAACATGAATAATGATTTATGTTTGAGTAGTTAAATGATCCAATGATTCATTTTTGAGCAGTTAAATGATCTAATGGTGCAATATAATGTACATCTAAACTCTATGAGTAAACTATGCGAAAATGAGGCATAAAATTTGGAAAATCATAATGAAATGAAAGATCAGATGAAGTTAAACTTTTATGAGCAAGTTTCTGTGATGAAATATGATGATTACAGACCTAAACATAATCTTTGAGAATTCTTATACAATTTGCGCGAATTAATATGAGAATATTAAGTTTTTGTGCAGAATTAGTCCAGAAATACAAATTTCATGATTCGAGCCATTTAATTTTGTCCAATTGATATAAAACTATCTTTTGAGATTTGATATGATGATGTCAGGTCTAAAAAGTATTTTTATGTAATTCTATTAAATTTGTGTAAATTTATAAACGCAAACATTATATTATACGGAAAGTATTCCAATTCGTATATTAACCGTTTGGTGTATATGATCACATCAAAAAGCATGAAATTGATTTCAAAAGTCAAGGTACACCAAATGGTGATAACATACATGTACGTATGATTTATGTATATAAAATACGGCGTAAAAATAGAGATTTGATTTCTATAGATCGAATACATATGTTTTAGTAAGAAATATAATTTTATTTAGAATATAGACTGTATATATTGAATTTATATAATTTATTTCAATATAAGAAAGTTGAAAAAATTATATTCTGAAAAAATAAAGCGAGGATAAAAACTTACGGGGAAAATAGCAAGGTTTATTATAAAATGTATATTACGTAAGTATGAAGATAAAAAGCTAAGAAAGCATGAGAACAAAGATTAAAAATAATAAAACTACAATACTATAGAAATTTGTACATCCTGGAGCAACCCAAGAATTGACTCGGGCTAGTACACCGTACTGGTTGTTGAGTATTTTTTACAGGTTCCTGGACCTATTTTAGGCCGGAATCTATGAATTTAAAGGTTCGTGCCTGATTTCCTGAGTGTGCTCCTATGTGCAATGTTAGTTAGTACACGGATATCGCATGCCGTAAAGGGGTAATATTTATAAGTTACAACATGCTTAATTTTGGTATAGAGCCGGCTTAGTTTTTGAATTTGTGGACGAAATTCATTTTAATTGGGAGAATCTAATATCCTGAAAAATCAAATAGTATTCTAATTGAATAATAATATGATATTATAGAAATAATGGAATTGATGGATTGATTAAATAAGTTAAAACGAAGGATTGGTAAAATGGTCATTTTTAAGACATTGGAATTTGGTGTGGAAACTGGCGCCATCGTAACCATCTCGTTTTTCTGATTTAAACGATATATTTGTTTGTATTGGTTGGAGCTCGTATGAAGGAGATTAGATTGAA
The DNA here is from genome assembly GCA_030765085.1 of Allium cepa. Classification (NCBI taxonomy): domain Eukaryota; kingdom Viridiplantae; phylum Streptophyta; class Magnoliopsida; order Asparagales; family Amaryllidaceae; genus Allium; species Allium cepa. Next base: position 754,890,393 of record CM060937.1, on the reverse strand, counting down.
AACGTCGTCGAGGCGCACCAATAAGAATGCTCAAACATTAAGGTTAGGTCTCTAGTCCTCATATTTCATCTTAGAAAATTTCTCATATAAGTTAACTCGATCTATCTTTCATTTCATTATGATTATCCGAATTTTATGCCTCATTTTCTCATAGTTTACATATAAAGTTTAGATGTACATTACATTACACTCTAAGTACTCAAAAATAAATCCTTATTCATGTTTGGCAACGTTTCCAAAATTCAGAGGGGCTGATTTCGAAATCACACATTTAGTTACCAAATATAGTCTCATTAAATCATGAAATCATGAAATCAAGAGAGTGAATGTAGAATATACTAGATCGATTTCTCCCGATTCCAAAGCATCCAGCCTCACTTTCTTTCACTGTGCAAAAAAAGCACTTCCTACGATTCGTTGTTATAACACCACCAGTGACCTCTAAGGTTTCTTTCTTGCCTCTCTCTTCGATTTGGGACCTTAATTTCTTAATTTGGCTTTGATTTTGGATATTATGGTAAATGAGAACACCAGGGAAGAAGAAGAAGAGGGAGATGGGAAATTAGTTTTCTGAAATGGAAAGTGGGATACGCATCTCATTTTTAAGTCAAAGGAGATAAACAACTGCACCCTGTCCGAATTAAAATTCAGATTCAGATTGCGTGGCGTCGGTGCGACTCGACGACGTTTACGGTCTAATCTCCCTCATACGAGCTCCAAGCGACACAAACAAATATATCGTTCAAATCAAAAAAACAAGACGGTTGCGATTGCGCCAGTTTCGCCACCAAATTCAAATGTCTTAAAAATGACCATTTACCCATCATTCTTTTTAATTTATTAAATCAATCAATCAATTACACAATTTTTCATATTGTCATATTATTATTGTTCAGTTAGAATACTATTTGATTTTTCAGGGTATTAGAATCTCCCCATTAAAATGAATTTCGTCCCCACCGGCTCTATACCAAATCAAAAACCAAATTTAAGCCTGCTGTAACTTATAAATATTGCCTTTTACGGCATGCGATATCCATGTAATAACACACATTGCCACATAGGCTCAGGTGCCTAATCTACCACATCACTCGGTCCGAGCATACACAGGAAATCAGGCACGAACCTTTAAATTCATAGATTCCGGCCTAAAATTGGTCCAGCAACCTGTAAAAAATACTCGACGACCAGTACGGTGTACTAGCCCTCGACAATTCTTGGGTTACTCCAGTGTTACGTCCTGCCTTTTCGCACGCTTCAAATCGACACACGTGTCAATTCAAACCATACGGAAGGGCGGATTGTTATGGGGTAAATAAGAAAAATAGAGAAGAAACAAAATAAAACAGAATCTCACAGCGGAAGGATAATATATTATAATCAATATACAGTCAATAAAACTGTTTACAAACAATTGATTCTTCTTTATACAATAAATATCAGAGTTCACATGCCAATAAATATCAATGCAGTGGAATTAAATAGTGTAGTGGAATAATAACAGATAATAGTAATACAAATCTTTGTCTTCGTCCTCCAGAGCTAAAACTTCAAATCCTGAAACGCTCGGACTGACCCGAGCGAATTGGAAGACAAAACATTCGAGTCAGAACTAAAAGATCTTTTGTAAGTTAAATCAACAGAAATAAATATGAGTGCAGTAACTTAAGAGATGCTCGGGATTTACATCTCCTAAGGATCCGTTAAACTATTTACTATGTAGTACATTTCGCTATTATAATAGTGTCTAATTGTAAAATAAACTTACTTTTAAATAGCGTTAAGGGGTTACCCATATAGCCCTTAACACAGAATATATTCCCATAGTCTATACAGTATCGCAATCTCCCCCGCACTGGGCGTCGTCAGAGGGCACTCCATAGGTATGGTACAAAACCACAATCGTATAAGGCGCGCTAGGGTAGGTGACAGGGCACAACTAGGCAATGCCAGGGTAGATATACCAATTGCTATCCAGGCCGGTGGTAACGCATAGCCGCAGCTACCACCCACCTCGAACAAACTCCCCCTAAAATCAAAAGTAAAAGTGGCCACCGAAACAATCCAAAGTCAGAGTATAGTATCGAAGAGGAGCGTCCAATAAAGGGCGCTAACCCCCTTGGCCCAAGAATCGCTCCTGTTTTAGCCACCTTATGCCAACTCACGGGAATTGGGTCCACATATTTACCTCAAAGGAAACGCCGCCACCATCCTGCTTCATTCTGGAATCTCCATCGCGTACACGGTTGTTAAAGTGGTTTTTGGAGTTGGCAGAGAGTACGACAACTTCCGATCTCGGTCTCTTTAACAACCAAACATTATTATAACACCGCGGTTATTTAAAAATAATTATACTTTCAAAACCAGAATATAATTATCCATTTTAAAACCCATAAATACGATATCATTTCCATTTCCAAAACAACTCATTTTTATATTATTTTTATAAAACCCAAATCAATAATATCGTTTTTATTTCAAATATATTTCTTTTCCAAAATCATACTGCGTAAAATTTATAATATCTGGAAACCAATCATTTAAATTATAACTTTCAAAACATAATACTTTGAAACTCATAGCTTTAAAACCATACTTCTAAAACTTGAATGGTTTGGATATTCAACGGTATATAGAATAAAATAGTTTGAATTTAAAATTTCTTTATAAAATAATTTCCGCGACTTTACAAATTTATTCATTTAAAATTTTAGTCTAAAACCATAAATTTTAAACTCACTTTCAGTTGAATAAACGACTTCAATTTCAATATATTTCTACTTTGAGTATTTAACAGTTTCAAAACTTAAAGTTGGAAATTTATATTCAACAATTCATTGTCCTGTTATTTAGTTTTGAAATGTTTACATAATAAATCAAAAATCATTTAAAATACAACTCCAATAAATTTTGAACCTTACTTCGGTTAATTCATTCCCATAAATCCAAATATGCACATATTTATATCATTAAATTCTTTATTAACACATTCATTTTATGGTAATATATGCATCCTCCATTAACGCAATCAATTAAGCAATCAATTAATGATATTATTCAATCGATAAAATAATCAATCAATTATACAAGCAATCAATCAATTACCAAACCAATCTACCTATATATTTATTTATATTACTCAAACCAATTTTATTAATGTACAACTTTTAATACAAAGTAATTTCTAGTTGATTCCTTAACATTTACACAACCATGAACCCTATGATATATTTTAAAATATGAATACTAATAAGTGCGTTTGTATACATTATTCGAAAATTCAATTTTTCCATTATATAAAATTATACTTAATCAAAATGAAATTTTTTCTTTATACATCTCAAAATAGGCAATTATTTTAATTGAAATGTTCATTCCATTTTGACAAAAAAAATGCAAGCTCTTATATTAACTCATTGATTACAATTTAATTTATATTTCCTTCAAATAGAAACATTTAAATTAATCTAATTCCAGTTTATTTCATTACTAATTTCAACGAATTCTAATTATATAACACTGTTTTCTTTTCATTTATACCTGTTCAAACATACTTCTATAGAATTTCATATACAATAAAATTTATACAATATTTACAATGTAAATGTTTTATATTATTGAAAATCGACTTCTCCAAGATACATTTCAAATAACAACTTATATTATTCTTTCATTAAAACTTTCATTTAATTCGTTTATTTAACTTCAACATTTGTTATTCAATTAGAGATAAACATTCATTTTATTCTTTTTCAAATGTTCAATCAATTAGTGATAAACTTTTAAATTGTTTTTCTTTGAAATCATATTTTCCATGTTAAACCCAATATCTATATGCTAAAATAATTCCAACATTTAATTACAATTGTAATAAAACTCATTCATTATATATTTAAATTTCAAACAAATCCTTTATTTATTGACTATCATATTTCCATTCGCATCTTAATTCCAAATCCACTATAGTGTCAAATTTCAATTTCTAGCAATAAACTCATTTATTATAAATTTGCGTACCAATAAATTAGGTAATATATAATAATTGTTCTTGTACCCTTAAGATTTACGCTTGTTCTCTTCTATTTGGTTTATAGCCTAAGATAATATAACCAATCTAACTCCATAAATAAACTTATTTTATTTCCCAAATTATACATAAATTTATTACCTTTTACATTCCACTATAAATCAGTGTAACCATTAATACCACCCATATTATCATTCCTTACACAATACTGATCTTATTTAATTACCATTAACTATCTATTTTGTACAATAACTAAATGTTTATATTTGTTACTTATATTTAGTTTTATAACCAAGTGTATCATGCTTAAATAAAATGAATTGGAGTTTCATTTAGATTGTTGACAATTAACTTGTATTGACATTGTTTCAGTCTAAATTTAGTTATCATTCCATTATAAAATTGCAATATTTTATTTCTTTCAATATTAACTCATAAGATATTATTAAAATAACAAAAATTTAACAGCGAAAATTTATGGGTTGTTACGTTCAGGATGTATAAATTTCTATAATATTGTATTTTTATTATTTTTAACTCTTTGTTCTTGTGATTTCTTAGCTATTGATCTTCATACTTACATGTAATATACATTCATAATAAACCATACTATTTTCCCAGTAAGTTTTAAACCTCGTTTTATTTTTTAAGATTATAATTTCTTCAAATTTCTTATATTGACATAAATTATACAAATTCAATATATAGTTTATATTCTAAATAAAATTATATTTCTTACTAAAACCTATGATTCGATCTATAGAAATAAAATCTTTATTTTTAAACCGTATTTTACATATATATCATATATTCCTGCATGTTATCGCCGTTTAGAGTACTTTAACTTCTGAAATCAATTTCGTGCCATTTTGATGTGATTATATACACAAAACCATTAATATATGAATTTTTACTGCTTTTCATATAAAATAATGTTTGTGTATATATAAATTCGTGTAAATTTAATAGAATTGCATAAAAATACTTTTTAGACCTGATATCATCATATCAAATCTCAGAAGATAGTCTTATACCAATTGGACACACTTAAATGGCCTGAATCATAATTTTGTGATTTTTGGACTGTTTCTGGACAAAAACTTAATATTCTCATATTAATTCGCACAAGTTGTATAAGAATGCTCAAAGATTATGGTTAGGTCTGTATTCCTCATATTTCATCTTAGAAATTTGCGCATATAAGTTTAAGTTGATCTATCCTTCATTCCATTATGATTAGCGAAATTTTATGCCTCATTTTCTCGTTGTTTACATATAAAGTTTATATGTACATTACATTACACCATTAGCTCATTTAACTACTCAAAAATAAATCATTATTCATGTTTGGTAACGTTTCCAAAATTCAGAGGGGCTGATTTCGAAATTACACATTTAGTTACCTAGTACAGTCTCATTAAATCATGAAATCAAGAGAGTGAATATAGAATTTACTACGATCGATCTCTCCCGATTCCAAAGCATCCAGCCTCACTTTATTTTCGCCGTGCAAAAATAGCACTTCCTACGATTCGCTGTTATAACGTCACCAGTGACCCCTAAGCTTTCTTTCTTGCCTCTCTCTTCGATTTGGGACCTTAATTTCTTAATTTGGCTTTGATTTTGGATATTATGGTCAATGTGAGCATCAAGGAAAAAGAAGAAGAGGGAGATGGGAAATTAGTTTTCTAAAATGGAAAGTGGGATACGCATCTCCTTTTTAAGTCAAAGGAGATAAACAACTGCAAACTGTCCAAAAACTAAAACTCGGATTCAAATTAGTTGGCGTCGATGTGACTCGACGACGTTTTCAGTCTAATCTCCTTCATACGAGCTCCAAGCGAGACAAACAAATATATCATTCAAATCAGAAAAACGAGACGGCTGCGATGACGCCAGTTTCGCCACCAAATTCAAATGTCTTAAAAATAACCCATCATTCGTTTTAATTTATTTAATCAATCCATCAATTCCACTAATTTTCATATTATCCTATTTTTATTATTCAATTAAAATACTATTTTATTTTTCAGGGTATTAGATTCCCCCCATTAAAATGAATTTCGTCCCCACCGGCTTTATGCCAAATCAAAAACGAAAATTAAGCCTATTGTAACCTATAAATATTGCCCTTTTACGGCAAGCGATATCCGTGTACTAACACACATTACCACATAGGCTCAGGTGCCAAATCTACCACATCACTTGGTCCGGGCACACTCAGGAATTCAGGCACGAACCTTTAAATTTATGGATTCCGCCCTAAAATAGGTCCAGCCACCTGTAAAAAATATTCGACGACCAGTAGGGTTTACTAGCCCGTGACAATTCTTGGTTACTCCAGGATGTATAAATTTCTATAGTATTGTATTTTTATTATTTTTAACTCTTTATTCTTGTGATTTCTTAGCTTTTGATCTTCATACTTACGTATTATACATTCATAATAAACCATACTATTTTCCCCGTAAGTTTTTATCCTCGTTTTATTTTTTAAAATTATAATTTCTTCAACTTTCTTTTGTTGAAATAAATTATATAAATTCAAAATATATAGTTTATATTCTAAATAAAATTATATTTCTTACTAAAACATATGCATTCGATCTATAGAAATCAAATCATTATTTTTAAACCGTACTTTGTAAATGTAAATCATGTATTCCTGTATGTTATCACCGTTTGGTGTACTATAACTTCTGAAATCAATTTCATGCCATTTTGATGTGATTATATACACCAAACCATTATTATACGAATTTGGACTGCTTTTCATATAATATAATGTTTGTGTATATAAATTCGTGTAAATTTAATTAAATTACATAAAAATACTTTTCAGGCCTTATATCATCATATCAAATCTCAAAAGATAATCTCACACCAATTGGACAAACTTAAATGGCCTGAATCCTAAAATTTGTGAGTTTTGGACTATTACTGCGCAAAAATTAAATTTTGTCCAAAAGTCACAAATTTTATGATTCGGGCCATATAAGTTTGTTCAATTGGTATGAGACTATCTTCTGAGATTTGATATGATGATATCTTGTCTAAAATGTATTTTTATGAAATTATATTAAATTTACACGAATTTTTATACACAAATATTATATTATATGAAAAGCAGTCCAAATTCGTATATTAATGGTTTGGTGTATGTAGTCACGTCAAAATGGCCCGAAATTGATTTCAGAAGTTAAAGTGCACTAAACGGTGATAACATGCAGGAATATATGATTTATATATACAAAATACGGTTTAAAAATAAAGATTTGATTCCTATAGATCGAATGCATAGGTTTTTGTAAGAAATGTAATTTCATTTAGAATATAAACTGTATATATTGAATTTATATAATTTATTTAAATATAAGAAAGTGGAAGAAATTATAAGCTTAAAAAATAAAACTAGGATAAAAACTTATTGGGAAAATAGAACGGTTTATTATGGATGTGTATTACGTATGTATGAAGATCAAAAGCTATGAAATCAATAGAACAAAGAGTTAAAAATAATAAAAATACAATATTGTAGAAATTTATACATCTTGGAGTAACCCAAGAATTGTCGTGGGCTAGTACACCGTACTAGTCGTTGAGTATTTTTTATAGGTTCCTGGACCAATTTTAGCCAGAATCCATAAATTTAAAGGTTCGTGCCTAATTTCCTGTGTGTGCTCGGACTGAGTGATGTGCTAGATTAGGCACCTGAGCCTATGTGGCAATGTGTGTTTTTACACGGATATCGCATGCCGTAAAAGGGCAATATTTATAAGTTATAGCAGGCTTAGTTTTTGTTTTTGATTTGGTATAGAGCCGGTGGGGACAAAATTCATTTTAATGGGGAGAATTTAATACCCAGAAAAGTCAAATAGTGTTATAATTGAATAGTAATAATAAAATATAATATATGCAAAGTAGTGGAATTGATGGATTGATTAAATATATTAAAAAGAATGATGGGTAAATGATCATTTTCAAGACATTTGAATTTGGTTGCGAAACTGGCGCCATCGCAACCATCTCGTTTTTCTGATGTGAACGATATATTTGTCTGTGTCGCTTGGAGCTCGTATGAAGGAGATTAGACCAAAAACGTCGTCGAGTCGCACCGGCCACGCAATCTGAATCTGAATTTTAATTTTCGGACAGATTGCAGTTGTTTGTCGCCTTTGACTTAAAAAGGAGATGCGTATCCCACTTTCCATTTCAGAAAACAAATTTCCCATCTCCCTCTTTTTCTTCTTCCCGTTGCTCTCATGGACCATAATATCCAAAATCAAAGCCAAATTAAGAAATTAAGTTCCCAAAACGAAGAGAGAGGCAATAATGAAATCTTAGGGGTCACTGGTGGTGTTATAACAGCGAATCGTAGGAAGTGCTAATTCTGCACGGCGAAAGAATGTGAGGCTGGATGCTTTGGAATCGGGAGAAATTGATCGTAGTAAATTCTATATTCACTCTCTTGATTTCATGATTTAATGAGACTGTATTTGGTAACCGAATGTGTAATTTCGAATGATGGGTAAATGGTCAATTTTAAGACATTTGAATTTGGTGGCGAAACTGGCGCCATCGTTACCGTCTCGTTTTTCTGATTTGAACGATCTATTTGTTTGTGTTACTTGGAGCTCGAATGAAGGGGATTAGACCGAAAATATCATCGAGTCGCACCAACGCCACGCAAACTGAATCTGCATTTTAATTTTCGGACAGGTTGCAGTTGTTTATCTCCTTTAACTTAAAAAGGAGATGTGTATCCCACTTTCCATTTCAGAAAAATAATTTCCCATCTCCCTCTTCTTTTTCTTCCCTGATGCTCTCATTGACCATAATATCCAAAATCAAAGCCAAATTAGGAAATTAAGGTTCCAAATCGAAGAGAGTGGCAAGAAAGAAAGCTTAGGGGTCAATTGGTGGTATTATAACAGTGAATCGTAGGAAGTGCTATTTCTGCACAGCGAAAGAAAGTGCGGCCGGATGCTGTGGAATGGGGAGAAATCGATCGTAGCAAATTCTACATTCACTCTCTTGATTTCATGATTTAATGAGACTGTATTCGATAACTAAATGTGTAATTTCGAAATTAGCCCCTCTGAATTTTGGAAACATTGCCAAACATGAATAATGATTTATTTTTTAGTAGTTAAATGAGCTAATAGTGTAATGTAATGTACATCTAAACTCTATATGTAAACTACGAGAAAATGAGGCATAAAATTTGGATAATCATTGTGAAATGAAGGATAGCTCAAGTTAAACTTATATGACCAAATTTCTAAGATGAAAATATGAGGACAACAGACCGAACCATAATCTTTGAGCATTCTTATAAAATTTTGTTTGTGCGAATTAACATGAGAATATTATGTTTTTGTGCAGAAACAGTCCAACAATCATAAATTTTATGACTCGGGCCATTTAAGTGAGTCGAAAATTGGTATGAGACTATCTTCTGAGATTTGATATGATGATATCTGCTCTAAAATGTATTTTTACGCAATTCTATAAAATTTACACGAATTTATATACGCAAACATTATATTGTATGAAAAGCAGTCCGAATTCGTATATTAATGGTTTGGTGTTTATAATCACATCAAAATGGCACGAAATTGATTTCAGAAGTTAAAGTACACTAAACGGTGATAACATGCAGGTTATATATATATATATATATATATATATATATATATATATATAATACGGTTAAAAATAAAGATTTGATTTCTGTAGATCGAATGCATAGGTTTTAGTAAGAAATATAATTTCATTTGGAATATAAACTATATATTGAATTCGTATAATTTATTTCAATATAAGAAAGTTGAAGAAATTATAATCTTAAAAAATATAACGAGGATAAAAACTTACTGGGAAAATAGTATGGTTTATTATGAATGTATATTATGTAAGTATGAAGATCAAAAGCTAAGAAACCACAAGAACAAAGAGTTAAAAATAATAAAAATACAATATTATAAAAATTTATACATCTTGGAGTAACCCAAGAATTGTCGTGGGCTAGTACACCGTACTGGTCGTCGAGTATTTTTTACAGGTTTCTAGAATTATTTTAGGCCGGAATCCATAAATTTAAAGGCACTATGCCTGATTTCTTGAGTGTGCTCGGACCAAGTGACGTGGTAGATTAGGAACTTGAGACTGTGTGGCAATGTGTGTTAGTTCATGGATATCGCATGCCGTAAAAGGACAATGTTTATAAGTTACAACAGGCTTAATTTTGGTTTTTGATTTGGTATAGAGCCGGTGGGGACGAAATTCATTTTAATGGGGATTCCCTGAAAAATCAAATAGTATTCTATCTGAATAATAATAATATGATATGAAAAATTGTGGAATTGATGGTTTGATTAAATAAATTAAAAAGAATGATGGTTAAAAATGATCATTTTTAAGACATTTGAATTTTGTGGCGTAATTGGCGCCATCGCGACCGTCTCGTTTTTTTATTTGAACGATATATTTGTTTGTGTCGCTTGGAGCTCGTATGAAGGAGATTATACCGAAAACGTCGTCGAGTCGCACCGACGCCACGCAATCTGAAACTGAATTTTAATTTTCGGACAGATTGCCGTTGTTTATCGCCTTTGACTTAAAAAGGAGATGCGTATCCCACTTTCCATTTCAGAAAACTAATTTCCCATCTCCCTCTTCTTTTTCTTCCCTGATGCTCTCATTGACCATAATATCCAAAATCAAAGCTAAATTAAGAAATTAAGTTCCCAAAACGAAGAGAGAGGCAAGAGTGAAATCTTAGGGGTCACTGGTGGTGTTATAACAGCGAATCGTAGGAAGTGCTATTTCTGCACAATGAAAGAATGTGAGGCTGGATGCTTTGGAATCGGGAGAAATCAATCGTAGTAAATTCTATATTCACTCTCTTGATTTCATGATTTAATGAGACTGTATTTGGTAACCGAATGTGTAATTTCGAAATCAGCACCTCTGAATTTTGGAAACGTTGCCAAACATGAATAACGATTTATTTTGAAGTAGATAAATGAGCTAATGGTGTAATGCAATGTACATCTAAACTCTATATGTAAACTAAGAGAAAATGAGGCATAAAATTTGGATAATCATAATGAAATGAAGGATAGATCAAGTTAAACTAATATGAGGACTACGGAGCAAACCATAATCTTTGAACATTCTCATACAATTTAATTTGTGCGAACTAGTATGAGAATATTTTAAACGAATTTATATACACAAACATTATATTATATAAAAAGCAATCCAAATTTGTATATTAATGGTTTGGTGTATATAATCACATCAAAATGGCACGAAATTGATTTCAGAAGTTAAAGTACACTTAACGGTGATAACATGCAGGAATATATACATACATACATACATACATACATACATATATATATATATATATATATATATATTATACGGTTTAAAAATAAAGATTTGATTTCTATAGGTCGAATTCATAGGTTTTAGAAAGAAATATAATTTTATTTAGCTATATATTGAATTTGTATAATTTATTTCAATATAAGAAAGTTGAAGAAATTATAATCTTAAAAAATAAAATGAGGATAAAAACTTTCTGGAAAAATAGTAAGGTTTATTATGAATGTATATTACGTAAGTATGAAGATCAAAAGCTAAGAAACCACAAGAACAAAGAGTTAAAAATAATAAAAATACAATATTATAAAAATTTATACATCCTGGAGTAACCCAAGAATTGTCACGGGCTAGTACACCGAACTGGTTGTCAAGTATTTTTTATAGGTTCCTGGACCTATTTTAGGCCGGAATCCATAAATTTAAAGGTTCGTGCCTGATTTCCTAAGTGTGCTCGGACCGATTGGTGTGGTAGATTAGGCATCTGAGCCTATGTGGCAATTTGTGTTAGTACACGGATATCGCATGTCATAAAAGGGCAATATTTATAAGTTACAGAAGGCTCAATTTTGGTTTTTGATTTGGTATAGAGCCGGTGGGGGCGAAATTCATTTTAATGGAGAGAATCTAATACCCTGAAAAGTCAAATAGTATTCTAATTGAATAATAATAATATGATAATATGAAAATAATGGAATTGATCGATTGATTAAATAAATTATATAGAATGATGGGTAAATGGTCATTTTTAAGACATTTGAATTTGGTGGCGAAACTGGCGCCATCGTAACCGTCTCTTTTTTCTGATTTGAACGATCTATTTCTTTGTGTCGCTTGGAGCTCGTATGAAGGATATTAGACCGAAAATATCGTCGAGTCGCACCGACGCCACGCAAACTGAATTTTAATTTTAATTTTCGGACAGGTTGCAGTTGTTTATCTCCTTTGACTTAAAAAGGAGATGTGAATCCCACTTTCCATTTCAGAAAACAAATTTCTCATCTCCCTCTTCTTCTTCTTCCCAGATGCTCTCATTGACCATAATATCCAAAATAAAAGTCAAATTAAAAAATTAAGGTCCCAAATCGAAGAGAGGGGCAAGAAAGAAAGTTTAGGGGTCAATTGGAGGTGTTATAACAGCGAATCGTAGGAAGTGCTATTTCTACCAGCGAAAGAAAGTGCGGCCGGATGCTTTGGAATGGGGAGAAATCGATCGTAGTAAATTTTATATTCACTCTCTTGATTTCATGATTTAATGAGATTGTATTTGGTAATTAAATGTGTAATTTCGAAATCAGCCCCTCTGAATTTTGGAAACTTTGCGAAACTTGAATAATGATGTATCTTTGAATAGTTAAATGAGCTAATGGTGTAATGTAATGTACATCTAAACTCTATATGTAAACTACGAGAAAATGAGGCATAAAATTTGGATAATCATAGTGAAATTAAGGATAGATCAAGTTAAACATGTATGAGCAAATTTCTAGGATGAAAATATGAGGACTACAGACCGAACCATAATCTTTGAGCATTCTTATAAAATTTAGTTTGTGTGAATTAATATGAGAATATTATGTTTTTGTGCAGAAACAGTCCAAAAATCATAAATTTTATGATTCCGTCCATTTAAGTGTGTCCAAAGTTTGTATGATACTATCTTCTAAGATTTGATATAATGATATCTGGTCTAAAAAGTATTTTTATGCAATACTATAAAATTAACACGAATTTATATACACAAACATTTTATTATATGAAAAGCAGTCCAAATTCGTATATTAATGGTTTGGTGTATATAATTACATCAAAATGGCATGAAAATGATTTCAGAAGTTAAAGTGCACTAAACGGTGATAACATGCAGGAATATATGATATATATATATATATATATAATACGGTTTAAAAATAAAGGTTTGATTTCTATAGATCGAATGCATAGGTTTAGTAAGAAATATAATTTTATTTAGAATATAAACTATATATTGAATTTGTATAATTTATTTCAATATAAGAAAGTTGAAGAAATTATAATCTTAAAAAATAAAACGACGATAAAAACTTACTAGGAAAATAGTATGGTTTATTATGAATGTATATTACTTAAGTATGAAGATCAAAAGCTAAGAAACCACAAGAACAAAGAGTTAAAAATAATAAAAATACAATATTATAAAAATTTATACATCATGGAGTAACCCAAATATTGCTGTGGGCTAGTACACCGTACTGGTCGTCGAGTATTTTTTATAGGTTCCTAGACCTATTTTAGGCCGGAATCCATAACTTTAAAGGTTTGTGCCTGATTTCCTGAGTGTGTTCGGACCAAGTGACGTGGTAGATTAGGCACCCGAGCCTTTGTGGCAATGTGTGTTAGTACATGGATATCATATGCCGTAAAAGGGCAATATTTATAAGTTACAACAGGCTTAATTTTGGTTTTTGATTTGGTATAGAGCCGTTGGGGATGAAATTCATTTTAATGGGGAGATTCTAATACCCTGAAAAATCAAGTAGTATTTTATCGGAATAATAATAATATGATGATATAAAAAATTGTGGAATTGATGGATTGATTAAATAAATTAAAAAGAACGATGGGTAAAAACGGTCATTTTTAAGACACTTGAATTTTGTGGCGAAATTTGCGCCATCGCAACCGATTCGTTTTTCTGATTTGAACGATATATTTGTTTGTGTCGCTTGGAGCTCGTATGAAGGAAATTAGACCGAAAAAGTCATCGAGTCGTACCGACGCCACGCAATCTGAATCTGAATTTTAATTTTCGGACAGATTGCAGTTGTTTATCTCCTTTGACTTAAAAAGGAGATGCCCACTTTCCATTTCAGAAAACTAATTTCCCATCTCCCTCTTCTTCTTCTTCCCTGATGCTCTCATTGAGCATAATATCCAAAATCAAAGCCAAATTAAGAAATTAAGGTCCTAAATCGAAGAGAGAGGCAAGAAAGAAAGTCTAGAGGTCACTGTTATAACAGTGAATCGTAGGAAGTGCTATTTTTGCACAGCGAAAGAAAGCGAGGCTGGATGCTTTGGAATCGGGAGAAATCGATCGTAGTAAATTCTACATTGACTCTCTTGATTTCATGATTTAATGAGACTGTATTTGGTAACTAAATGTGTAATTTCGAAATCAGCCCCTCCGAATTTGGAAACGTTGCCAAACATGTATAATGATTTATTTTTGAGTACTTAGATCAGCTAATAGTGTAATGTAACGTACATCTAAACTCTATATGTAAACTATGAAAAAATTAGGCATAAAATTTGGATAATCTTAATGAAATGAAGGATAGATCAAGTTAAACTTATATGAGCAAATTTCTAGGACGAAATATGAGGACTACAGACCTAACAATAATCTTTGAGCATTCTTATACAATTAAATTTGTGCGAATTAGTATGAGAATATTAAGTTTTTGTGCAGAAACAGTCCAAAAATCACAAATTTTATGATTCGGGCCATTTAAGTGTGTCCAATTGATATGAGACAATCTTCTGTGATTTGATATGATGATATCAGGTCTAAAAAGTATTTTTATGCAATTCTATTAAATTTACACGAATTTATATACACAAACATTATATTATATGAAAAGTAGACCAAATTCGTATATTAATGGTTTGGTGTATATAATCACATCAAAATGACACGAAATTGATATCAGAAGTTAAAGTACACTAAACAGTGACAACATGCAGGAATATATTATAGAAATTCCACTAAAAGATCAAAAGCTAAGAAATCACAAGAACAAAGAGTTAAAAAAAAAAATACAATATTATAGAAATTTATACATCCTGAAGTAACCCAAGAATTGTCGCGGGCTGGTACACCGTACTGGTCGTCGAGAATTTTTTACAGGTTCTTGGACCTATTTTCGGCCGTAATCCATAAATTTAAAAGTACATGCCTGATTTCCTGAGTGTACTCGGACCGAGTGATGTGGTAGATTAGGCAGCTAAGCCTATTTGGCAATGTGTATTAGTACACGGATATCACATGCCGTAAAAGGACAATATTTATAAGTTACATCAGGCTTAATTTTGGTTTTTGATTTGGTATAGAGCCGGTGGGGACGAAATTCATTTTAATTGAGAGAATCTAATACCCTGAAAATCAAATAGTATTCTAATTAAATAATAATAATAATAATACGACAATATGAAAAATAGTGGAATTGATGGATTGATTAAATAAATTAAAAAGAATGATGGGTAAATAGTCATTTTTAAGACATTTGAATTTGGTGGCGAAATGACGCCATCGAAACCGTCTCTTTTTTCTGATTTGAACGATACATTTGTTTGTGTAGCTAGGAGCTCGTATGAAGGAGATTAGACCGAAAACGTCGTCGAGTCGCATCGACGACACGCAATTTGATTCTGAATTTTAATTTTCGGACAGATTGCAGTTGATCTCCTTTGACTTAAAAAGGAGATGTGTATCCCACTTTCCATTTCAGAAAACTAATTTCCCATCTCCCTCTTCTTCTTCTTCCCCGATGCTCTCATTGACCATAATATCCAAAATCAAAGCCAAATCAAGAAATTGAGGTCCCAAATCGAAGAGAGAGGCAGGAAAGAAAGCTTAGGGGTCACTATAACAGCGAATCGTAGGAAGTGCTATTTCTAAACAATGGAAAAAAATGAGGCTAGATGCTTTGGAATAGGGAGAAATCGATCGTAGTAATTTTATATTCACCCGCTTGATTTCACGACTTAATGAGACTATATTTGGTAGCTAAATGTGTAATTTCGAAATCAGCCCCTCTGAATTTTGGAAACTTTGCCAAACATGAATAATGATTTATTTTTGAGTAGTTAAATGAGCTAATGATGTAATGTAATGTACATCTAAACTCTATATGTAAACTACGAGAAAATGAGGCATAAAATTTGGATAATCATAATGAAATTAAGGATAGATCAAGTTAAACATGTATGAGAAAATTTCTAAGATGAAATATGAGGACTATAGACCTAAACTCAATCTTTGAGCATTCTTATACAATTTGTGCGAATTAATATGAGAATATTAAGTTTTTGTGCAGAACCAGTCCAAAAATCACAAATTATATGATTCGGACCATTTTAGTTTGTTCAATTGGTATGAGACTATCTTCGAAGATTTTATATGATGATATCAGGTCTAAAAAGTGTTTTATGTAATTTCACTAAATTTACAGGAATTTATATACACAAACATTATATAATATGAAAAGTAGTCCAAATTCGTATATTAATGGTTTGGTGTATATAAACACATCAAAATGGCACGAAATTGATTTCAGAAGTTAAAGTACACTTAACGGTGCTAACATCCAGGAATATATGATTTATATACACAAAATACGGTTTAAAAATAAAGATTTGATTTCTATAGATCGAATGCATATGTTTTAGTTAGAAATATAATTTTATTTAGAATATAAACTATATATATTGAATTTATATAATTTATTACAATATAAGAAAGGTTAAGAAATTATAATCTTAAAAAATAAAACGAGGATAAAAATTTACGGTGAAAATAGTATGGTTTATTATGAATGCATATTACGTAAGTATGAAGATCAAATGCTAAGAAATAACAAGAACAAAGAGTTAAAAATAATAAAAATACAATATTATAGAAATTTATACATCCTGGAGTAACCCAAGAATTGTCGCGGGCTAGTACACCGTACTGGTTGTCGAGTATTTTTACAGGTTCCTGGACATATTTTAGGCCGGAATCCATAAATTTAAAGGTTCGTGCCTGATTTTCTAAGTGTGCTCGGACCGAGTGATGTGGTAGATTAGGCACCTAAGCCTATGTGGCAATGTGTGTTAGTACACGGATATCACATGCCATAAAAGGGCAATATTTATAAGTAACAGCAGGCTTAATTTTGGTTTTTGATTTGGTATAGAGCCGGTGGGGACGAAATTCATTTTAATTGGGAGAATCTAATACCTTGGAAATCAAATAGTATTCTAATTGAATAATAATAATAATACGATAATATGAAAAATAGTGGAATTGATGGAGTGATTAAACAAATTAAAAAGAATGATGGGTAAATGGTCATTTTTAAGACATTTGAATTTGATGGCGAAACTGGCGCCATCGAAACCGTCTCGTTTTTCTGATTTGAACGATACATTTGTTTGTGTAGCTAGGAGCTCGTATGAAGGAGATTAGACCGAAAACGTCGTCGAGTCGCATCGACGCCACGCAATCTGATTCTGAATTTTAGTTTTCGGACAGATTGCAGTTGTTTACCTCCTTTGACTTAAATAGGAGATGCGTATCCCACTTTCCATTTCAGAAAACTAATTTCCCATCTCCCTCATCTTCTTCTTCCCTGAGGCTCTCATTGACCATAATATCCAAAATCAAAGCAAAATTAAGGAATTAAGGTCCCAAATCGATGAGAGAGGCAAGAAAGAAAGCTTAGGGATTACTGGTGGTGTTATAACAGCGAATCGTAGCAAGTGCTTTTTCTTCACAGCGAACGAAAGTGAGGCTGGATGCTTTGGAATTAGGAGAAATCGATCGTAGTAATTCTATATTCACTCTCTTGATTTCATGACTTAATGAGACTATATTTGGTAATTAAATGTGTAATTTCGAAATCAGCCCCTCTGAATTTTGGAAACTTTGCGAAACTTGAATAATGATGTATCTTTGAATAGTTAAATGAGCTAATGGTGTAATGTAATGTACATCTAAACTCTATATGTAAACTACGAGAAAATGAGGCATAAAATTTGGATAATCATAATGAAATTAAGGATAGATCAAGTTAAACATGTATGAGCAAATTTCTAGGATGAAAATATGAGGACTACAGACCGAACCATAATCTTTGAGCATTCTTATAAAATTTAGTTTGTGTGAATTAATATGAGAATATTATGTTTTTGTGCAGAAACAGTCCAAAAATCATAAATTTTATGATTCCGTCCATTTAAGTGTGTCCAAAGTTTGTATGATACTATCTTCTAAGATTTGATATAATGATATCTGGTCTAAAAAGTATTTTTATGCAATACTATAAAATTAATACGAATTTATATACACAAACATTTTATTATATGAAAAGCAGTCCAAATTCGTATATTAATGGTTTGGTGTATATAATTACATCAAAATGGCATGAAAATGATTTCAGAAGTTAAAGTGCACTAAACGGTGATAACATGCAGGAATATATGATATATATATATATATATAATACGGTTTAAAAATAAAGGTTTGATTTCTATAGATCGAATGCATAGGTTTAGTAAGAAATATAATTTTATTTAGAATATAAACTATATATTGAATTTGTATAATTTATTTCAATATAAGAAAGTTGAAGAAATTATAATCTTAAAAAATAAAACGACGATAAAAACTTACTAGGAAAATAGTATGGTTTATTATGAATGTATATTACTTAAGTATGAAGATCAAAAGCTAAGAAACCACAAGAACAAAGAGTTAAAAATAATAAAAATACAATATTATAAAAATTTATACATCATGGAGTAACCCAAATATTGCTGTGGGCTAGTACACCGTACTGGTCGTCGAGTATTTTTTATAGGTTCCTAGACCTATTTTAGGCCGGAATCCATAACTTTAAAGGTTTGTGCCTGATTTCCTGAGTGTGTTCGGACCAAGTGACGTGGTAGATTAGGCACCCGAGCCTTTGTGGCAATGTGTGTTAGTACATGGATATCATATGCCGTAAAAGGGCAATATTTATAAGTTACAACAGGCTTAATTTTGGTTTTTGATTTGGTATAGAGCCGTTGGGGATGAAATTCATTTTAATGGGGAGATTCTAATACCCTGAAAAATCAAGTAGTATTTTATCGGAATAATAATAATATGATGATATAAAAAATTGTGGAATTGATGGATTGATTAAATAAATTAAAAAGAACGATGGGTAAAAACGGTCATTTTTAAGACACTTGAATTTTGTGGCGAAATTTGCGCCATCGCAACCGATTCGTTTTTCTGATTTGAACGATATATTTGTTTGTGTCGCTTGGAGCTCGTATGAAGGAAATTAGACCGAAAAAGTCATCGAGTCGTACCGACGCCACGCAATCTGAATCTGAATTTTAATTTTCGGACAGATTGCAGTTGTTTATCTCCTTTGACTTAAAAAGGAGATGCCCACTTTCCATTTCAGAAAACTAATTTCCCATCTCCCTCTTCTTCTTCTTCCCTGATGCTCTCATTGAGCATAATATCCAAAATCAAAGCCAAATTAAGAAATTAAGGTCCTAAATCGAAGAGAGAGGCAAGAAAGAAAGTCTAGAGGTCACTGTTATAACAGTGAATCGTAGGAAGTGCTATTTTTGCACAGCGAAAGAAAGCGAGGCTGGATGCTTTGGAATCGGGAGAAATCGATCGTAGTAAATTCTACATTGACTCTCTTGATTTCATGATTTAATGAGACTGTATTTGGTAACTAAATGTGTAATTTCGAAATCAGCCCCTCCGAATTTGGAAACGTTGCCAAACATGTATAATGATTTATTTTTGAGTACTTAGATCAGCTAATAGTGTAATGTAACGTACATCTAAACTCTATATGTAAACTATGAAAAAATTAGGCATAAAATTTGGATAATCTTAATGAAATGAAGGATAGATCAAGTTAAACTTATATGAGCAAATTTCTAGGACGAAATATGAGGACTACAGACCTAACAATAATCTTTGAGCATTCTTATACAATTAAATTTGTGCGAATTAGTATGAGAATATTAAGTTTTTGTGCAGAAACAGTCCAAAAATCACAAATTTTATGATTCGGGCCATTTAAGTGTGTCCAATTGATATGAGACAATCTTCTGTGATTTGATATGATGATATCAGGTCTAAAAAGTATTTTTATGCAATTCTATTAAATTTACACGAATTTATATACACAAACATTATATTATATGAAAAGTAGACCAAATTCGTATATTAATGGTTTGGTGTATATAATCACATCAAAATGACACGAAATTGATATCAGAAGTTAAAGTACACTAAACAGTGACAACATGCAGGAATATATTATAGAAATTCCACTAAAAGATCAAAAGCTAAGAAATCACAAGAACAAAGAGTTAAAAAAAAAAATACAATATTATAGAAATTTATACATCCTGAAGTAACCCAAGAATTGTCGCGGGCTGGTACACCGTACTGGTCGTCGAGAATTTTTTACAGGTTCTTGGACCTATTTTCGGCCGTAATCCATAAATTTAAAAGTACATGCCTGATTTCCTGAGTGTACTCGGACCGAGTGATGTGGTAGATTAGGCAGCTAAGCCTATTTGGCAATGTGTATTAGTACACGGATATCACATGCCGTAAAAGGACAATATTTATAAGTTACATCAGGCTTAATTTTGGTTTTTGATTTGGTATAGAGCCGGTGGGGACGAAATTCATTTTAATTGAGAGAATCTAATACCCTGAAAATCAAATAGTATTCTAATTAAATAATAATAATAATAATACGACAATATGAAAAATAGTGGAATTGATGGATTGATTAAATAAATTAAAAAGAATGATGGGTAAATAGTCATTTTTAAGACATTTGAATTTGGTGGCGAAATGACGCCATCGAAACCGTCTCTTTTTTCTGATTTGAACGATACATTTGTTTGTGTAGCTAGGAGCTCGTATGAAGGAGATTAGACCGAAAACGTCGTCGAGTCGCATCGACGACACGCAATTTGATTCTGAATTTTAATTTTCGGACAGATTGCAGTTGATCTCCTTTGACTTAAAAAGGAGATGTGTATCCCACTTTCCATTTCAGAAAACTAATTTCCCATCTCCCTCTTCTTCTTCTTCCCCGATGCTCTCATTGACCATAATATCCAAAATCAAAGCCAAATCAAGAAATTGAGGTCCCAAATCGAAGAGAGAGGCAGGAAAGAAAGCTTAGGGGTCACTATAACAGCGAATCGTAGGAAGTGCTATTTCTAAACAATGGAAAAAAATGAGGCTAGATGCTTTGGAATAGGGAGAAATCGATCGTAGTAATTTTATATTCACCCGCTTGATTTCACGACTTAATGAGACTATATTTGGTAGCTAAATGTGTAATTTCGAAATCAGCCCCTCTGAATTTTGGAAACTTTGCCAAACATGAATAATGATTTATTTTTGAGTAGTTAAATGAGCTAATGATGTAATGTAATGTACATCTAAACTCTATATGTAAACTACGAGAAAATGAGGCATAAAATTTGGATAATCATAATGAAATTAAGGATAGATCAAGTTAAACATGTATGAGAAAATTTCTAAGATGAAATATGAGGACTATAGACCTAAACTCAATCTTTGAGCATTCTTATACAATTTGTGCGAATTAATATGAGAATATTAAGTTTTTGTGCAGAACCAGTCCACTAGAGATCAGAAATTTTTAAAGAAAATACAAGATGTTTCTTTTGTCCCTTCCAGGCGATCGTAAAATAAAGAAATGGTTGATATATTCAAGATAATTATGTATTTACAAAATAACGTCTCAATTCATCATATTTAATCAGATCCGGGATGTGATATGGTTTCGAAGGATGAACCAGATATGGACAGTTCCAATAAGATTTCATTCTTGAAAAAAAAAATCCATTTTTGGATTTATTTCATCTATTCCATAACCGGAACAAAGGGGGATACACGTTACACCACGATTTTGAATCAGAAGAGAGATTTCAAGAAATGGCAGATCTATTCACTCTATCAATAACCGAGCCGGATCTGGTGTATCATAGGGGATTTGCCTTTTCTATTGATTCCTACGGGTTGGATCAAAAAAAAATTCTTGAATGAGGTATTCAACTCCAGAGATGAATCGAAAAAGAAATCTTTATTGGTTCTACCTCCTCTTTTTTATGAGGAGAATGAATCTTTTTATCGAAGGATCAAAAAAAATTGGTCCAGATCCACTGCGGGAATGATTTGGTAGATCCAAAACTAAAAACAGCGGTATTTGCTAGCAACAACATCATGGAGGCAGTCAATCAACATAGATTGATCCAAAATCTGATTCAAATCCAATATAGCATCTATGGATACCTAAGAAATGTATCGAATCGATTCTTTTTAATGAATAGATCCAATCGCAACTTCGAATCTGGAATTCAAAGAGATCAAGTAGGAAATGATACTTTAAATCATATAACTATAATGAAATATACGATCAACCAACATTTATTGAATTTGAAAGAGACTAAGAAGAAATGGTTTGATCCTCTTATTTCTCGAACCGAGAGATCCATGAATCGGGATCCTGATGCATATAGATACAAATGGTCCAATGGAAGAAAGAATTTACAAGAACATTTGGAACATTTCGTTTCTGAACAGAAGAATCGTTTTCAAGTAGTGTTCGATCGATTACGCATGAGTAAATATTCGGTTGATTGGTCCGAGGCTATCGACAAACAAGATTTGTCTAAGTCACTTCGTTTCTTTTTGTCCAAGTCACTTCCCTTTTTGTCCAAATCACTTCCCTTTTTCTTTGTGAGTATCGGGAATACCTCCATTCATAGGTCCGAGATCCACATCTATGAATTGAAAAGTCCGAATGATCAACCCTACAATCAATTGTTAGAATCAATAGGTGTTCAAATCGTTCATTTGAATAAACTGAAACCCTTCTTATTGGATGATCGTGATACTTCCCAAAGACCGAAATTCTTCATCAATGGAGGAACAATATTACCATTTTTGTTCAAAAAGATATCAAAGTGGATGATTGACTCATTCCATACTAGAAATAATTGCGGAAAATTCTTTGATAACACGGATTCCTATTTCTCAATGATATCCTACGATCGAGACAATTGACTGAATCCCGTGAAACCATTTCATAGAAGTTCATTGATATCTTCTTTTATAAAGCAAATCGACTTCAATTCTTTAATGATCCACATCACTTCTGATTCAATTGTAACAAAAGAATCCATTTTTATGTGGAAAAGACCCGTATCCATAATGATGATCTTACACATGGACAATTCCTTAATATCTTGTTCATTCGCAACAAAATATTTTTTTTGTGCGTCGGTAAAAAAAACATATTTTTTTGGAGAGAGAGACTATTTCACCAATCGAGTCACAGGTATCTGATATATTCATACCTAACGATTTTCTACAAAGTAGTGATAAAATGTATAACTTGTACAAGTCTTTTCATTTTCCAATTCGATCCGATCTGGTCGTTCGTAGAGCTATTTACTCGATCGCAGACATTTCTGCAACATTTCTAAGAGAGGAACGAATAGCCAATTTTGAAAGAACTTATTGTCGGCCTCTTTCAGATATAAATCTATCTGATTCAGAAGGGAAGAACTTGCATCAGTATCTTAGTTTCAATTCAAACATGGGTTTGATTCACACTCCATGTTCTGAGAAATATTTACCATCTGGAAAGAGGAAAAAATGGAGTCTTTGTCTAAAAAATACGTTGAGAAATGGCAGATGTATGAAACCTTTCAACGAGATAGTGCTTTTTCAAATCTCTCAAAATGGAATCTGTTCCAAACATATATGCCATGGTTCCTTACTTCGACAGGGTGCAAATATCTAAATTTCACCCTTGTAGATACTTTTTCAGACCCACTGCCAATACTAAGTAGTAATCAAAAATTTGTATCCATTTTTCATGATATTATGTATGGATCAGATATTTCATGGCCAATTCCTTAGAGGATTCTTCCACAATGGACTCTGATAAGTGAGGTTTCGGATAAGTGTTTACAGAATCTTCTTCTGTCCGAAGAAATGATTCATCGAAATAATGAGTCACCCGTTCTATTGATATGGGCACATCTGAGATCAAGAAATGCTTGGGAGTTCCTCTATTCAATCCTTTTCCTTCTTCTTGTTGCTGGATATCTCGTTCGTATCCAACTTCTCTTTTTTTCCCAAGCCTCTAGTGAGTTACAGACAGAGTAAGAAAAGATAAAATCTTTGATGATTCCATCATACATGAATGAGTTGCGAAAACTTCTGGATAGGTATCCTACATCTGAACTGAATTCTTTTTGGTTAAAGAATCTCTTTCTAGTTGCTCTGAAACAATTAGGAGATTCTCTGGAAGAGATACGGGGTTCTGCTTTTGGTGGCAACATGCTATTGGGTGGTGGTCCCACTTATGGGGTCAAATCAATATGTTCTAAGAAGAAATATTTGAATATAAATCTCATCTATCTCATAAGTATCATACCAAATTCCGTCAATCGAATCACTTTTTCGAGAAATACGAGACATCTAAGTCGTACAAGTAAAGAGATCTATTCATTGATAAGAAAAGGAAAAGGTGTGAATGGTGATTGGATTGATGATAAAATGGAATCCTGGGTCGCGAACAGTAATTCGATTGATGACGAAGAAAGAGAATTCTTGATTCGGTTCTCCACCTTAATGACAGAAAAAAGGATTGATCAAATTCTATTGAGTCTGACTCATAGTGATCCTTTATCAAAAAATGACTCGGGTTATCAAATGATTGAACAACCGGGATCAATTATCAGACAATCACTTATTCACAAACCCCGTGTGGGGATGATAGTTTTCATTTCCCATCTCATGGAAAATCCTTTTCGCTCCGCTTAGCCCTATCCCCTTCTAGGGGTATGTTAGTGATAGGTTCTATAGGAACTGGACGATCCTGTTTGGCCAAAAACCTATCGACAAACTACTATGTTCCTTTCATTACGGTATTTCCGAACAAGTTCCTGGATGATAAGCCTAAAGAGTATCTTATTGATGATATCGATATTGATGATAGTGACGATATCCATATTAATGATAGTGACGATATTGATGATGACCTTGATACGGAGCTGCTAACTATGTGTGCTAACTATGTATATGACGCCGAAAATAGACCGATTTGATATCACCCTTCAATTCGAATTAGCAAAAGCAATGTCTCCTTGCATAATATGGATTCCAAACATTCATGATCTGTATGTGAATGAGTCGAATTACTTATCCCTCGGTCTATTAGAGAACTATCTCTCCAGGGATTGTGAAAGATGTTCCAGTAGAAATATTCTTGTTATTGCTTCGACTCGTATTCCCCAAAAAGTGGATCCTGTTCAAATAGCTCCGAATAAATTAAATACATGCATTAAGATATGAAGGCTTCTTATTCCACAACAACGAAATCACTTTTTCATTCTTTCATATACTAGGGGATTTCATATACTAACGGATTCGGGTCCATAACCATGGGTTCTAATGCACGAGATCTTGTAGCAATTCTCAATGAGGCCCTATCAATTAGTATTACACAGAAGAAATCAATTATAGAAACTAATAAAATTAGATCCGCTCTTCATAGACAAACTTGGGATTTGCTGTAACAGCTCGCAAATGCGTACCCCTTGAGTTAACCCTATTCTACCTAAATCAACTCAAATTGTACAGAAATACGAACCATTTGGGTTAAAGAAGAAGAGGTAGAAGAAGAAAATAGAAACAACATCAGAATCTAACCATCGTCGCGAAATAAAATATAATAGATAATAAATGATCTTTACTCAAAATCAAATATCTCTGTTTTTATATTACATCATCAGAGTACATCAATCTCAGCTCAACATCAATATCATACCAATGGATACACAACAACTCAACACAACGGAATATATATATATATAAACAAGTACGGTAGTACGTGTCGTCATCCAGCTCGTCTCCTGAGCTCCACGGCATCATATCCTGTATCCTATAATACTCGGTCTGACCCGAGCATTACAGTTAAATAACACCCGAGTCAGTCTGGAATACCAGCGTGAGAAAATCACACCCAATTGATTATTAAAGTTTCAAAAATCCTTTGAAAACAAAAGCATCTCGTAAGACCACGCCACAAATAAACATGTCGAGTTTTTACCTTACGATAGCTAAAACAATTTTTATAGAAATCCTCTGATATTATAATAGGGTCTATACACAAATACTTATAAAATAGCCGAAATTGTTACATAATTAAATTCCAGCTACTAGCCACAGAGTGGGTAATACAAACAAAACTCGTACAAGGCTCGTAGGGAGAATGGATTTCCAACTAATGACTAGGCACTGGGGTACCACCTGTCACAATACGGGGCCTAGATCATCGTTCCGAGGAGTACGCCCGCTCCCCTGCAACACAAGACCGGGACTATCCCTTACTGGATAATCCCGAGTGAGATCACCCCGCGGTTGGGATCAGCAACCGCCCACTAAGCCGAAATAAAAAAGGACATCTACACAGGAATGACCTCACCCTGCTTGGGTGCTACCCACCTAGCCTTGCTGCATAACCCCTGATTTTCAGTCATTCCCATTTGATGAGGCCTGAGGCTAAGCGTTACCTTTTTAGAATATATTCTTTAGAATGCCCATCATCCACCTGACGTGTTTCGCAAGCATTCATCCATACAAGTCCATCCCGGGTTCGAACGGAACCGAAGGCACTATTCCTACTACAATCATTTTGGAAATATCCTAAGGATTAGTAGCGACTAGCCCTTGCACTTCACTGCTCCATCTTCGAATCCAAAATCGTTTTCACGAAACTTACAAACCGAATCAAAGTGGTTCTCGAGAAATAAATCTCGATCCCGGTCTTTTCGAAACGATCAACGCATTGTCCAATATTGATAGTCGGTTATTTAACTATCAATTTCGAAAATGTCTTTACAAGATATATTTTCACACTTCAAATTCCTTTGAAAACAGTTTCAAAACTATCCGCCCTTCTCATAATAAATTCCTAGTATTTCTATTTCCACTGGGATCACCAAGCACAAAACTCTAGATTTTTAAAATAATTTAAAACATTTTATTATAGAACATATTTAACTTTTAATTTAGGAAGATTTACTTTAATACTCAATTTATAATAATACTTTAGAAATAATTACGATAAGTTTACTTTATAAATATAACTAGATTTTCTTCTTTACACAAAATACCAAATCATCCTTTAAATACTTATTACGATAATAGATTAACCAAAACACTTCCTTTGGGATTTACTTTAAAATATTTATATTAACACTACTTCAATAATTTACTAAAATACATACTATATAATCATTGAAAATAAGGTTACTTTATATAATATAAAACTAAGCTTTCACTTTTCAAATAAATTCTAAGCCACCATTTATAAATATTTATTACGGTAATAGACTAATATTAACTTAAGAATTTAAGATAATAAATTTTCTAAAACATGCTTTTTAAAACAACATTAAAACCTTTAACTTATATCTAAAGTTTACTTTGAACGTTCTTGGCTATCCAGAGAAATATACCCATCTTCACATTCTTCCTTAAAATTTTCAATTTCAAACACTTGAATCAATTTCCAAATTGATTTCCCATTTACTTCCTTTTAATTCAAAATCTATTAATTTCAGATTTCATTTCTTAATTATGATTTAAAATACTTTAACTAAAAATTCCAATTTTTAGATTTCTCAGTTACTTCCTTATCCTTTTATATAAATTTAAAACTTAAGTTTAAAATAATTCTTTATTCCTTTAAATTAATACCACATAATTTTACAATTCATTAATTACTGTTTATTTAAACTCTTTCCTTTCATACTCGAAGTTATTTATTATTATTTTCATATTACTTCTATTTCCTTTCAACTTATTCTTAATTTATTCAAATTTCCTATAATTACTTTACTTACAAATTCATTTCTTTTATTTTCTTTCCAAAATCCAATATATATAACTTTGGTAATTCATTATACCCAAATATATCCAATCAACCATAACATTCAATATTCCAATATAACTCATTATATAATATCAATATTCACGGCAGAGAATATTAAATAATTTAAATAAATGTTGAGGGATCCAGTTGGATCCCTCCAACCTGATTTCCCTGCATCCACAGACGTTAGCACAATATAGTACACCAATTACAAAATATCATACTATATCACATCGATCAATTCAACCATCCAAACAATTATATAAATTTTATCATTTATATATATTTGAAACCACTTATACTTATAGAAATGAACCATAGATTTCAAAAACCTGAATTTAAATTCCTATTTTCAAAATCTCATCGATATATATTCTTCATGTTTACTTATATACATATATTTCAATTGAAAAAGCACATTTATATCACGGCTTATCTCACTGCTAAATCCAATACTGTTAAATATATTATTTTTTACACAAATTAAATATATGTAAATTGGAATCAGAATTTATACCTGCAATACAAATCCTAAACCCAAGGGAATCGAAGCACCATCACCTCACTACCTACCATGTACAGTATTCGATCCTATGAAATCCCACGCTACAGCAAATCCGGGAACTCAAACCACGTCCTACCACTAGTCATCGCGAGTTCCCCTCTGGCCTGGACTGTCATGATCCCAAACTGCTTCAACCACTGCAGTTGTCTCTCCTCGCATCGCAAACTCAACACGACCCTAGGTCTTCACGCGCCTCGCGATTACCTCGGCCTTCCCCTCTCCATAAATCACCATCAACCATTCCAAATCTTAGCATGGAGCTGCACTTCAACGCTCTGAACTTAAATCCAAGCTCGCATAACCTCTAACCCCAAAATCAAGCTCAAAGCGAAACCCTAGTTGCTGCCATAAATATCGATCATCAGTACACGATGTCGCACTCTACAAGCTTGCTCGAGCTTCCCTGAGAGTGCATTGCCACCATCCCTTAATTGATCGGAGCGAAGATGATATTCGATTTGCTGGAGTTATTTTTTTTTTTTTTTATCACGGTGAGGTTTGGGGGAAAGAAGAAAAGGAAGTTCGGCCTTATCGTGCTTTGTCTGTTTTATTATATTTTTACGCCGCTGAAAGCTTTCTCTTGAAGCTTCTTCTTTTATTTATTATTGTAATAATAATTATTATTATTTAGTTCGAGCACTTTGATTGTTGATTGAACGGCTCATAATTGGGAAAGTATGTGATTAAATGACAGGAAGATGGCGTATACAAGAAGCTTGATTAATTAAATTAAATTAAATTAGATTATTATCAACTAGATTCTCAGCGCGTTTATGTATCGTACACTCACATACTGACTCCGATTAATACGAAATTTGAAATCCGATAATAATTCAATATTACGGACCCAATTGAACTGGTTTCATCAAATTCCGAGACTGTGCCTCGGAAGGCTATTTTTAAATTCAATTTAAACTATATAAATTTCAAAACTGAACAAAACACTTCCAAATTCAGTTTTAACACTTTTACTATTTTCCATATTATCGATATAAATTTTATAAGCCTTCAAATTATTTTTCACAAGCTTAAAATTCCAGATTCAACATTTTACCCAACTTCACTTATTTAATTCAATAATTTAATTGTCAAATAAATAGTGATATTCGTAATTCAAGTTAAAATTACTCTATTGAATATTTAAAATCAATTAAATATTTCAATTTTAAATGCTTGAAAATTTCGGGTCGTCCCATTCCTCCCTCCTTAAAAGAATTTCGTACCCGAAATTACTAATTAAGAAGAATGGTCCAATACCCGCTTACTTATTCCCCAAAACCAAACAGTTTTTAACAATTAAATACCTTACCAACTATCTTCTTATAAAAGACCCATTATTATTCTTATTAACTTCTCAACTCTCCTATAGTTTCCAAATATTATTACTTTCAATCATACAAATCATAATTCAAAACTAAGTTTTAAGTTTTCAAATTTTCTCAAAAATTTTCTAACACCCTAAATTTCCGAAAATTTTGCC
This sequence comes from Allium cepa, assembly GCA_030765085.1. Lineage (NCBI taxonomy): Eukaryota > Viridiplantae > Streptophyta > Magnoliopsida > Asparagales > Amaryllidaceae > Allium > Allium cepa. Next base: position 754,860,169 of record CM060937.1, on the reverse strand, counting down.
AGCGTCTCCTTTACGCGGCTAGCTCGGCACAACTACAAAATGGCTCCACGGCCTCCCAAATCCAAAAAGAAAACAAAAGGCCAAGTGGCTCAATCCAAATTCCCAATCAAATTCACACCAAATTTAAATACATACCTTTTTGTCGAGCATTTCAAATTTTTATCTTTGAAATCAATCCAATTCTCTTTTTCCTTTATATTACCTGCATATCCTGCTTAGTACTAATATCCAATCATAATATTCCCAAATCATCATATCAACTTTCTTACAAAATGTCAGTATTTATTTGTTCAGATATTAACTTAAGAATGTATTTGTAATATCAGTTTCCAACCAAGAATTCACCATTCCTTTCTTAAGTTTAGTATAAGCTTTTTTTTATATGCTCCTTTATTTATTTTCACTTCACCGTTTAAGTTCATATCTATTTCTATTCAATTTAGTTTTCACATTTCATATGAATTCAATTTACCTTTAACTCTGCATATATAAATTTTATTTGTCATTTATTACTAATTCATGTCATTACTTTAATTAGTTCCATTTACTAACTTATTTTAATTTTCTAGTTTTAAACCGTTTTGTCGTCAACAAAATTTTCCAAAATTTTCAAAAAATTTGTAACTCGCAAAATTTCTGAAATTTTTTGACAGAGTCCCCTTTGTACGGAGGAACTTTTGCAATTTGACAAAAGATATAAATATATATACATCGACCCATACGGTCGGAAAAACCAAAAACAGTTCATATTTCCTATTTTTATTGCGTAGGCGTATCTTATTTAGCATTTTAAGCAAGCGGCTAATTATTTTTAGCAAATAGCACAACCAAATCCAGCCACACGGCTCACAGGTACCTGTACGTACTTAATTTAAACATGTATGTGCCATATAATTGAAGTTTAACAACATTTCACTTATTTGCAATAGTTAAACACATGAATTCTAAAAGAAATTCACACCAAACATTTCTCCATAAGCAACTCATATAATTTCATACTAATTCCACTATTCCAATTAATTTACAAAGCATTTCATTCAATTTGAATGGTTTTCAATCCATTCGTATACAACTTCATCAATTTGAATGGTATAAAACACAATAGCTTACATTTAATTCATTTTAAGCAAACTGAACTCATATTTAATTCAGTTGCTCTCAAATTCAATTCATTTTACTTCTATCAATTCATAGAATTTTAATTACTTCCATTTATATCAAATGACAATTCATTCTATGAAATTTGACGAGATCCATGTGAATAAATAAGTACTTATGTTTTATAACCAATTTAAATTAATCTCAACACAATTTATACTTAATTCTATTCCATTTTTAAATTTATTCACAATCCATATATTCTCATTTCCATTGCATTCAGATTGGAATCCATTCACATGAATCTCATTTTATTAACTAAACCAGTTCATTCAAAACCATTAACAATTTACGTTCATCTTCATTACCAATTAAATTTTCTTTTATTTTAATTCATTCACGATCATTTATTTAGCTCGACACATTCCATTTAAATTTCATTCACAATCCATTCATTTACGTTTTATTCCATATTTGTTTATTCCAAACTATTTTATTTAGCTCAAAACAAACCAAGCTATTTCATTCAATAACCATTTCTCAACTTATTTAAACCACACTTCATTTTGATTCTTATTTATTCTATCCATTTATTTATTCAATATAATTAGTTTATCCACATAATCCATTAGGAATTTTCATTTCTTTAAATATTATTTATAATCATTTGATTTAAATCCAACCCAATATCATTACCCTTAGTTTTTAAGTTGAATTTAATCCAACACTTCCATTTGTTTGGCTTAAGTCAATTTACATCATTTTATACTTAAGCTCATTTTCATTTTACAAGTAATTTTTTTTCTTTTCTATTCAACTTAATTCTCTCTCAATTAAATCTCATTCCAATCTACAATTTCTTTTGGTTAGTTATTATCTTCCCAGATTCAACTCATTCAATTTATTGCCTAGCTATTTTCCAATTTATCTTCACTTATTTGGATTTTAATTGCAGTTCATACCATTACTATTTTAATCCATTTACATTTTTATTCGATACATTTCAATTATACTTAATTTGTCAACGCTTCACATTAAATTTAATTTTATAACTCAAGTTCTGAATCCACTATCCATTCTCAATTTACCACCCAATTTTATGAACTCACAATTTAATTCCATTTACTTTATTTACAATTCAAGTCGAATTCAATTTATAGCTTGAGTTTTATTTCCAATCTTCTTTATTAGCTTACAATTCAGCTTCTATTTAATTACATTGAACTCCATTTACACATTCATTAACTAATTTATTATCAATAAATTTTTCCCTTACTTATAATCCAACACTTGAATTTTAATCCCAAATATCACTCCATTTAATTTTTCTTAGTCCAATTTAGTTTATAATTCAAGTTTTGATTTCTATTTTATTCTCCAATTCATCAATAATATTTATTTGGGTTTTCTATTCCACTTTTTTTCAATTTATAAGTCACAACATATTATTTTACACATTTCCATCCATCATAGGCTTGAATATATTCTTCTTTTATTTTGACTCAAGCCTTATGCTTATTTATAACCCAAGCATATTTATTTCATGCATTATAATTCTTTTACACGTTATTCTAATTTATTTATTTCAATTCCAATCCTTATTCAATTTATTTTCCATTTATTCAGGTAAGAATTTAATCCATTTGATAACTCAATTGAATTTTTATTCCAATTCAATTTTATTTTAACTCGGTTTTATTTAACTCAATTCGATTCCAACTTGATTCGAATACAACTGGATATTATTTTCAGCCTATCCAGTTAATGTCAATCCAGTCAAATTTTTATTTTCCATCCAAGTTAATTTCATTTTTAACTTTTCTCTTTAAATTTAAATTCCGACATTCAAAGCTTATATTTCTTTCTTGATTTAAAAATCATCTCAATTTATAAGCTGACAACTATCTCATCAGGATTTTTAACTCCCTGCTTTGGTTTCAAATCATTTCGAAATCTCCAACATCTCAAATCACATTTCTCAAAAGTCATACCATTCCTGGTTTATCCCCAACAAATTTGCTTTGAAATTTTCAAAAACAACTTGCTTTTCTAAACAAATTTATTTTTGGCAGCAATCTGTCACTCAGAAATTCGAAAATGAATACTGATGATGCGGCCGTCATCATCAGAATTATTTTTCAATAATCCAAGTGATTTCAATGCTATATCACTTTCAAAATTCAGTTAAAACAGATTCCATTAAGAAGTATCTCCAAAACAATAATGCTATTGTTTATCTTTAAAACACTTCGACAAACACTTCTAAAGTCTCCGGGATTTTAAATTTCCAAAGCCTGCTTAAATCAATTTTAACTATAATTCATTTGCACCGCTTATGCTCATACAAATTCTCATTTGATTATATTTCAATTTATAATTTACATTTATAACTCATATTTATAAATTTCATTTTATAACGAATTTATTCCCCTAAATTTTGGTTATATTTCAATTTCTAGTTAAATTTTCACTTAACAATGATAATACTTTAATATTATCATTTCTAACATCCAAGCAACCATATATTAGCTAAATAGCTTTTAAAAACTATTCTTTATATCAAAATATGTTTTTGGGTAAAATTATTTCATTTACCCATATTTAAAACATTACCGTGTCGATAGTTCTATTCAAGGGTTTAGAAACCCCTTCAATACAGTTGCGCAGACTGTGTCGACGAAGGTTCATATGCCACTAAATAAACCAAATCAACACGATATTAAAACAATTTATATTCACTAACAAATACGCGCTCATATTATTAATACGCTCAAACTCATTCTAGAGTACTACGGACTCTATTTGAGTAAATTCCCACCAGAGCCAAGGTTATCACAAACCTAAGCTCTGATACCACTGTAACAGCGGCAAATCCGTACCCCTTGAGTTAACCCTATTCTACCTAAATCAACTCAAGTTGTACAGAAATACGAACCATTTGGGTTAAAGAAGAAGACGTAGAAGAAGAAAATAGAAACAACATCAGAATCTAACCATCGCAGCGAAATAAAATATAATAGATAATAAATGATCTTTACTCAAAATCAAATATCTTTTTTTTATATTACATCATCAGAGTACATCAATCTCAGCTCAACATCAATATCATACCGATGGATACACAACAACTCAACACAGCGGAATATATATACATATATATATAAACAAGTACGGTAGTACGTGTCGTCATCCAGCTCGTCTCCTTAGCTCCACATCATCATATCCTGTATCCTATAATACTCGGTCTGACCCGAGCATTACAGTTAGATAACACCCGAGTCAGTCTGGAATACCAGCGTGAGAAAATCACACCCAATTGATTATTAAAGTTTCAAAAATCCTTTGAGAACAAAAGCGTCTCTTAAGACCACGCCACAAATAAACATGTCGGGTTTTCACCTTAGGATAGCCAAAACAATTTTTATAGAAATCCTCTGATATTATAATAGGGTCTATACACAAATACTTATAAAATAGCCGAAATTGTTACATGATTAAATTCCAGCTACTAGCCACAGAGTGGGTAATACAAACAAAACTCATACAAGGCTCGTAGGGAGAATGGATTTCCAACTAATGACTAGGCACTGGGGTACCACCTGTCACAGTACGGGGCCTAGATCACCGTACTGAGGAGTATGCCCGCTCCTCTGCAGCACAAGACCGGGACTATCCCTTACTGGATAATCCCGAGTGAGACCACCCCGCGGTTGGGATCAGCAACCGCCCACTAAGCCGAAATAAAAAGGGAGATCAAGACTGAAATGACCTCACCCTGCTTGGGTGTTACCCACCTAGCCTTGCTGCATAACCCCTGATTTTCAGCCATTCCCATTTGATGAGGCCTGAGGCTAAGCATTACCTTTTTAGAATATTTTCCTTAGAATGCCCATCATCCACCTGACAATGTTTCGCAAGCATTCATCCATACAAGTCCGTCCCGGGTTCGAACGGAACCGAAGGCACTATTCCTACGACATCCATTTTGAAAATATCCTCAGGATTAGTAGCGACTAGCCCTTGCACTTCATTGCTCCATCTTCGAATCCAAAATCGTTTTCACGAAACGTACAAACCGGATCAAAGTGGTTTTCGAGAAATAAATCTTGATCCCGGTCTCTTCGAAACGATCAACACATTGTCCAATATTGACAGTCGGTTATTTAACTATCAATTTCTATTCACAAACATCCATCAAACAATAAATAATTTTCCAAATTATTTATTTATCTCGAAAATATTATAAGATATATTTTCACACTTCAAATTCCTTTGAAAACAGTTTCAAAACTATCCGCCTTTCTAAGAATAAATTCCAAGTATTTCTATTTCCACTGGGATCACCAAGCACAAAACTCTAGATTTTTAAAATAATTTAAAACATTTTATTATAGAACATATTTAACTTTTAATTTAGGAAGATTTACTTTAATACTCAATTTATAATAATACTTTAGAAATAATTACGATAAGTTTACTTTGTAAATATAACTAGATTTTCTTCTTTACACAAAATACCAAATCATCCTTTAAATACTTATTACGATAATAGATTAACCAAAATACTTGCTTTGGGGTTTACTTTAAAATATTTAAATTAAGGCTACTTCAATAATTTACTAAAATACATACTATATAATCATTGAAAATAAGGTTACTTTATATAATATAAAACTAAGCTTTCACTTTTCAAATAAATTCTAAGTCACTATTTATAAATATTTATTACGGTAATAGATTTGAAAAATATTTACTTAAGAATTTAAGATAATAAATTTTCTAAAACATGCTTTTTAAAACAACATTAAAACCTTTAACTTATATCTAAAGTTTACTTTGAACGTTCTTGGCTATCCAGAGAAATATACCCCTCTTCACATTCTTCCTTAAAATTTTCAATTTCAAACACTTGAATCAATTTCCAAATTGATTTCCCATTTACTCCCTTTTAATTCAAAATCTATTAATTTCTGATTTCATTTCTTAATTATGATTTAAAATACTTTAACTAAAAATTCCAATTTTTAGATTTCTCAATTACTTCCTTATCCTTTTATATAAATTTAAAATATAAGTTTAAAATAATTCTTTATTCCTTTAAATGAATACCACATAATTTTACAATTCATTAATTACTGTTTATTTAAACTCTTTTCTTTCATACTCGAAGTTATTTATTATTATTTTCATATTACTTCTATTTCCTTTCAACTCATTCTTAATTTATTCAAATTTTCTATAATTACTTTACTTACAAATTCATTTCTTTTATTTTCTTTCCAAAATCCAATCTATATAATTTTGGTAATTCATTATACCCAAATACATCCAATCAACCATAACATTCAATATTCCAATATAACTCATTATAGAATATCAATATTCACGGCAGAGAATATTAAATAATTTAAATAAATGTTGAGGGATCCAGTTGGATCCCTCCAACCTGATTTCCCTGCATCCACAGACGGTAGCACAATATAGTACACCAATTACAAAATATCATACTATATCACATCGATCAATTCAACCATCCAAACAATTATATAAATTTTATCATTTAAATTTAAATTTTATCATTTAAATTTAAATTTAAACTGAGTGAGATTAACTCACCTGTGCTTTAATTGTGTTCAATTCTTCCCAATCACGATTCGTTTCCATACTTTTGACCTTTAATAAATAATTATATAGTTTATTAATATTTGAACTAATCGAACAATAAATTTCCCAATCAATACAATTTAAATTAACATTTGCCACGATCATCAACTACCAATAATATTCTCATTTTAAATTTAAAACTATTAGGTAAGTAAAATCATAAATTTTACTTTACTGTTAAAAATTTATAACCGATCTATACATATATATATATATTTGAAACCACTTATACTTATAGAAATGAACCATAGATTTCAAAAACCTGAATTTTTAAAAAAAACCTTTTAACATTTAAAATTCCTATTTTCAAAATCTCATATATATATATATATATATATGTATATATATATATATATATATATATATATTCTTCATGTTTACTTATATACATATATTTCAATTGAAAAAAACAAATTTATATCACAGCTTATCTCACTGCTAAATCCAATACTGTTAAATATTTTATTTTTTTCACAAATTAAATATATGTAAATTGGAATCAGAATTTATACCTTGCAATACAAATCCTATGCCTGAGGGAATCAAAGCACCATCACCTTACTACCTACCACGTACAGTATTCGATCCTTTGAAACCCCACGCTACAGCAAATCCGAGAACTCAAACCACGTCCTACCACTAGTCATCGCGAGTTCCCCTCTGGCCTGGACTGTCACGATTCCAAACTGCTTCAACCACTGCAGCTGTCGCTCCTCGCATCGCAAACTCAACACGACCCTAGCGTCTTCACGTGCCTCGCGATTACCTCGGCCTTCCCCTCTCCCTAAATCACCATCGAGCATTCCAAATCTTAGCATGGAGCTGCACTTCAACGCTTTGAACTTAAATCCAAACTCGCATAACCTCTAACCACAAAATCAAGCTCAAAGCGAAACCCTAGTTGCTTCCCTAAATATTGATCACCAGTACACGATGTCGCACTCTACAAGCTTGCTCGAGCTTCCCCGAGAGTGCATCGCCACCATCCCTTAATTGATCGGAACGAAGATGATATTAGATTTGCTGGAGTTATTATATTTTTTTTTATCACGGTGAGGTTTGGGGGAAAGAAGAAAAAGAAGTTCGGCCTTATCGTGCTTTGTCCGTTTTATTATATTTTTACGCGGCTGAAAGCTTTGTCTTGAAGCTTCTTCTTTTATTTGTTATTATTATAATTATTATTATTATTTAGTTCGAGCACTTTGATTGTTGATTGAACGGCTCATAATTGGGAAAGTATGTGATTGAATGACAGGAAGATGGCGTATACAAGAAGCTTGATTAATTAAATTAAATTAGATTATTATCAACTAAATTCTTAGCGCGTTTATATATCGTACACTCACATACTGACTCCGATTAATACGAAATTTGAAATCCGATAATAATTCAATATTATGAACCCAATGGAACTGGTTTCGTCAAATTCCGAGACTGTGCCTCGGAAGGCTATTTTTAAATTCAATTTAAACTATATAAATTTCAAAACTGAACAAAACACTTCCAAATTCAATTTTAACACTTTTACCATTTTCCATATTATCGATATAAATTTTATAAGCCTTCAAATTATTTTTAACATGCTTAAAATTCCAGATTCCACATTTTACCCAACTTCACTTATTTAATTCAATAATTTAATTCTCAAATAAATAGTGATATTCGTAATTCAAGTTAAAATTACTCTATTGAATATTTAAAATCAATTAAATATTCCAATTTTAAATGCTTGAAAATTTCGGGTCATCACATTTGCGATCCCAGGTAAGATCGGTTCAGGATCATGGGGTCGTTTTCTATCAGATAGGAAGGGCTGTTGCACAAAATGTACTTCTAAGTAATTGCCCCATAGATCCTATATCTATCTATATAAAGAGGAAATCGTGTAAGGAAGGAGATTCCTATTTGTACAAATGGTACTTCAAACTTGGAACGAGCATGAAGAAATTAACGATACTTCTTTATCTTTTGAGTTGTTCTGCCGGATTGGTCGCTCAAGATCTTTGGTCTTCACCCGGACCCGGTGAAAAAAATAGGATCACTTCTTATGGATTTGTTGAGAATGCTTCTGATCTAGTTCGTGGCCTATTAGAATTAGAAGGAGCTCTGGCGGGATCCCCACGGACAGAAAAGGATTGCAGTTAGTTTGATAATAATCGAGTGACATTACTTCTTTGGTCCGAACCTAGGAATCCGTAGGATATGATGCGAAATGGATGTTTTTGTATCGTTGATCGGAGATTTTTCTATGAAAAATACGAATCGAAGTTTGAAGAAGGGGAAGGGGCCCTCGACCCGCAACAGATAGAGGGGGATTTATTCAATCACATAGTTTGGGCTCCTAGAATATGGCGCCCTTTGGCAATCTATTTGATTGTATCGAAAGGTCCACTAAATTGGGATTTCCCTATTGGGCCGGATCGTTTCGGGGCAAGCGGATCATTTGTCATAAAAAGGAGTTCTTGCAGAATGGAACCATACAGTACCAGACACGAGATAGATCGTCGAAAGAACAATGCTTTTTTCGAATAAGCCAATTCATTTGGGACCCTGTAGATCCATTCTTTTTCCTATTCAAAGATCAGCCTTTTGTCTTTGTGTTTTCGCGTCGAGAATTCTTTGCAGATGAAGAGATGTCAAAGGGGCTTATTACTTCCCAAACAAATTCTTCTACATCTATATCTAGACACCGGTTCATCAAGAATACGCAAGAAAAACACTTCGAATTGTTGACTCATCGCCAGAAATGGCTCAGAACCAATAGTTCATTATCTAATGGATCTTTCCGTTCTAATACTCCATCCGAGAGTTATCAGTATTTATCAAATCTCTTCCTATCTAACAGAACGCTATTGGATCAACTGGCAAAGACATTGTGGAGAAAGAGATGGTTTTTCCCGGATGAAATGACATAAAAACTATGCTTTGAAAATATGGAAATTTAAATGGGTTATTTGGGAATTCAAATACGTATTTAAAATTGATTTGTGAAGGTGAGGAAGCTATTTTATTTTATAATAAAGTAATTTAATATCTAAACCATTTAAGTGGTGTAATATGTTTCAAAGTTACGAAATTCAAAGTTTTATGTTTCGAAAAGCTATATTTCAAGCGTTGATTTAGAAATATTATAACTTTGAAATTTTATGGTTTTAGAAAGGATATACTTTTGAAATAAAATGATATCATATTGACTTGGGTTTAAACGAAAATGATATCGTATTTATATGGTTTTGGAAATGAATATTTTATTCTGGTTTAAAGTATAAACTATTTTTAAAGACCTCGGTGTTATAATAACGATTGGTTGTTGAAGAGACCGGGATCGCAAGTTGTCATACACTCTGCCAACTCCGAAAACCACTTTAACAACCATGTACGCGGTGGAGATTCCAGAATGAAGTAGGATGGCGGCGGCGTTTCCTTTGAGGTAAATACGTGGACCCAACTCCCGTGAGTTGGCATGAGGTGGCTAAAACAGGAGCGATTGACTGGTTAAGAAGGTAGCCCCTTTTATTGGACACATCCCTTCGATATTCTACTCTGACTTTGGATTTATTCGGTGGCCACTTTTGATTTCTTTGATTTGGGGGTGTGGCTCGAGGTGGGCGATAGCTACGGCTATGCGTTACCATCGACCCGGAAGCGTAATTGTTATATCTACCCTGGCATTACCTAGTTGTGCCGTGTCACCTACCCTAGCGCGCCTTATACGATTTTGTTTTGTACCATACCTATGGGGTGCTCTCTGACGACGCCCAGTATGGGGGAGATTACGGTACTGTATAGACAATGGGAATATATTTTGTGTTAAGGGCTATATGGGTAACCCCTTAATGCTACTTAAAAGTAAATTTATTTTACAATTAGACACTATTATAATAGCGAAATATACTACATAGTAAATAGTTTAACAGATCCTTAAGAGATGTAAATCCCGAGCATGTCTTAAGTTACTGCACTCATATTTATTCCTGTTGATTTAACTTACATAAGATCTTTTAGTCATGACTCGAGTGTTTTGTTTTTCAATTCGCTCGGGTCAGTCGTAGCGTTTCAAGATTTGAATATTTTATTCCGGAGGACGAAGAAGAAGATTTGTACACTATTATCTACTATGTTATTCCACTATACCATTTTATTCCGCTGTAGTGTTATTATCCATTGGTATGTGAACTCATTTATTGTATAAAGAAAAATCAAATGTTTTGTAAACAGTTTTATGAACTGTATATTGATTATTATATTTTATCCTTCCGCTGTGAGATTTTGTTTAGTTTTTTTACTCTTCTCTGTTTTTCTTATTTATCCCATAACAATCCGCCCTTTTGTATGTTTTAAGTCTGACGTGTGTGGTTTATCGTTGATTTAAAGCGTACGAAAAGGCGGGACGTTACATCTGATATCAGAGCTTTGGTTTAGCGATAAACCTTAGTTTTGTGGGGTCTGACTCTTTATTAATAGGGTAATAATACTCTATGGGAGTCGCTGAGTGTATATATATGAGAGAGGGCGTACTTGTTAGTGTTATAAAAAGGTTTTGATATTGTGTTAATTTGTTCCGTTTTGTATTTATAAATTCTGGTTGGTGCATGGGACGCTGTGACATCAATAGGGGTTTCTAAACACTTAATAGGACAGACCGACATAATATTTGTTTTTAATATAGGTGAATGAAATAATTTTTCCTATTATAATTTCTATATATATAAAATAAACTTTTTATAAAGGATATATATATATATATATATATATATATATATATATATATATATATATTGGGTGCAATATATTGGTTGTAGGCAATGAAATTTATAAATAATAGTTGAAATAAGATTGAAAACAAAATGAATAAAATTTGAAAATTTTAGAACTTAAGTTCCAAGGTTTTGAAAACTTCTTTCAAATGATTTTTGGAATATAGTAATAGTATTAGAAGTATTTTCTGATATAAATATTTCAATATAAATTGAAAGAATTGTTTTAAAAAGGAATTTTGAAAAGAAAAATTTTGTACTACCTTCTTTGTCGCTGGAAAATAATTTCGGTGATGAGTGCACGCATCATCGACATTCATTTTCGGGTTTCGAAGTGGGAAGACCATTATAGTAGTTTTACTAAAGATTCGTTTTGATAAACAAATGGAAATTTTAAATTGTTTTAAATATAATTGGATATAAATTGTAAGTATATATATATTTATTATTTTAAAATGATTTGAAATTAAACCCGGCATTTAAATTCTTTAGTTTTCGATAATTAATAGTTTTAATTAGGGTAGTGAAATGGTAGTTAACGAATAATTGGAATCTTTAAATAAAATAAGAGATTAAATGCCTAGTTATGAATGAAAAAAGAATAATATTGTTGAACATTTAGTTAATTAAAAGAAATAGAAATAAACTTGGGTAACTTTCTGTTACATCCTTAAAGGCATATACATAACTTACCAAAAAGATATAAAAGTTGAAATGTTAATAAGAAAATGTAATAGATAATATACAAGTAATAAATTTGAGGTAATGAAAGTAAATAATGAAAGTGTTCAATAAAATATGCTTTATAAATAAGAAATTTGACATGAAAATAGTTATAAACTTAAGTATAGTTGAAAGGCTACTAGTTAAATTAATTTGATGGGAATTAAGTAGTATAGGAAAGTAATTCAAACTTAAGTAAATATTTATAATTAGAATAAATAGGAAGATGAATACTGTAAATAAATGAGATTAAGTAATGAATAAATGAATGTAATGTAAATAAAAGAAATTTGTAGTATATGAATAAAAGAAAATGAATTTGTCAATAGCGGATAGAAATAAATGAACAAATGAAATTAAGAAAAAAAATTTGCAAGAAATAAATGTAAAATAAAAAGACAAATCAATATATGAATAAAAAGGAAATCAAACAACAAAAGGTTGAACGGAATTAATAAGAATAAACTTAATCTATTGTTGCGATTGTTGTTTGTTTGGTTTACGGTAGTTTGGGCAAGGATACTTTAAATCTGTTTGGATGGTATGAATAATCTATTTAGTGTCACCTAAGACTGTTGAGTGAAGGGTACGCTTAGTAGTTTATTTTTCTTTCCATACAATTTAAAGTTTTGAGCCCGAACAACTATTTGTTTTGTTTGATATGAATGAATGATTGATTTATGTTGATTTTTATGTGATGGTTGAATGACTTGTTGCAAGTGGTTGTTAGTTGTATTGATTTGTTTGTTTAGGGTTGAAACAACCTTAAATATTTCATTTTATATAATTGTTAACCTTTTTCAATTATATAAGTGAAATACAGGTTATGGAAGCAATTGCTACTGTTTTTCGTTTCATAATTAAGCGTTAATTGCCCGACAAATAGGTACGTTTTCGGATTACGTTTTATAGCGTTATTATATTGTTTTTCCCGTGTTGGGATATATAATATTTTGGAAAATATATGTTATATATTGTTATTTTTATATTATATTTTCTCCGAGCCTCTCCGCACAATGGAGACTCTGCCGAAATTTTCTGTAAAAATTTTTGGACTTAGAAATTTTTTGAAAATGTTTTCCAAACTTTAATAATTTAAGTATAAAACATTTAATGGTTGTAAATTTGTATATTTTAGTTAAAGTAATTGTTTTTGTAAATTAATTTGTTTATAAATTTAATATTTTAAGTAAGATATATTGATTTCTTAATCCTTCTATTCTTTTCTTTTCTCTTCTTTTCCTTTTCGGGGATGAAAAATTTTGAGTGGGGGAGAGTATAACGACCCGTAAATTTTGATAAATAAAATTGGTTAATTTAATTAGATTTTCGAAATCAAATTGGAATGGAATTAAAAACAATTATAATGTATATTGAAGTAAATGTTAATAATGAATTGTATAAATGGTTATTAAACCTAATTGTTGAAAATTTCAGTGAAATCCCAATAAAGAAATAGTGTTAGTTGTTGCACTTGGATATAAAATTTAAAATATTTAATTAAAGACAAGAATTTAATTTACCTATGTAATAATATATTGATAAATTGTAACTGTATGTGAATTAAGGTAGTCATGTTAATGGCAGTTGATAAATAACCAATTCAATTTAATTCAAATTGATTGAAACGACTGCTTAGGTTATAATGGAATGTAAATAGAAATATTTGGTAATAAATTGAATATAAGAAAACGAGGACAATTAGTTAATTAATTAATGAGTTCATAATAATAAATAGTGATTAAGTAAAAGCAAGGATAGTAATTATTGCAATAATTAAAACGGGAGTCAATTGAATCTAATGAACCTTGATGTATATTAATGAGAATAAGGCAATAGTCACAAGATATGAAGGAAATAGGATGAAGTGAAATGTAGTTTATTCGTAAAATAGATAAGTTTAATTGAGACTTTAATTTCAAATAACGTGTGAAATTGACCAAAATATATAGTGAATGGTAATTGGGTATAATCAGTGTTAGTAAGAAATTACAACATTGGTTTGGAAATGATTTGAACTTGTGAGAAAGTGATTGATAGCTGATGATATCAAATTATTATAAGTTACTTGTTTTGATGGAATTGGAAATTTAATCTTAATAAATGTTAATAAATGTTACATTTAAGTGAAATGTAATACTATGTTTAATGGTTGTTAAATTTTATATATTAAGGAAATTTTTGTTTTAAAACCTTAATAAATTTTATATAAGAAAAACCAATGCAAATGTTGAATTGATCAGGGGAGCAATAATAATAAATGGTAGTTAATTCAAAATTTGTAACCTGGGAATAATGTGGATTAATATACATTAGTTATTTAGGGTAGTGACTAAAAATTGGTAATCCATTTGCAATTAATGATAATAGTGTTGATATAAAGCAAATAAATTTAAATGTCAACGCAATACCAATTAATGGATTGAATGTGATTACGAAATAGGAATTAAATAAATGCTGTAACTAATTCAGGGCAAATAAATTTATGGAACAAATGTTAAGATCTTAACTGATGGTAGTTAATGATTGGAGATAATGTAAATTCCATTTTATAATATGGCTATTGGTAAATGAAAAGATTGTAAATCAAAATTTGTTTATTTATTGGAATTTAAAAATAAAGTAATTGGGTTTTATTGCAAATAAGTAGAACTGGATATTAATATTACGTTAATTGAAACTAGATGGTTAAATCGAATATTAGTGTAATAGCTTTGAATGTAATAATGATTTGTTAGTTTAGTTTAATATAAATTTTGGAAATTAAATTTTAAATTCTGAATTTGAATGGAATTTGGGAAAATACTGAAATCGATAAGTTAATAAACTTTAAATTGACTTTTAATTTTTTTTAAAACATGGTAATTGATTGAGAAATATAAAAATGATAAAATTGGTCAATTTTAAGATTGAAATTAAAAATTGGATTTTATTAATTAATTATTAATTTATTTAATTAATGTAAAAATAGCTATTTTGGCCACTAACTTGGATTTCGACGAAACTAGTTTCATAGGATCCGTATCGGTGAATTTTTGTAAGGTTTCAAGTTTCGTAGCAATCGGACTTGTCGTTTGATCGTACGAAAGCGAAACGCCTTGAAATCGATAAATTGAATCAATTTGAAAATATTGATTTTAGTATAACTTTTTCATACGATGCAATTTGAACCTGAAACCTTTTCCATTGCATTTAAAATATTTTAAAACGTCTATTTTGATATATGGGTTG
This sequence comes from Allium cepa, assembly GCA_030765085.1. Classification (NCBI taxonomy): domain Eukaryota; kingdom Viridiplantae; phylum Streptophyta; class Magnoliopsida; order Asparagales; family Amaryllidaceae; genus Allium; species Allium cepa. The sequence continues at coordinate 754,844,696 of CM060937.1, read as the reverse complement.
ACCCAATTTCGTTCCAGAGTCGAAGCGGACTTTTTTGGCCACTTTGGCGTTAGCGCGTATATCTGTTTTATCCATCTACTCTATTTCCAATTCTGCCAATAAATATCCTGCTATAAACCCTAGCCTTCCTGATTCTCGTTTGTTTGTACGTACATCTCAACCCTCTCCTCCTCAATGGAAGACAAACAAATTCTAAATTCAAACACAATTCCAAATCAAATCAAACTTCAAAATTCAAACTCTTCGAAAAAATTCAAAAAAATTATAGAATTGAATATTTCATCGATACGAATCTACGTGTGGCGTCTGTTTCTGCAACTGATGCCCGTTTCAGCCAGAAATCTCGGTCAAACCTCGACATTTGTGAACCCTAAGCGTCAAATTGGGGTTTTCTGATTTTGGATCTAATCGTCGAAATCAAGACATGGGTTTTTTTAGGTTGGCTTTAGGAGTCGAAGGGTGGTGGTCGTTTGGCCTATCTCGACCAGAGGTGACCGGAATTTCTAAATTAGGGTTTCGGCACGCTAAATAAGGGGAGTCGGCAGGTGAAGTTTCAGGCATTCGGTCCGATGGTGGTGGAAGAGGGAACCTAGGCGAGTATTCTGGCGGTAGCGACATGGTCGTTGGCGATCGATCGCGTTCATAGGAGGCGGTCAAAGTAGGGGTCTCGGCCGTGTATGCGTGCGTGCTCTCTGTAGAGGGAAGAATGCGTGGGAGAGAGAGAAGGTAGGGGGTGACGTGTAGCTGAAATGGTTCGTGTTCGATTTATTTATTTTATTTTGATTTTCAACTCTTTTAATGCAATAACTTTCACATACAAATTCCGTTTCACGCGCAATTTTTTTGTTAGGATCGTAATAAAATTCCGGACATTTTGACGCGGGATTGGACGGATTTGGAGACTGTCAAATTTTTGGGTTTAAATCGGATTTTAAATTCGATTTAAATTCAAAAAGCGAGTGTTTTAACCCACTCACAACTTCTAAAATTTCTTATGTTTGTTAAATCGATTTATGATATGATTCGAAATTTATTTATGACTGTTTGGCATATTTTTATTCATCATCTCAGTTAAATTTCATTTGTTTAAATTAAATTGCTATTTATTTTATTAATTGCATTCAACTGCCAGTTAAATTGTTAATTGATTATTCATTGCATATAAACTGCCAGTTAAACAGTTATTTAATTTAATATTGAATATAAACTGCTATTTAATACTTGTTGTTTATTTATCCGTTCTATATTGATGCTATTGTATGAATTTGATGATGATTGTGATAAATGGTTAATGGTTGATATTGTATGAATGAATGTTGTGTTTTATTGTAAAAAACTGCAAGTTATTGTGCATTTTCATTTCATTCGCGATTGCGGTCTGAAATGATATATAACCGTAATTTTTTTTATTTTTAAATTACGGATTGAAATGATAAATATCCGTATCACTTGACCATAGAATAGAAAATTATATACAGGCACCGCGGTCTATATATAAAAGTATTTTGAAATAATTTTTCTATGGTTTTGTGAAGAAAAATATGGTTTGATGAGATATTGATTTGGATATTGTATAAATGTTATTTTATATAAAATTGAATTCCCGGTTTTAAGCTATGTATGAATTTGGTTTAAAGGGGTAAAAGAAGTTTAATAATAAAAGTTTAACTTTGTTAAGATATAATACGGTTAAGTATTTATTTAAATTTATTTATAGAGTTATTATAATGACTTATATATAAATTTAAGGTTGGAAGGTAAAATGGGAATTCGATTTGAATTAAAGTATTTAAGAATTATCCTCGAAAAAGGGAATTTGATTTGAAATGTAAATACATTGAGATTTAAAAGTAATGATTTTATAACTTGATTTTTATTTAGAGTACTTAAATGAATATCCAATTGATTAAATGAATATTATCGAGTTAATTAAATTGAAAGGATAACCCAGTTTATTTGAGTCTAAATTGTGTTACTAAAATAATATTTGATTTATTAAGAAAACATTTCGAATCTAAATAATAGCAGTTGAAAATTGATACATATGAAATTATCAAAGAATAAGTTTGAAATGGTGGAAAAATTTATGCTTTGAAAATATGGAAATTTAAACGGGTTATTTGGGAATTCAAATCCGTATTTGAAATTGATTTGTGAAGGCGAGGAAGCTATTTTATTTTATAATAAAGTAATTTAATATGTAAACCATTTAAGTGGTGTAATATGTTTCTAAGTTACGAAATTCAATGTTTTATGTTTTGAAAAGCTATATTTCAAGCGTTGATCTAGAAATATTATAACTTTGAAATTTTATAGTTTTAGAAAGGATATATTTTTGAAATAAAATGATATCATATTGACTTGGGTTTAAATGGAAATGATATAGTATTTATATGGTTTTGGAGATGAATATTTTATTCTGCTTTTAAAGTATAAACTATTTTTAAAACCGCGGTGTTATAACGATTGGTTGTTGAAGAGACCGGGATCGGAAGTTGTCATACTCTCTGCCAACTCCGAAAACCACTTTAACATCCATGTATGCGGTGGAGATTCCAGAATGAAGTAGGATGATGGCGGCGTTTCCTTTAAGGTAAATACGTGGACCTAACTCCGTGAGTTGGCATAAGGTGGCTAAAACAGGAGCGATTGACGGGTTAAGAAGGTAGCCCCTTTTATCGGACACATCCCTTCGATATTCTACTCTGACTTTGGATTTATTCGGCGGCCACTTTTGATTTCTTTGATTTGGGGGTGTAGCTCGACGTGGGCGGTAGCTACGGCTTTGCGTTACCACCGACCCGGAAGCGTAATTGGTATATCTATCCTGGCATTGCCTAGTTGTGCCGTGTCACCTACCCTAGCGCGCCTTATACGATTTTGTTTTGTACCATACCTATGGAGTGCCCTCTAACGACGCCCAGCACGAGGGAGATTACGGTACTGTATAGACTATCTTTGCAGGAGTTTCTGCTTATCTACATTTATATCTACTTTCTGTTTCAGCTGTTCTAGTTTATCTCATGTATTAGTGAACTTTTATGTATTTGGGATTTCTATTATCTTGTTTTCAGACTGTATTATTTATTTGGTTTGAGACTCTGCCACAGTAGCTTCATGAACTACTATGTATTTTATATTCCGCTGCGAGGTTTTCTGTTTTTTCTGTGTCAAAGATTCTGTGTTTTGTATTTCATCTGCTTCAAATTTACTTACAATGCGGTATTTTGAACAATTCAAGTCCGGAATGTGCGGCTGCGAGTGGCTGAAAATACCGGGTTGTTACACCACCGCTCTTCCTCCTTTTTCTTCAAATCCACCAATTAATTTATGAAATTTCCAACTGAAACTTTTAGATCGCGACGAGATCTATCATTTCAACGGCTATGATCGAAATCAATGCAGCCGATCATCGGCAATTTAAGCTTGAACGTCCGATGTTTGTGCGCGTTTATCCACGCGAGGGGACGACCGAGCCTGCCGTGCTCGTGGCCGTGGGTGAGGCATAGGTAGGCGCACGCCTCGATGGGTTTTGATCGTGTTCTCGACGTCGACGTGGTCGCGTTAATTGACGAAGGAAGGCAGCTGGGTGGGTTGTTATTCGCGTACGTATGCTGGAGGGAGAAGAAAAGCACGCAGGGCCTGGATCTGATGGGCAAAAATCAACGGCCCTGATTCGTTGAGGTTTAAAATGGGAAAGAAAAGTTGTAAATTATTATATTATAAAATCATATAAACTTTATAACGCGATAACTTTTGATACGAGGTCTGTTTCGCACGTAACAAATTGCGTGGGTTCGTTTTGACGAGCACTACATTATGGAGCTGGTTTGGAGTCGATTGGAGCTAGTGTGAATATTGGGTAAAATTAAACGCGTGTTTAATTTTATGCGGAACGAAGCACTGCAATTGTTATTGGAAGCAAGGTGAGAACTTCTCGCTCGATCGAATTTGTTTCGATTAAAATTTTAAATAGTTAAATTTAAAATTGGTTGTTGTGTGATTGTGCGCTTGAATGATGTTTATTATCTGTTATATTGGAATAGACCCTATACGGCGCATATTAAGCGGAGGTTATTATATTAAACCCATATAACGCGATATTTCTCCTAAGTGGAATTGGTATTATATATGTATTTGGAGTTGATTTCCCGCATTATATAGCGGATGAGACCTTATTGCGCCGCATAATAGCGGATGATATTTTATATAAACCCATGTACCACGATATCCCGTCTTGAAACGGGATTGGTATTGTGCTAACATCTGTGGATGCAGGGAAACAGGTTGGAGGAATCCAACTGGATTCCTCAAATAAATTGAATTTGTTTCAACGTTGTGTGTTGACTTATTCATAATCTGTGTGTGATTATCTTTGTGACTGAAATTGTAAATGCTATGATTTAGCCAAATATATTTTGGTATCGTTAGATACCAGAAATAAATAAAATTTGATTTTTCAAAATTCAAGTTGAAAGTTTATAATAAAATTTATTTTTGAGAATTGGATAAATTTAAAAGAAGGAATTCTAAAATGATAAAGTTTATTTTTAATCTTATTGAATAAAATTCCAAATATTGGAAAAGCTTTAACAAATGGATTACGGGTAATATTATTCAAAGGTTGAAGAATTTATTCAAAATACGGATTTTAAAGAGTTTGAAAAATAAAGAAATTTATTTTCTTAAAAAGGAATTTATTTTAAAAAGGAATAAATTTGGAAATTTACCTGGGAAAGTGAAATGAATTTGGAAAATCAATATGGAATTTGAATTGGTGTTTTGGAAATCAATTGAAAATTGAATTGGTGTTGAAGGTGAATAATTTAAATCGATTTCAAAATCGTATATCAATAGATATTTTGGAAATGTGAATTCACCATGGAATTTATAAAGGAAAGAGAAATTTGTTTAAAAAAAATAAACAAACATTGATTTATTTATGAAGTGTGGAAATAAATTTACAGATTTGGAACATAAGTTTAAAATAAATCGGTAAGGATTTATTTGAGTGGTTTAAATGAACCATTTTGAAGTGAAAGTGTATTTACCCTGGAAAGCCGAGTACATTTCCAAAGCAGCTTTTAAAGCATAAATTGGAAGTTCTAAAGTTGGCTTTTAAAGAATACTTTGGAGAAATTACTTCTTAAATTGTTTTAAATCCTTTAAGTAAAGGTTTATTAAGTTTATTATAGAAATGCTTATTTCTACGATCTAATTAATATTTGAGTTAGAAAATAGTTATTTAAATAGTTAGACTTTCTTATCCACTAATTTTATTTTGGAAAATTAGTTTGGACTTAAGTTATATATATTATTAGTATAATGTTTTTATAACTAATATTTGGGGATAAAGTGTTTTTAAAAGTAGACTTTATTTGAAGTGTTTTCCAAATATATTTTGGATAAGTAATATAAGTTATTTTCAATTATTCATACTCGGCAGATTTCCAGTGAAAATGAATAAATATTTGGAAGTGTTTCCGTGTAAGGAAAATGATTTGAAATTTGTTTTCAAATAGTTGAAGTGTTAAAAATATATCTTGTAAAGATATTTTTGGAAAATAAATAATTTGGAAAATTATTTGGAATCTGGTAATCTTGTGCATATTCATTGATAGTTAAATAACCGACTATCAATATTGACCTTTAAATGGGTATTTGTTGTGATTTGCATGAAATTTGAATGCTACACTTATTTTTACAAATAAGCGCTTATTATTCGGTTTAGCCGGGAGAGGACTTTATGTCATATAACCCATTTCGAATAGTGATACGTCGGATGGCATTTGAAGACCGGTGTTGAAGACTGGGTATTTGTGAAAACGATAGGATAACCTATCGATTGTCTCTGCACCGATAGCTACGGTATGGAGATTTCCTTTGTGATGAGAAGTTCTATCGGATTGTGAATACCCGGATTGCAAGGGCTTCTTCGGAAGTGCCTTCGGTTCTGTTCGAACCCAGAACAGACTTGTATGGATTGTATGTCTGACATTATATTTTGAGATATAAAGCAGATTTCTTTCAAATACATATCTGTTGGTGGCGGAGAATTTATTCTCTTAGCTTAACACCCTTCTCTGAGACGTACGAGCTCAGAGGTTATGTAGTTGAATGTTATCAGTAACATATTCCCAATTTGGTAATGTGACATTCTAAGTGCTGTTGATCATTTGTTGATCAAAGCGTGGCTTTTGTGAAAAGCGTAGCTCTGTGGACGAGACTTCGTCGAACCTCACAACCCGGTAATGGTTAAAACAGGAAGAATGCAGCAAGGTTATGTGGGGATAGCGCCCCCTGAGGGTTTGTTCATTTCCTTCTGGATAGAGGTGGTATCATGGTATGGAGCCCACATACTTAACCTATGTGGTTGCTGCAAATTTATCAGTTTGTGGTTGTTGGTGAATCACTCGATAAAGGTCGGTTACGAACGGGGGATGACATACTCGTGTCAGTAGTTACCTACTTCAAAGCTAACCCGGCCTTGTGTTAGCAGAGATCCGGTTTGGTTCTCGGGGCGTCCCTCTAGAGGCGTACCCACGTGGCAGTAGGAAGTTCCTTAGCCTGAACATTTGTTGGAAAATCCAAAGAAACAATACGAGCCATGTACGGTTTTAGTTGTATTACCTGCCATGGAATGTGGCGGTAACCCGCTATTGAACATGGTAGCTATAGTAGGCATAAGTGCGAAATACCTATGCTGGCTAAGATTAATATTATACTTTCAAAATGTTTTTTTGCACTATGCACTAATAATAATATCGAATGATTTTGCGTAGTAAGCATGTTTGACTATCATAAGGAGAAATCTCCTCCAATTCTGTGTTTGCATTGTGTGTGTGGCGGGAAGCATTATGGTAGTTTCATTTTTCAAAAAAAAAAGCATTGCCAATGTCTTTTACTTCCTTTGTTGTTGTTTTAAAGATAAATAACTGTTTTACTTCTCACACCAGTCCCATGACTGACCTGGAGTTTATTGTTCCCTTCCTAATCTCTGGGTGCCAATCATTTTCCACACGAGCAGCCTAGAGACAGGTTATCAGGTCATTCTGGAATTCAGGAGATGCTGTGGAGTAGGAGGCGAGCTGGATGGCGAGACGTATCACTTGTATATGATATTATCTTTTCCGTTGTGTATTCAGTTGTGAGGACAGGTTTATATAACTGTCTATTGTTGTGTTGTATATTGACTCTGATGATGTAATGTATAAAATGTACAGTTCTTTCGATTTAAAAATTATTCGTTTATCCATTAAATGTTGTTCTGCTGCGATTGTGAGATTCTGATATTGTTCCTGTCGTTTCTACTTTCTTTCTTTCTTCTTCTTCTACCTCTTTCTTCTTTAACCCTAACAATTCGGTTTTTTCAGCCTTGTTTGTTCGGCAGTTGATACAGTGGTCGTATCAATGTCGATTTTTGAAAGTCGAAAATCTCGAAGCGTTACAATTTACTATGATCGATTTCTCCCAATTCCAAAGCATCTACCATCACTTTCTTTCGCTATGCAGAGATAGCACTACCTTCAATTCGCTGTTATAACACCACCAGCGACCCTTAAGCATTCTTTCTTGCTTCTCTCCCCGATTTGGGACCTTAGTTTCTTGATTTGGCTTTGATTTTGGATATTAGGGTTAAAGAGAGCATCAGGGAAGAAGAAGAGGGTGATGGGAAATTAGTTTTCTGAAACGGAAAGTGAGATACGCATCTACTTTTTGAGTCAAAGGAAATAAACAACTACAATCTGCCCGAAAATTAAAATTCGGATTCAGATTGCAAGGCGTTGGGGTGACTCGATGTCGTTTTCGGTCTAATCTCCTTCATTCGAGCTCCAACCCACACGTTCAAATCAGAAAAACGAGACTGTTGCGATGGCACTAGTTTCGTCACCAAATTCCAATGTCTTAAAAATGACCATTTTGCCCATCCTTCGTTTTAATTTATTTAATCAATCCATCTATTCCCCGATTTTTCATATTATCATATTGTTATTGTTCAACTAGAATACTATTTCATTTTTCAGGGTATCAGATTCTCCCCATTAAAATGAATTTCGTCCCCAAATTCAAAAACCGAGCCGACCCTATAACAAGTCAAATGCCAAAATTAAGCATGTTGTAACTTTTAAATATTGCCCCTATACGGCATGCGATATCCGTGTACTAACGCACATTGCCACAGAGGCTCAGGTGCCTAATCCACCACATCACTCGATCCGAGCACGCTCACAAAATCAGTCACGAACCTTAAAATTCATAAATTTCGGCCTAATATAGGCCCAGGAACCTGTAAAAAGAACTCGACAACCAGTATGCTGTACTAGCCCGAGACAATTCTTGGGTTACTCCAGGATGTATAAAGTTATATAATATTGTAATTTTATTATTTTTAACTCTTTGTTCTTGTTATTTCTTAGCTTTTGCTCTTCATACTTACGTAATATACGTTCATAATAAACCTTACTATTTTACCCATAAGTTTTTAGCCTCGCTTTATTTTTTAAGATTATAATTTCTCCAACTTTCTTATATTGAAATAAATTATATAGGTTCAATACGTACATAGTTTATATTCTAAATAAAATTATGTTTCTTACCAAAACATATGTATTCGATCTACAGAAATCAAATCTTTATTTTTAAATCGTATTTTATATATATAAATCATATGTACATGTGTATGTTTTCACCGTTTAGTGTACCTTAACTTTTGAAATCAATTACATGCCTTTTTGATGTGATCATATGCACCAAACCGTTAATATACGAATTTGGACTGCTTTTAGTATAATATAATGTTTGCGTATATAAATTCCTGTAAATTTAATAGACATACATAAGAATACTTTTTAGACCTAACATCATCATATCAAAATCCGAGAAGATAGTTTCATATCACTTGGACAAACTTAAATGGTCAGAATCATAAAATTTGTACTTTTGGACTGTTTCCACACAAAAACTTAATATTCTCATATTAATAAGCACAAATTGTATAAGAATGCTCAGAGATTATGTTATGTCTGTAATCATCATATTTCATCATAGAAATTTGCTCATTTCACTATGATTTGTAGCTTAATTTGATCTATTCTTTCATTTCATTATGATTTTCCAAATTTTATGCCTCATTTTCGCATAGTTTACATATAGAGTATAGATGTACATTATATTACACCATTAGATCATTTAACTACTCAAAAATAAATCATTATTCATGGCTGGCAAAAGTATCCAAAATTCAGAGAGCCTGATTTTGAAATTACACATTTGGTTATCAAATATAGTCTCATTAAATCATGAAATCAAGAGAGTGAATACAGAATTTACTATAATCGATTTCTCCCAATACCAAAGCGTCTACCCTCACTTTCTTTCGCGGTGCAGAGACAGCACTTCCTTCGATTCGCTGTTATAACACCACCAGCGACCCCTCCTAGGTAATATTTCTTGTTTCTCTCTTCGATTTGGGACCTTAATTTCTTAATTTGGCTTTGATTTTGGATATTATGGTTGAGCGTCAGGGAAGAAGAAGAAGAGGGAGATGGGAAATTAGTTTTTGGAAATGAAAAGTGGGATACACATCTACTTTTTGAGTGAAAGGAGATAAATAACTGTAATCTGGATGAAAATTAAAATTCAGAAGAAAGAATGCCAAGGGATCACTGGTCGTGTTATAACAGCGAATCGAAGGAAGTGCTATCTCTGCACAACGAAAGAAAGTGAGGTTAGGTTCTTTGGAATTGGGAGAAATCGATCATAGTAAATTCTGTATTCACTCTCTTGATTTCATGATTTAATGAGACTATATTTGGTAACTAAATGTGTAATTTCGAAATCAGGCTCTCTGAATTTTGGAAACTTTGTCAAACATGAATAATGATTCATTTTTGGGTAGTTAAATGATCTGATGGTGTAATATATTGTAGATCTAAACTCTATATATAAACTATGCGAAAATGAGGCATAAAATTTGGAAAATCATATTGAAATGAAAGAATAGATCAAGTTAAACTTATATGTACAAATTTCTATGATCAAATATGATGATTACAGACCTAAACATAATCTTTGAGCATTCTTATACAAGTTGTGCGAATTAATATGGGAATATTAAGTTTTTGGCAGAAACAGTCCAAAAATACAAATGTTATGGTTCAGATCATTTATGTTTGTCCAATTGATGTGAAACTATCTTCTGAGATTTAATATGATGATGTCAGGTCTAAAAAGTATTTTTATTTAATTCAATTAAATTTACACGAATTTATATATGCAAACATTATATTATACGAAAAGCAGTCCAAATTCGTATAGTAATGGTTTGGTGTAAATGATCACATCAAAAAGGAACAAAATTGATTTCAAAAGTTAAGGTACACTAAACGGTGATAACATACATGTACATATGATTTACATATATAAAATATGATTTAAAAATAAAGAATTGATTTCTATAGATCGAATACATATGTTTTAGTAAGAAATATAATTTTATTTAGAATATAAACTATATATATTGAATTTATATAATTTATTTCAATATAGAAAGTTGAAGAAATTACAATCTTAAAAAATAAAGCGAGGATAAAAACTTACATGGAAAATAGTACGGTTTATTTATAATGTATATTACGTAAGTATGAAGATCAAAAGCTAAGAAATCACAAGAACAAATAAAAATAATAAAATTACAATATTATAGAAATTTATACATCCTGGAGTAACCCAAGAAATGTCTCGGGCAAATACATCGTACTGGTCGTCAAGTATTTTTTAAAGGTTCCTGGACCTATTTTAGGCGGAAGCCTATGAATTTAAAGGTTCGTGCCTATTTTCTTGAGTGTGCTCGAACCGAGTGAGGTGGTGGATTAGGCACCTAAAGCCTATGTGGCAATGTGCGTTAGTACACGGATATCGCAGGCCGTAAAGGAGCATATTTATAACCTACAACATGCTTAATTTTGGTTTTTGATTTGGTATTGGGCCGGCTTTGTTTTTGAATTTGGGGATGAAATTCATTTTAATGGGGAGAATGAGATACCCTGAAAAATAAAATAGTATTCTAATTGAATAATAATAATACGATAATATGAAAAATAGTGGAGTTGATGGATTGATTAAATAAATTAAAAAGAAGGATGAGTAAAATGGCCATTTTTAACACTTTCGAATTCGGTGACGAAACTGCAACCATCGCAACCGTCTCGTTTTTCCGATTTGAACGATATATTTGTTTGTGTCGGTTGGAGCTCGTATGAAGGAGATTTGACCGAAAACGTCGTCGAGTCGCACCAACGCCTCGCAATCTGAATTTTAATTTTCAGTCAGATTGCAGTTGTTTATCTCCATTGACTCAAAAAGTAGATGCGTATCCCACTTTTCATTTCAAAAAACTAATTTCCCATCTCCCTCTTCTTCTTCTTCTTCCCTGATGCTCAACCATAATATCCAAAATCATTAAGGTCGCAAATCGAAGAGAGAAGCAAGATAGAATGCTTAGGGGGGATCGCTGGTGGTGTTATAACAGCGAATTGAAGGAAGTGTTGTCTCTGCACGGCGAAATCAAGTGAGGATAGATGCTTTGGAACTGGGAGAAATCGATCATAGTAAATTCTATATTCACTCTTTTGATTTCATGATTTAATGAGACTATATTTGGTAGCCAAATGTGTAATTTCGAAATCAGGCTCTCTGGATTTTGGATACTTTGCCAACCATGAATAATGATTTATTTCTGAGTAGATAAATGATATAACGGTGTAATATAATGTACATCTAAACTCTATATGTAAACAATGCGAAAAAGAGGCATAAAATTTTGAAAATCATAATGAAATGAAAGAATAGATCAAGTTAAACTACAAATCATAATGAAATGAACAAATTTCTATAATGAAATATGATGATTACAGACCTAAACATAATCTTTGAGCATTCTTAAACAATTTGTGCTTATTAATAAGAGAATATTAAGTTTTTGTGTGGAAACAGTCCAAAAATACAAATTTTATTATTCGAGCCATTTAAGTTTGTCCAATTGATATGAAACTATCTTCTCAGATTTGATATGATGATGTCAGGTCTAAAAAGTATTCTTATGTATGTCTATTAAATTTACACGAATTTATGTACGCAAACATTATATTTTACGAAAAGCATTCCATATTCGTATATTAACGGTTTGGTGTATATGATCACATCCAAAAGGCACGAAATTGATTTCAAAAGTTAATGTACACTAAACGGTGATAACAAACACACATACATGTGATTTATATATATAATATGGTTTAAAAATAAAGATTGGATGTCTGTAGATCGAATACATATGTTTTACTAAGAAATATAATTTTATTTAGAATACAAACTACATATATTGAATTTATATAATTTATTTCAGTATAAGAAAGTTGGAGAAATTATAATCTTAAAAAATAAAGCGAGGGTAAAAACTTACAAGGAAAATTGTAAGGTTTATTATGAATGTTATTACGTAAGTATGAAGATCAAAAGCTAAGAAATCACAAGAACAAAGAGTTTAAAAATAATAAAATTACAATATTATAGAAATTTATACATACTGGAGTAACCCAAGAATTGTCTCGGGCTAGTACACCGTACTAGTCGTCGAGAATTTTTTACAAGTTGCTGGACCTATTTTAGGCCGGAATCTATGAATTTAAAGGTTCGTGCCTTAGTTCCTGAGTGTGCTCCAACCGAGTGATATATGGTGGATTAGGCACCTGAGCCTATGTAGCAATGTGGTACACGGATATCGCATGCCGTAAAAGGGAAATATTTAAAAGTTACAACATGCTTAATTTTGGTTTTTGATTTGGTAAAGGGCCGGCTTTGTTTTTGAATTTGAGGACGAAATTCATTTTAATGGGGAGAATCTGATACCCTGAAAAATCAAATAGTATTCTAATTGAATAATAACAATATGATAACATGAAAAATAGTGTAATTGATGGATTGATTAAATAAATTAAAAAGAAGGATGGGTAAAATGGTCATTTTTAAAGCATTGGAATTTGGTGACGAAACTGGCGCCATCGCAACCGCCTCGTTTTTTAACGCTATATTTGGTTGTATCGGTTGGTGCTCATATGAAGGAGATTAGACCGAAAACGTCGTCGAGTCGCAAAAACGCCTTGCAATCTGAATCAGAACTTTAAATTTCTGGCAAATTGCAGTTGTTTATCTACTTTGACTTAAAAAGGAGATGCGTATCCCACTTTCCATTTCAGAAAACTAATTTCGCATCTCCCTCTTTTTCTTCCCCGATGCTCTCTTTAACCATAATATCCAAAATCGAAGCCAAATCAAGAAATTAAGGTCCCAATCGAAGAGAGAAGCAAGAAAGAATGCTTAAGGGTCGCTGGTGGTGTTATAACAGCGAGTCGAAGGAAGTGCTATCTCTGCACAGCGAAAGAAAGTGAGGGTAGATGCTTTGGAATTGGGAGAAATCGATCATAGTAAATTCTATATTAACTTTCTTGATTTCATCATTTAATGAGACTATATTCGGTTACTAAATGTGTAGTTTCGAAATTAGCCACTCTGAATTTTGGAAACTTTGCCAAACATGAATAATGATTTATTTTTGAGAAGTTAAATGATCTAATGGTGTAATATATATATATGTATGTATATATATAGATATACATATATGTGTGTGTATATATATATACATATATAGATATATACATATATATATATACATATATACATACATACATACATACATACATACATATATATATATATATATATATATATATATATATATATATATATATATATGCACACACACACACACACACACACACATATATATAATATGTTGATGTTATATATGTATATGTATATATATATATATATATGTATGTAAAAATATATAATACGGTTTAAAAATAAAGATTTGATTTCTATATATCGAATGCATATGTTTTAGTAAGAAATATAATTTTATTTAGAATATAAACTACATATATTGAATTTATATAATTTATTTCAATATAAGAAAATTGAACAAATTATAAGCTTAAAAAATATAGCGAGGATAAAAACTTACGGGCAAAATAGCAACGTTTATTATGAATGTATATTAACGTAAGTATGAAGATCAAACGCTAAGAAATCACAAGAACAAAGATTAAAAATAATAAAATTACAATACTATAGAAATTTATACATCCTGGAGTAACCCAAGAATTGTCTCGGGCTAGTACACCGTAATGGTCGTCGAGTATTTTTTACAGGTTCCTGGACCTATTTTAGGCCGGAATCTATGAATTTAAAGGTTCGTGCCTGATTTCCTGAGACTGCTCGGACCGAGTGATGTGGTGGATTAGGCACCTGAGCCTATGTGGCAATGTGTGTTAGTACACAGATATCGCATGCCGTAAAGGGGCAATATTTAAAAGTTGCAACGTCTTTAATTTTGGTTTTTGATTTGGTATAGGTCCGGATACCTGTAAAAAATACTCGACGATCAGTAAGGTGTACTAGCCCGCGACAATTCTTGAGTTACTCCAGGATGTATAAATGTCTATAATATGGTAGTTTTATTATTTTTAACTTTTTGTTCTTGTGATTTCTTAGCTTTTGATCTTCGTACTTACGTAATGTACATTCATAATAAACCATACTATTTTCCCCGTAAGTTTATATCCTCGTTTCATTTTTTTAAGATTATAATTTCTTCTACTTCCTTATATTGAAATAAATTATATAAATTCAATATATGTAGTTTATATTCTAAATAAAATTATATTTCTTACTAAACATATGCATTTGATCTATAGAAATCAAATCTTTATTTTTAAACCGTATTATGTATATACACATAAATCATGTATTCCTGCATGTTATCCCCGTTTAGTGTACTTAAAATTCTGAAATCAATTTCACGCCATTTTGATGTGATTATATACACCAAACCATTAATATACGAATTTGGATTGCTTTACATATAACATAATGATTGTGTATATAAATTCGTGCAAATTTATTAAAATTGCATAAAAATACATTTTAGACCTGATATCATCGTATCCAATCTCAGAAGATAGTCTCATACCAATTGGACAAACTTCAATGACTCGAATCATAAAATTTTTTATTTTTGGACTGTTTCCGCAAAAAAAATTTAATATTCTCATATTAATTCGCACAAATTGTATAAGAATATTCAAAGATTATGTTTAGGGTTGTAGTCCTCATATTTCATCTTAGAAATTCGCTCATATAAGTTTAACTTGATCTATCCTTCATTTCATTATGGTTATCCAAAATTTATGCCATACCACGCTGTAGCCAACATAAAAATTCAATCGACGAAGGATAAAGACAAGCTTGAAACTCATACCAAACACAAGTGCCTCATATCATCGGCGACATCCCAAAATATGTACATGGTTTCCATGAACCATATCTCCTCGAAATAAATTAAGGGTTTAAATTTTCTTTAGTCTTTTTATTAAACCACATAAATAATTTAAAAACAATCTTCAAATTTTCGTAACTCTTCTCTTAAAACATCCAATGTACATAATATAGGTTCTAAAATCTCAAAATATGGGTTTGTTGTTTTTCTAATTTCTTCCCTAGCAGAATGTGGGAGATTACCTTTTAATTTACCAGAAGCAGAGGAGGAGTTAGTAGCAGGTTATCAAACAGAATATTCGGGTATTAAATGTGCCCTATTTTACCTTGCTTCTTACCTAAATTTATTAGTTTCTTCATTATTTATAACAGTTCTTTACGTAGTTTACATATAGAGTTTAGACGTACATTACATTACACCATTAGCCCATTTAACTACTAAAAAATAAATCATTATTCTTCTTTGGCAAAGTTTCCAAAATTAAGAGGGGCTGATTTCGAAATTTCGCATTTACTACCGAATACAGTCTCATTAAATCATCAAATCAAGAGAGTGAACATAGAATTTACTACGATCGATTTCTCCCGATTCCAAAGCATCCAGCCTCACTTTTTTTCGCTGTGCAGAAATAGCATTTCCTACGATTCGTTGTTATAACATTACCGGCGACCCCTAAACTTTCTTTCTTGCCTCTCTCTTCGATTTGAGACCTTAATTTCTTAATTTGGATTTGATTTTGGATATTATGGTTAATGAGAGCATCAGGGAAGACGAAGAAGAGAGAGATGAGAAATTAGTTTTCTGAAATGGAAAGTGGGATACGCATCTCCTTTTGAAGTCAAAGGAGATAAACCACTGCAATTTGTCCGAAAATTAAAATTCAGATTCAGATTGCGTGGCGTCGGTGCGACTCAACGATGTTTTCGATCTAATCTCCTTCATACGAGTTACAAGTGACACAAACAAATATATCGTTGTAATCAGAAAAATAAGAAAGTTGCGATGGCGCCAGTTTTGCCACCAAATTCAAATGTCCTAAAAATGACCATTTACCCATCCTTCCTTTTAATTTATTTAATCAAAATCCATCAATTCCATTTTTTTTTCATATTACCATTTTATTATTATTCAATTAGAATACTATTAGATTTTTCAGGGTATTAGATTATCCCCATTAAAATGAATGTCGTCCCCACCGGCTCAATACCAAATCAAAAACCAAAATTAAGCCTGTTGTAAATTATAACTATTGCCCTTTTACGGTATGCGATATCCGTGTACTAACACACATTGCCACATAGGCTCAGGTGCCTAATCTACCACATCACTCGGTCCGAGCACACTCAGAAATCAGGCACGAACCTTTAAATTTATGGATTCCGGCATAAATAGGTCCCGAAACATGTAAAAAATACTCGACGACCAGTACGGTGTACTAGCCCGCGACAATTCTTGGGTTACTCCAAGATGTATAAATTTCTATAATATTGTATTTTTATTATTTTTAACTCTTTGTTCTTGTGATTTCTTAGCTTTTGATCTTCAGACTTACGTAATATACAGTCATAAAAAACCATACTATTTTCCCTGTAAGTTTTTATCCTCATTTTGTTTTTTAAGATTATAATTTCCTCAACTTTCTTATTTTGAAATAAATTATATAAATTCAATATATATAGTTTATATTCTAAATAAAATTATATTTCTCACTAAAACATATGCATTCAATCTATAGAAATCAAATCTTTATTTCTAAACCGTACTATATATATATATATATATAAATCATATATTCCTATATGTTATCACCGTTTAATGTACTTTAATTTCTAAAATCAATTTCGTGCCATTTTGATGTGATTATATACACCAAACCATTAATATACGAATTTGGACTGCTTTTCATATAATATAATGTTTGTGTACATAAATTCATGTAAATTTAATAGAATTGCATAAAAATAACTTTTTAGACCTGATATCGTCATATTAAATCCCTGAAGATAGTCTCATACCAATATTGAACAAACTTAAATGCCCGAATCATAGAATTTGTGATTTTTGGACTGTTTCTGCACAAAAACTTAATATTCTCATATTAATTCGCACAAATTGTATAAGCATGCTGAAAGATTATGTTTTGGTCTGTAGTCCTTATATTTCAACTTAGAAATTTACTCCCATAAGTTTTGATCTATCCCTCATTTCATTGTGATTATCCAAGTTTTATGCCTCATTTTCTCGTAGTTTACATATAGAGTTTAGATGCACATTACATTACACCATTAGCTCATTTAACTGCTCAAAAATAAATCATTGTTCTTGTTTTGCAAAGTTTTCAAAATTCAGAGGGGCTGATTTCGAAATTACACATTTAGTTACCAAATATAGTCTCATTAAATCAAGAGAGTGAATATAGAATTCACTACGATCGATTTCTTCCGATACCAAAGCATCCGGCCTCACTTTCGTTCGCTGTGCAGAATAGCACTTCCTACGATTCGCTGTTATAACACACCAGCGACCCCTAAACTTTCTTTCTTGCCTCTCTCTTCGATTTGGGACCTTAATTTCTTAATTTGCCTTTGATTTTGGATATTATGGTCAATGAGAGCATCTGGGAAGAAGAAGAAGAGGGAGATGGGAAATTAGTTTTCTGGAATGGAAAGTGGGATACGCATTCCTTTTTAAGCCAAAGGAGATAAACAACTGCAATCTGTCCGAAAATTAAAATTCAGATTCAGATTTCGTGGCATCGGCGCAAATCGACGAGGTTTTCGGTCTCATCTCCTTCATACGAGCTCTAAGCAACACAAACAAATATATCGTCCAAATCAGAAAAACGAGACGGTTGCGATAGCGCCAGTTTCGCCACCAAATTCAAATTTCTTAAAAATGACCATTTACCCAACCTTCTTTTTAATTTATTTAATCAATCCATCAATTCTACTATTTTTCATATTATCATATTATTGTTATTCAATTAGAATACTATTTGATTTTTCAGGGTATTAGATTCTCCCCATTAAAATGAGTCTCGTCCCTACCGGTTCTATACCAAATCAAAAACCAAAATTAAGCCTGTTGTAACTTATAAGTATTGCCCTTTTATGGCATGCGATAGCCATGCACTAACACACATTGCCACATAGACTCAGGTGCCTAATCTACCACATCACTCGGTCCGAGCACTCTCAGGAAATCAGGCGCGAACCTTTAAATTTATGGGTTCCGGCCAAAAATAGGTCCAGGAACCTGAAAAAAATACTCGACGACCATTACGGTGTACTAGCCCGCGACAATTCTTGGGTTACTCCAGGATATATAAATTTGTATAATATTGTATTTTTATTATTTTAAACTCATTATTTTTGTGATTTCTTCATAATTACGTAATATACAGTCGTAATAAACCAAACTATTTTCCCAGTAAGTTTTTATCCTCGTTTTATTTTTTAAGATCATAATTTCTTCAACTTACTAATATTTGAAATAAATTATATAAATTCAATATATAGTTTATATTCTAAATAAAATTATATTTCTTACCAAAACCTATGCATTCGATCTATAGAAATCAAATATTTATTTTCAAACCGTATTATATATATATATATATATATATATATATATATATATATATATATATATGTATATATATGTATATATATATGTATGTATATATATGTCTATATATATATATATGTATATATATGTGTGTATATATATATATGTGCGTATATATATATGTGTGTGTGTGTGTATGTATGTATGTATGTATGTATGTATGTATGTATATATCATATACTCTTGCATGTTATCACCGTTTAGTGTACTTTGACTTCTGAAATCAATTTCGTGCCATTTTGAAGTGATTATACACACCAAACCGTTAATATACGAATTTGGACTACTTTTCATATAATATAATGTTTGTGTATATAGATTCATGTAAATTTAATAGAATTGCATAAAACTACTTTTTAGACCTGATATCACCATATGAAATCTCAAAAGGTAGTCTCATACCAATTGGACAAACTAAAATGCCCGTGTAACGTCCCGCCTTTGCGCGCGCTTTAAATCGACGATAAACCACACACATCAGACTTAAAACATACAAAAGGACGGATTGTTATGGGGCAAATAAGAAAAACAAAGAAGAGAAAAAAAACTAAACAGAATCTTACAGCGGAAGGATAAAATATAATAATCAATATACAGTTCATAAAACTGTTTACAAAAATTTGATTTTTCTTTATACAATAAATATCAGAGTTCACATACCAAAGGATAATAACACTGTACCGGAATAAAATGGTGTAGTAGATTAATATAGTAGATAATAGTACCACAAATCTTCGTCTTCGTCCTCTGGAATAAAATCTTCAAATCCTGAAACACTCGGACTGACCCGAGCGAATTGAAAAACAAAACACTCGAGTCAGAACTAAAAGATCTTATGTAAGTTAAATCAACAGAAATAAATATGAGTGCAGTAACTTAAGAGATGCTCGGGATTTACATCTCTTAAGGATCCATTAAACTATTTACTATGTAGTATATTTCACTATTATAATAGTGTCTAATTGTAAAATAAACTTACTTTTAAATAGCGTTATGGGGTTACCCATATAGCCCTTAACATAAAATATATCCTCATAGTCTATACAGTACCGTAATCTCCCCCGTACTGGGCATCGTCAAAGGGCACTCCATAGGTATGGTACAAAACAAAATCGTATAAGGCACGCTAGGGTAGGTGACATGGCACAACTAGGCAATGCCAGGGTAGATATACCAATTACGCTTCCGGGTCGGTGGTAACGCATAGCCGTAGCTATCTCCCACCTCGAGCCACACCCCCAAATCAAAGAAATCAAAAGTGGCCACCGAATAAATCCAAAGTCAGAGTAGAATATCGAAGGGATGTGCCCGATAAAAGGGGCGCCCTTCTTAACCCGTCAATCGCTCCTGTTTTAGCCACCTTGTGCCAACTCACGGGAGTTAGGTCCACGTATTTACCTCAAAGGAAACGCCGCCACCATCCTACTTCATTCTGTAATCTCCACCGCGTACATGGTTGTTAAAGTGGTTTTCGGAGTTGGCAGAGAGTATGACAACTTCCGATCCCGTTCTCTTCAACAACCAATCGTTATTATAACACCGTGGTCTTTAAAAATAGTTTGTACTTTAAAACCAGAATAAGATATTCATTTCCAAAACCATATAAATACGATATCATTTCCGTTTAAACCCAAGTCAATATGATATCATTTTATTTCAAAAATATATCCTTCCTGAAACCATAAAATTTCAAAGTTATAATATTTCTAAATCAACGCTTGAAATATAGCTTTTCGAAACATAAAACTTTGAATTTCGTAACTTTGAAACATATTACACCACATAAATGGTTTAAATATTAAATTACTTTATTACAAAATAAAATAGCTTCCTCACCTTCACAAATCAATTTCAAATACGGATTTGAATTCCGAAATAACCCATTTAAATTTCCATATTTTCAAAGCTTAAATTTTTCCACCATTTCAAACTTATTCTTTGATAATTTTATATATATCAATTTTCAACTGCTATTATTTAGATTCGAAATGTTTGCTTAATAAATCAAATGTTATTTTAGTAACACAATTTAGACTCAAATAAACTGGGTTATTCTTTCAGTTTAATTAACTTGATAATATTCATTTAATCAATTGGATATTCATTTAAGTACTCTAAATAAAAATCAAGTTATAAAATCATTACTTTTAAATCTCAATTTATTTACATTTCAAATCAAATTCCCTTTTTCAAGGATAATTCTTAAATACTTTAATTCAAATCGAATTCCCATTTTACCTTCCAACCTTAAATTTTTATTTAAGTCATTATAACTCTATAAATAAATTTAAATAAGTACTTAACCGTATTATATCTTAACAAAGTTAAACTTTTATTATTAAACTTCTTTTACCCCTTTAAACCAAATTCATACATAGCTTAAAACCGGGAATTCAATTTTATAAAAAATAACATTTATACAATATCCAAATCAATATCTCATCAAACCGTATTTTTCTTCACAAAACCATAGAAAAATAATTTCAAAATACTTTTGTATATAGACTGCGGTGCCTGTATATAATTTTCTATTCTATGGTCGAGTGATACAGATATTTATCATTTCAATCCGTAATTTAAAAATAGAAAAAATTACGGTTATACATCATTTAAAACCGCAATCTCGAATGAAATGAAAATGCACGATACCTTGTAGTTTTTTACAATAAAATACAGCATTCATTCATACAATATCAACCATCAACCATTTATCATAATCATTATTAAATTCAAATAATAGCATCAATATAGAATGGATAATAAACAATAGGTATTAAATAGCAGTTTATATTCAATATTAAATTAACTAACTGTTTAACTGGCAGTTTATGTGCAATGAATAATTAATTAACAATTTAACTGGCAGTTGAATGCAATGAATAAAATAAATAGCAAATTAATTTAAACAATGAAATTTAACTGAGATGATGAATAAAAATATGCCAAACAGTAATAAATAAATTTCTACTCATATCATAAATCAATTTAAAAACATAAGAAATTTTTAGAAGTTCTGAGTGGGTTAAAACACTGACCTTTTGAATTTAAATCGAATTTTAAATCCGATTTAAACCCAAAAGTTTGACAGTCTCCAAATCCGTCCAAATCAGCGTCAAAATTTCTGGAATTTTATTACGATCCTAACAAAAAAATTTGCGCGTGAGACGGAGTTCGTATGTGAAAGCTATTGCATTAAACGAGTGAAAATCAAAGTAAAATAAATAAATCGAACACCAACCATTTCAGCTACACGTCACCCCCCCACCTTCTCTCTCTCCCCCACGCGTTCTTCCCTCTACAGAGAACACGCACGCATACACGGCCGAGATCCCTACTTTGACCGTCTCCTACGAGTGCCATCGATCGCCAACGACCACGTCGCCGCCTCCAGAATACTCGCCTAGGTTCCCTCTTCCACCACCATCGGACCGAACACCTGAAACTTCACCTGCCGCCGCCCCTTATTTAGCGTGCCGAAACCCTAATTTAGAAATTCCGGTCACCTCTGGTCGAGATAGGCCAAACGACCACCACCCATTTACACCTAACAAAACCCATGTCTTGATTTCGACGATTAGATCCAAAATCAAAAAAACCCAATTTGACGCTTAGGGTTCACAAATTTCGAGCTTTGACCGAGATTTATGGCTGAAACGAGCACCAATTGCAGAAACAGACGCCACGCGTAGATTCATATCGATGAAATCTTCGATTCGATAATTTTTTTGAATTTTTTCGAAGAGTTTGAATTTTGAAGTTTGATTTGATTTGGAATTGTGTTTGAATCTAGAGTTTGTTTGTCTGTCATTGTGGAGGAGAGAGTTGAGATATACGTACAGACAAACGAGAATTAGGAAGGCTAGGCTTTATAGCAGGATATTTATAGGGATATTTATAGGCAGAATTGAAAATAGAATAGATGGATAAAACAGATATACGCGCTAACGCCAAAGTGGCCCAAAAAGCCCATTTCGACTCCGGAACGAAATTGGGTCAACTCATATATCAAAATAGATGTTTTAAAATATTTTAAATGCAATGGAAAATGTTTCAGGTTCAAATTGCATCGTATGAAGAAGTTATACTAAAATCAATATTTTCAAATTGATTCAATTTGTCGATTTCAAGGCGTTTCGCTTTCGTACGATCAAACGATAAGTCTGATTGCTACGAAACTTGAAACCCTACAAAAATTCACCAATATGGATCAAATGAAACTGTTTTCGTCGAAATCTGAGTCAGTTGCCAAAATCGCTATTTTTACATTAATTAAATAAATTAATAATTAATTAAATAAATTAATAATTAATTAATAGAATTCAATTTTTAATTTCAATCTTAAAATTGTAACAACCCTAGATTTTTGCCTATATAATTTAAATTTGACTTTATTTTATTTTATTTATTTTAAATTTATTTTTATTTCAAACATTTCATTTTTAAATATAAATGTTGATTTTTAAGTGATTTATAGTTCAAATTAGTATAATTTGAATATTTTACTGTAAAGTGAATTTCTGGTCAAACTGTTCAAACCGTGACTTTTTAAACTTCAAATTTAAATTATTTTAAATCTTAAATTTTATCTTTTATTATGAAAATAGATGAAATAACTTGAACACTGCTTTTCGTTTCGTTGGAAACGGACTTAAACTGTGAAAGTTATGTACATCTCAATTTCGAGTACAATTTGTTTTATTTTGCAATTTTGTCTATTTTAAATTATATAAATTATATTTTCCTTGTCATATTGATATGCGTAAATATGTTATTGTATGCATAATTTTGTATTATAATAATTTTTAAATGAAGTAAACAATTTTCCAAAGTCAATGGTGATTTATTTGTAATTTCTGGACACTGTTGGGATTTTTAAGCAATTTCTTTAAATCTTTTTCTATTTTCTTTAAAAATAATTTTTTTTTATGTGTTAATATGTTATTTTAAGTATATTTGTCTTTTAAATATTTTTAAAGTGATGTTTGAATTTTTCCGAAGCTTATTGAATTTATTTCCAAATTTTAAAGAGCCTGGTTTCCATTTTTCTGCTATTTTCTTTATTTAAACTATATTTAAATTAAAATTTATATTTTTATTTGTGAATGCATCTTTACTTTTATGTTGTTATCTTTGTTATAAATAGTTTTGCAAGTCCATATAAATTTTCCAAAGTTCATTCTGTTTATTTTCCATTTTTCTAGACTAGTTTGCAATCTTGTGCTATTTTCTTATTTTAACCTTATATCATTAATAAATATTTATATATATCTTATATTTTGTTATATTTTCGAATTTGTGGCTGAAATCATTATTATTTTCAGTAATATAAACTTATATAAATAAATTAAGGAAAAACCAAAGGTTTTAAAAGCTTTTGAAACGTAAGTCGTTTTACCTCCTAAGTCGTTTCTTTTACCGTTTCCTCATTTACTCTTTGGCAGTTTTTATTTATTTATTAGCCGACTTCTCTTTCTCCTCCAAAAAAATCAAGGCTAGAAAAATATGGGTAATGGCCTCCTCTTTCATCCTCTCTTTTCTTCTTCTTTTTCACCTTGTTTTACTTGATTTTTGCATTGGCTTCTCTTGCTTTGCTCGGCCTATCACCTCCACCATCACCACCGACCACCACACCAACTCCTTCCCACATCGTCCACGACCTAACCCTCCTCCTCCCCTGACCATAGATGGCCATGACCTCCCCATGAAGCTAGCACCACAAAACAATGTCAAAACTCCTCAAAACAATGCCTAGTCGAGCCCTACTTTTAGCCTCCACCACCAGCAAGTGCCATCTCCATTAGCCTTGTTTCAGATCTGTCGAGACCTGTAGCAGCCTTTGACCGAGTCATAGACCCCTTTGGTCGAGCCTAGATGCATCCAAACTCCATTTTTGGCCTTGTCTATTTGCCTTCCTTACTTTGCAACTCCAAACCACTTCCTATTCCTTTGTAGCCTTGCACTTATGGTCCAAACCTGATCCATCTTCACATGAAAACATGTTATGGCCGAACCTATATGCTTGTGTGGTCGAGCAAAGTTGAATTGTGATCAAACAATTTGGAGTCAAAAGTGAGGTGATGTATTTGTTTAGCCTATTTTCCACTTGTTTCAATTTAAAACTTTGGTATTGTATTTATATTTATATATGGTTTTGTTTTATGGTTATATGCAAGATTAACATCTTGGCTTTATCTCCACTCAAATCAAGTCTTGTTATCGTGCCTTTTGGATTTCGTTTGTGTCATTTGAATTGATAACTCCAGCACAAAAAGGCGAGTAAATTCACACGACGTTTATACTTATACAAATGTGAATTGACACCATTTGAATGCTTAGAACTATTATGTGATGTTATAACTGTCTGTGATTAATTACATATGATGTTAAACCTGTTAAATTTCATGTCATATCATATGTTATTATATATATGTTGTTACTGTTCATTTATATTTGTTTATCACACTGCAAGTTCCCTGTAGATTAGAAATCACTATGGGTTGAAATGATACATATCCGAACGGACTTTAGAACAGGGAAAAATCGTTATGGGCTGAAATGATAGGCCTGAACGGTTTTTATTTATTTTATTTAACTTGGGATTGCGGGTTTGAAATGATAGAACCCGGATTTTTCTCTTAAAACTATAGATTGAAATGATACATATCCGTATCACTTGACCTAGGTTAGAAAACTATATACAGACCCGTGGTTAGTTTATAAAGTATTTTGGATATTTTTAAGTATTTTAAAATATAAATTTATGAAATTTGATTTAAATAGGTATTTAAATGTTTAAAATAAAGAAATTATGATTTTTCTATGAGTTAAAAATGTAATAATGAATGTTTAAATTGGATTATTGAATATAACTTAAGTTTGAAAATTTGGAATTTTGGTTAAAAACGATATTTAAGTTATATGAATAAAATGGAAATTTAATTTTATTGAAAATTGGTAAATATGATAATTTGATTAAATTTGAATTTAAGTGATTTATTAGAGTATTGTTGATTTTTCTATGAATGTAAGTGGTTAAATAAATGAATGTTTAAAAGTGATCTTTTAAAAGTATAACTTGACTTGGAAATGTAAAATTGGTTTTTAGTTAAAGGTTTAAGTTAATTAAAAAAAAATTAGTTTATTTGAGAAATGGAGGAAATGTAAGTGTTAAGTTGCTTATTTAAAAATATGTAGAATTGGAAACTTTTACACTTGAATTTATTTAGTAAATTGCTGAAAATTGAATGTAAGTATAAGAAATTTATTGTATAAAAATAATATGTTAAATGATATTTTAATGAACATTATAAATGTTCAAATATGATTTTAAAAATGTGTATTGGTTTTAAATTGAAGTTTATTATTGGCTGGAAATACACTAAAACCTTAAATTAACTTTTAATAGCATTCAGAAATGCTATAGTTTCTGAGTTGAACTAAAATTTGTAAAAAGAGCTATTACAGCATTTCTGAAATGTTGTAGTTGCTGTAATTGAACTTATAGGCTAATATTGGACTCAGGTCTATCGTAGCATTCTCTGGAAATGCTATAATGGTCTGCAGTCTTTGCTGAAATCAAATGTAAACCTTGTTTTGAAATTTGAGATACCGCAGCATTTCTGGAAATGCTGTCTTTGCTGTTTTAAACTAAAATTTAACTAAAACTGAGTTTTAACAGCAGTTTT
Source organism: Allium cepa (assembly GCA_030765085.1). Classification (NCBI taxonomy): domain Eukaryota; kingdom Viridiplantae; phylum Streptophyta; class Magnoliopsida; order Asparagales; family Amaryllidaceae; genus Allium; species Allium cepa. The sequence continues at coordinate 754,817,990 of CM060937.1, read as the reverse complement.
TAAGTGCTGCCTTTGTTGAATTAAAATGTTTTCAAGTTTAACTTATAACAGTTTTTTTCTAAATGCTGCGAAAGGCTAAAATTTTAATAAATATAATTTTTGACTTAGTAAATGAGCTCAGAATGACTTGAAACTTTGAAATTTGAATACTTGAATTGAAAGAATAATAAATCCACTTCTAAAATGATTTAAATGAATAAATTAAATTTGAAATGAATCATTTTAAAAGGGGGTTCGAATTTTAATAAATGAATGCTATCTTTGGTTTTAAAAGATACTTAAATTGGATATTTGGATTTGAATTTCAAATAATGATTTGAAAGGGAAGTTGAAAGATTGATATTTTTGATATTGAAATGATTTGGAAATGATATAATTTTTATTTGATAAAGATTTGGATTGAAAAGGATATTTTATTTTGAAGTATGAAAATATTGTTTTAAAGTTATAACCGCGGGTTATAATAATGATTGGTTGTTAAAGAGACCGGGATCGGATATTGTCGTATAGCCGGCCAATACCGAAAACCACTTTAACAACTGTGTACGCGGTGGAGATTCCAGAATGAAGTAGAATGGTGGCGACGTTCTTGAGGTATATTACATGGATCCAACTTCCGTGAGTTGGCATATATGACTAAAACATGAGCTATACCGGGCTACACAAAGGGTCGCACCCTTGCATCGAGCATGCTTCATGGGAAACCATTCTATTACTTGTGTGATTCGATATGGTGGCGCCACTTTGATTCGGGGGTATGTCTCGAGGTGGGCGTAAGCTGCTGGTTTGCCGTCACCACCGGTCCGGGAGTGCAAACGGTGTATTCACCCTGGCATTGCCTCGCGTGTCTTGTCATATACTTATATCGAGCCCACTACGATTTTGGTTTTAAAGATCCGACCACGTTAAGGTTCACCATCCCCTTAACGCTATTTTCTATATGATTATACTTTACTGATTAGACACTACTGTATATAGCGTATATTACTACATAGTAAATAGTTTAACGGATCCTTAGAGGATGGGCGGTCCCAAGCATCTTCTAAGTTACTTGTACCTTTACTACAGTTCACTTGAGTTGGTTTACATTGTATAAGTGTGTATGTCCTGACTCGATATTTGTATTTTTATTTACGCTCGGGTCAGCCTGAGTTATTCACAGATTTGGATTTCCACTTTCCGGAGATTGAAATCGCTGGAGATTATCTACTTGTCAAGTTTTATCTTTTGCAGTCTGTTGTTCCTTTCAGCTCTTATATTAGTAGATTTCTATGTAGTGAGACTTCCTTTGTACTTTATTTCTTCTGTTGTATTTTATGTAACTCTGATATTTTTATATAGTAGCTTCATGAACTAATATTTCTTTTACTTCCGCTGCATTATTATTACTCTGTGTCTGTGGTCTGTGATTTTTATTTACTGTATATTCTGAGATTTGCCAAATTTTTATTTACAACGCGGTATTTTGAGCAATTCAATTCCGGCATGAGTGTCTACCTATACACTTATAATGGATGCGAATGGCTGAAAATACCTAGTTGTTACAGTTGGTATCAGAGCTTTGGTAGCTCTAGGCAAAACTCAGCATATGGAGTGAATGTATTTACAGAATCACTTTCATTCGAGTTTGAATCTCTTCCTTTTTGACTCGATTCCTTTGAATTTTGGAACGTTCCCTACGGTTCCAAAATCCATTCATGTCCCTCACTATTCATCTTCTTTTGGTTCTGGAGTATCCCATAGCTCCACTTCAACATGATCTTTATAATGAGTTGGCAGTGCCGCCAATCTCAAAAAAAAATTGAATTGTAAAAGGGTGAAACTCCTTTACAATTAGCATTGATTCACCAGAGGTTTATATCTATCATTGGTTTAGATGCTAATATCTTTTGTTATCTCAAACTCTAACTCTTGAGATCGAATGTAGATTTACCCCAGAAAAATCCACATTGAACTTATTTTTTTAGTCATGGTTGACCCGGTTAAGGTTCCCCGCGATTTATATAAGCTTATCCATCTTCCTATTCTGTTATTTAATCATGTCATCCTTATTTCCAACTTATTTTTAAAACCGAATTTCCTTTTATTTGAGTTAATCAAAAATTTGAATCTCTATCTTTCTTTGAAAATCTATTCATGTATAGTGTATTTGTAAACTATTATTTAAAATTAAAATGTTTTATATATTGTGTTGTTTGAGTTGTTGATGTTGAATTGGGTTTCTGATCGGTTCATCTGATCAACGCTATCGATAAGATTTCCAAAACACTTTGACAGAACAAACTGGCACAATATTATTTTAAAATTTTGGTTAATGAAATAAATTTTGATATATAAGTAAATTTATGGAACTTAATAAACTGATTAAATTGATTATTCGAAGTGATAATACTTGATTTATCATTTATTGTTCAATAAATGAATTTATAAATAGTTGTTTTTAAATTGATTTGGAACTGAAATGAATTCAGAACAAGAAATTTGATTTAAACCTTGTGTTTAAAGTTTTAAAAGGTTATATTATTTAAAGTATTTTTGAATAGAAATTTGTTTTCAAAGAATTTTAAATGTCTAAAAAAAAATTGGTGCTCTTCTCTTTGTCGCTGGAAAATAACTTCGGTGATGACCGCGGCATCATCGACATTCATTTTCGAGTTTCGAAGTGAAGAGACCGCTCTGTAAACTTACTACAGCTTTGTTTTGGTAAATCAAATTGATTTGAATTTCTAAAATATGACTTGATTTATAATATATATAGATATATGATTTAAAGTTGATTTGATAAGCTATGTACATACATTTAGTTATCTCTAAATGGTTTGAAGAAATCGGAAATTTAATTCTTAAATTTTACTTTTAAAGAATAATTTTAATTATAAAAAGAAAATCAAAATTTTTGAATAAATTATTTAAGCTTGAAATGATTGAATTGGAAAGTTTTATTTGTATAATACTCAATAGCATTCCAATATAACTTGCCTTAATTTCAGAAGTTAACAATGTAATTGGATATATACAATATGAAAAGATTTTATAAATAAAATTTGAGTGGTTATAATAAATGTTATACACTTAAATTTTAGTTGAAAAAAAAAAAGATTAACAGAGGTAAATAGAATAAATGGGTAATTGAATAATTTACAATATAAAATAATGTTAAAAAAGAACTAAGAATAAAAGAAAGCAGTTATAATAAGTATAAGTATATTTAACATAAGTGATAAATATATCGAGCGGAGTAAATTTAATTTTAATTAGGAATAAAGAAGAATAAAATTTATTAAGTACATTGTGAGTGTAATAAATGATTATTTTTCAAACCCATGGTTTTAAAAATTGTTAATTTAAGATGATTGGATAAAAGATAATGAAATTTGAGATAGTTAACAATTTATTTAACTTATGAAAAAAAAGGGATTTTTTTTTTTGAAATTTCCATGCTTTCAAATTTATTTCCTTATTTTGTTTTTCAAACTATCTTTTGGTTGTCATTATCATCCTTATCTTGCTATAGACTGGTATAGGCATCTTTCTATAATCTTTCTGTTTAGAAATCTTTCTATAATCTTTGATAATCTGCACCTTGTTAAAATTACCTATAACAATAGTTATCAGGTATAATTTCAATCTCCTTGTCATCTTATCTTAATCCTATTTCACTCTATCTTTGTCTGTGCTTTCCCATACCTCATTCCTTTTCGGGGACGAAAAGTTTTGAGTGGAGGAGAGTGTAAGAATCCTAGATATTTGCCTATATATTTTGAATTTGACTTTATTTTATTTTAATTATTTTAAATTTATTTTTATTTCAAACATTTCATTTTTAAATATAAATGTTGATTTTTAAGTGATTTATAGTTCAAATTAGTATAATTTGAATATTTTACTGTAAAGTGAATTTCTGGTCAAATTGTTCAAACTGTGACTTTTTAAACTTCAAATTTAAATTATTTTAAATCTTAAATTTTATCTTTTATTATGAAAATAGATGAAATAACTTGAACACTGCTTTTTGTTTCGTTGGAAACGGACTTAAACTGTGAAATTTATGTACATATCAATTTTGAGTATAATTTGTTTTATTTTGCAATTTTGTCTATTTTAAATTATATAAATTATATTTTCCTTGTCATATTAATATATGTAAATATGTTATTGTATGCATATTTTTGTATTATAATAATTTTTAAATGAAGTAAACAATTTTGCAAAGTCAATGGTGATTTATTTGTAATTTCTGGACACTGTTGGGATTTTTAAGCAATTTCTTTAAATCTTTTTCTATTTTCTTTAAAAATAATTTTTTTTACGTGTTAATACGTTATTTTGAGTATGTTTTGTCTTTTAAATATTTTTAAAGTGATGTTTGAATTTTTCCAAAGCTTATTGAATTTATTTCCAAATTTTAAAGCCTGGTTTCCATTTTTCTGCTATTTTCTTTATTTAAATTATATTTAAATTTAAATTTATATATTTATTTGTGAATGCATATTTACTTTTATGTTGTTATCTTTGTTATAAATATTTTTACAAGTCCATATAAAATTTCCAAAGTTCATTCAGTTTATTTTCCATTTTTCTAGGCTAGTTTGCAATCTTGTGCTATTTTCTTATTTTAACCTTATATCATTAATAAATATTTATATATATCTTATATTTTGTTATATTTTCGAATTTGTGACTGAAATCATTATTATTTTCAGTAATATAAACTTATATAAATAAATTAAGGAATTACCAAAGGTTTTAAAAGCTATTGGAACGTAAGTCATTTCACCTCCTAAGTCGTTTCTTTTACCGTTTCCTCATTTACTCTTTGGCAGTTTTTATTTATTTATTAGCCGACTTATCTTTCATGTTTTTCACGCAAATACTTCTCTTTCTCCTCCAAAAAAATCATGGCTAGAAAAATATGGGTAATGGCCTCCTCTTTCTACCTCTCTTTTCTTCTTCTTTTTACCTTTTTTTACTTGATTTTTGCCTTGGCATCTCTTGCTTTGCTCGGCCTATCACCTCCACCATCACCACCGACCACCACACCAACTCCTTCCCACATCATCCACGACCTAACCCTCCTCCTCCTCTGACCATAGATGGCCATGACCTCCCCATGAAGCTAGCACCACAAAACAATGTCAAAACTCCTCAAAACAATGCCTAGTCGAGCCCTACCTTCAACATACCTTCATTTTTGACCACGGCCACCACTTTTAGCCTCCACCACCAGCAAGTGCCATCTCCATTAGCCTTGTTTCAGATCTGTCCAGACCTGTACCAGCCTTTGACCGAGCCATAGACCCCTTTGGTCGAGCCTAGATGCATCCAAACTCCATTTTTGGCCTTGTCTATTTGCCTTCCTCACTTTGTAACTCCAAACCACTTCCTATTCCTTTGTAGCCTTGCATTTATGGTCCAAACCTGATCCATCTTCACATGAAAACATGTTATGGCCGAACCTATATGCTTATGTGGTCGAGCAGAGTTGAATTGTGGTCAAACAATTTGGAGTCAAAAGCTAGGTGATGTATTCACTACAAGAAAATCTACATTTAGTTGCATTTATTAGTAGCGTTTGTGGTGTGAATGCAACCAATATTATCTTTACTTTTGTTTTGGGGGGTTTGGATACGTTCAATTGTAATTTTTCCGCCTTCAACAAAGTTTCCCTCCCTCGCTTCAATTTCCTTCGCTCCTCAAAAAAAAATCCGCCTTGCTCAGAAGCAAAATTTCCGTTAACGCTCGGCAGCTTTGCATCGTCATACCCTAAGCTCTGACTAAATTTTCGCCTTTGCTCCTTAACAAATCAGATCTACAGCTCCGCATCTCCACATCGTTGATACCCTTTGCTCTGAGGATTTGCTTTTGTACAGCCAATTCAAGGTACGTAAATTGTTTTTTGTTTATCAATTTGAAATGGTGCGTTCATGACAAGGGTTGCTGGAGCATGAAGCTGCAGTTTTCTTGTGCACTGTAATCAAGTTGAGGGTTCTTAATCTTGTTGTTTTCATTCCTTTAATCTTGAATGTTCTATATCACTTATGGCAAGGACCCTCCTCCTAGATGGGTTTGCCCTCTTAATTAATTATTAACCTACTTGTTTTAATTGCTAATTAGGTTGTTATGTGTTATGTTGTTTGAGTATTGCTTTTGGTGTTGTAGTATCGATTTTGTTTATCGATTTTTAGGTGTTTTGGTGTTGGGTTGATTAGATGGCTATCCACTTTGGATTAGCTAACACAAGAATAGCTATGGACCTTCACGAAAGTTTTATTGGGTGCTGGTCTACCTGCAAATATCTTCATTTTTTGATTTTGTTTCTCAATAATGACCGCTAAGATATTACACTTAATTCTTCATTTGCTGTTTCAATTTTCAGACAATGACCTATCATACTTTATTTTAAACTGTATTCATCTAACACTATATTATAATATGACATCTGTTGTGTTGGCTTAAAGGCAATATATATTAAATCAACTTCAGTATGAACATTAGTTTATGTAAAATTGTTTGCACTGAATAAACACTAAACCTTTATTTATTTATTTCTGTATTCCAATATATAACACAGTAACGAGAAAAATAAGCAACACGGATCTAAGTAATTTTTGGTGTCTTCGTGTGTGTATTACGTATTTATATTGATCTTAAGTTAAGATATCGCAATATGGGTGAAAATTGAAATAGGTTGGGATATTCAATACTTAAAACTGGGATTAAGTATCAAGCCACTTTGGTTGAAACCTATAGTTTTGACTAATCACATTAAGGCAAGTAACAACTTGCATATGTAATGTTGTACTTTTGACACATTTTATACATCATTAATCTATTCAAATTAACAATTAAGTGCAGTCTTCAAGAACAATTTATAGGGATCATGAAAACATCATTAGTTCCTTGCATTATACCTATACAAGCCAAACTCTAATCTTGTAATAATTAAGATTCCATTAACCTAATCATTCCATCTTCATGCCTCTTAACTATAATCAAACATATACACTTAGGGTTGCAGTCTTGGGTTTGATTAGGCAATTGCAGGTTCTATATATGCACATGCATCCAACATATATTTGTCTTGATCTGATGCAAATTTAACATGTAGAGTAATTCTGATACCACTATTATAGTATGCATAGCAGTCAATTATGATCCCTGCTTTGGACATTTATTTGTTCAACCTATATAGTGATACCACAAATGATACCACAAATGATCAGTCTAGCAGTGTTTAGGCTCTGTCTATATTTATATTTTGACCTTCACATCAAGTGTTGACATTGTTGTCATATAAAGGTTGTGCCTTACTTGTGGCATTGTTCGCTATTCACGTGTATTTAACTAGCACTTTTCTTCTTCAATGACAACCCACATCGTTTATGTCGTCTAAGTTTAATTTTGCATTATCCTTTTGTTAGGAAAATTAAACAGAGCATTACATGAACAGTTGTTAGTACTGTTTATGCATGGCAGTTTACAAAAAACTCTGAGCCATCTGCTTTAAAAACAAGTCATTAAAAATATATCTCAGTTTGTATATTTATTTATCGCAATGTATTAATAGCTGCTCCACAAAATAAATAAATTAAAAAAAGGAGAAAAAGGCATGTAATATGTTGCGATGGTTGAATAGATTTAATATGATAGTTTCAGTTCATAAGCATGTTATAGACATGTAATTAAATCGAGGCAGCCCTAATAGGCAATAGTTGTGACGTAAATCCTTGAGTTTGCAAATATTTAAGTTACAAATTGTTAGTACAGCTATAAACATAGCCTACTTTGTCCAAACACTGTGTTCAGAGATGGGCCTGTTAATGTATGTGAGCAGAGATAGATAGTGCAAGCCTGTAGTTCAGATGAGGCAAGTTTCAAGTGTTCGATTTGGTCGTGGTGTTGTTGCGAGTTCGCGATGGAGTTCTTGATTTATTATCTGGTGATGATTGTAGCAGTCAGGTGGAGGAGTTTGTATTGGCAGAGGGAAGTAGTTTGAATTCAAAGTGATAGTTTTGGTTGAAGTATGGGAGGTCTGTGGTGGTTTGGGTCAGGTGACTGTGAAGTGGGCCAGGTGAAATTTGATGGTAGGGGAGTTTTGATGAAGTTGTTTAAAGACGTGTTATGCAAGTATGGTGGAAGTGATGTGGTTTTCTGGCAAGACAGGCAGAAGTTGTTATAGAAAAGGGTAGTGTTTTGTTCTAAAGTGGAGTTGATGGAGGTTGAAAGGGTAGTGGTTGGTTGAAGTCAGTTTGTGCAGGCTGTTAGTAGGAGTGTTCTCTGTAGCATGCAGGCAGAGTTAGTTGATGTATGTGGGGGAGATGCTCAGGTTGATGACTGGGTAATGTGCATTGTTGTAGTAAATGGAAGTGGTTACTTATGACAGAGGATCGAAATTGTGCAGCAATCAGAGAAGATGGTGGTAAGTGATGTAGTTGTTTAGTTTGTAAGCTTGTAGTGGTGATCAAGTTTGAGTTGAAGGCTGACTGTTTGGTGGTGTTGTTGAAATGAGGAGAATAGTGGGTACAAGATCAGCATCTTTTAGACTTTTGGTAAAAGCAACGTATAATTTTCACATGTCACCACTCTAATCACTCCTATTCACGATTGGCCAAACTATATTTGACAATTCTGTAATTTTATCATAAAGTTGGCAGGCTAGCGTTTGACAAAACTATATTTGAGAATTTAGCCATTCTGTAATTTTATTGATAATTAAACTTTCCATTAACGGTTAAATAGGAGATTGCAAATAGTTTAGGCTTCTATTTTGTCCTTGTCTTTCCACACTGCTAGCGCTATTGTACAATACACGCAGTATCTATACTAATACTTCCAAACATATATTATCTTGTTTCAAATCTCAGAGATATACTTTATGGAATACCATAAATATAAAGCTATATATGATGTATTGTATAAGAGATTCTTTGTGATACTTGACTTAAACAGGTACATGGTATAGCCGATGGAAAAGGATTGGGTGTATTTAAACAAGTGGCTATATAAACTTGACTTAAAGTGTATTTTTAGAATCAACACATTTATGTCAATATTAAAACTCAATTTTTTTATGTGTTTAATTTTTGTCATAGGACTAGTACAGAGTACCGACAAGGAGCTTTGAATTTTGTGTGTGGCAAGGAGAAATTTGAGAAATGTGGAGAAAATTTTGTGCCCATGCACAAATTGTCGAAATCTTAGTCGTCAGGATGACCACATCATCATTGAGCATTTAATTATAAAAGGAATGGACCCCATATATAAGAGAAGTACATGGTATAGCCACGGCGAGCAAATAAATGTGGATAAAAAAACAAAGTCTTTTGACACATATGACTTATTCAAGATGATTCATTATGAAGATGAAGATTTTATGAATTATGATTTTTTTGTTGATGATAAGGATAATGTTGATTCCCAAGGAAGAGAAGAAGAGTTACTTAAGAATTTCGAAGATGCGGAAACTCCACTGTATCCTGGTTGTACAACTCATACAAAATTATCTGCCATTGCCGTCTTGTATAATCTTAAATGTGAGACTGGTTTGTCTGATACTGGGTTTGACAAGCTTCTAAATGTGCAACAATTGTTTTTGCCGAAAGATAACGTACTTCCTAAAACTTTATATGAAGTAAAGATATTTCTTAATGTTTTTGACATGGGTTTTGAAAAGATACATGCTTGTGAGAATGACTGTTGCCTTTTTAGAAAAGAATACAAAGATTTAAATACTTGTCCAAAATGTGGTTCTTCAAGATGGAAGTTAAATCAAGATACCAAGGAGATTATACAAGGTGTTCCAGTTAAAGTGTTGAGATATTTTCCAATAATTCCAAGATTTAGAAGGATGTTTAGATCTCAGAAGATGGCTGAAGATTTAAGATGGCATTTCAATAATAGAAGCAATGATGGAAAGATGCGTCATCCTGTGGATTCTATGGCATGGAATATGGTGGACGAACGATGGAAATCTTTTTCAGCTGATCCGCGCAATCTTAGACTTGGTCTTGTTACAGATGGATTCAATCCATTTTCTATGTTGAGTTCAAAATATAGTTGTTGGCCGGTGATGCTTGTGACATACAATCTCTCACCCATGTTGTATATGAAGAAGGAAAATATTTTGTTGACATTGCTTATTCCAGGTCCAAAACAGCCCGGGAACGATATTGATGTATACTTGGCGCCTTTGATTGAAGATTTGCATTATTTGTGGAGTAATGGAGTTGATGCTTATGATGCATTTAGTAAAGCGTTGTTTAAAATGAAAGCAATTTTGCTATGGACAATAAATGATTTTCCAGCTTATGGAAATCTTGCTGGGTGTTGTGTGAAGGGAGAAAAAGCTTGTCCATTGTGTGGTGTTAATACTCATCATCGTTAGTTGAATTATAGTCGAAAGAATGTCTACATGGGTCATAGAAGGTATTTGTCTATGTCAGACTCATGGAGGAAACAAAAGGCTTGGTTTGATAACACCGTGGAGAACGGTAATGCTCCTAGAATTTTAACTGGAAGAAATATTTTTGCATTGTTAAAAGATTTTCCAAATGATTTTGGGAAACAGAAGGAAAAGAATAAAAAGAAGAAGAAAAATAATAAGAAAAAGACAATTAAGATAAAATCCATTAACATGAAAAAAAGGAAGAGGAAGAGCACCCATGACATGGAAGACGAACACAATGAAGATAACGATCCTAAAAAATTGGAGCTATCAATGTGGAAAAAGAGATCGATTTTTTTTTATTTGCCATATTGGGAGGTTAGTGGTTATTTTTTTAATTTTTTTAACAATTAAAAATAATATAATCATACGTTTCAATATTGATTTTTATAGGAACTTCCGTTACGTCATAATTTGGATGTAATGCATGTGGAGAAAAACATCGGTGAAAGCATATTGGGGACAATGTTGCATGATAATAAATCAAAAGATGGAACCAACTCAAGAAAGGACCTAGAGGATTGAGGAATTCGGCATGAACTTTATGCACAACCTCGTGGGAAGAAAACATATCTTCCGCCGGCTCCTTATACATTGTCAAATTCCGAAAAAGCAATATTTTGCAAAAGATTATACGATTTCAAAGGACCCGATGGTTATTGTTCAAATTAAAAAATCGTATTTCATTGGAGGGTTGTAAAATTAGTGGTTTAAAATCACATGATTACCATGTTTTAATGGAACATTTATTGCCTGTAGCATAAGAGGATTATTGTCAAAGAAGGCAAGAAAAGCAATAATTCGTTTATGTTCATTTTTCAACAAATTATGTCAACGTGTCCTTGATAGAGAGAAGTTGCAACAAATCAATGTTGAGATTATTGATATTTTGTGCGAGCTTGAAAAATATTTTCCGCCATCATTTTTTGACATAATGGTACATTTGTCAATTCATCTCGGTAGAGAAGCACTAATATGTGGACCGGTTCAATTTCGTTGGATGTATCCCTTTGAAATTTATATGAAAACACTTAAAGATTATGTAAGAAACTATTCACGACCCGAGGGATGTATTGCAGAATGTTATCTTGCAGACGAATGAATGAGATTTTTTAGCGAATTTATAAAAAAATCAAGACACATTGAAGAGACAGAGGCTCGAAATGAAGATTACGAAAGCCTAGTAATACTCGAAGGACGTCCAATTTCAATGCCTAAGATAGTTACATTATCCTCTAATGAGAAAGAAAGTGCTCATTTAGCCGTGTTAATGAATATGGCCATAGTGGAACCATTTTTAGAGTAAGTATATGTTACATTATATTTCAATTATTTTAATATATATATATATATATATATGTTTCTATTGGTAAATATATGCCTTGTTTTATACTAGTTTGCATTTGGAGGAATTACAAAATTCAAGCAAGCGCATGGAAAGAAATTCAACCTTACTTTGGGAAACACATACAAAATATTTTGCTGATTGGATTAAAAAAAAAGGTTAAATGATTTTTTTAATAATACTTTCATTTGCTTAAAAATATCATTTAAAAATATTTGTTGTAAATTAAACTTTTTACAGATATCTATGAACTCCAATGATCACAATGAAATGCTAAAGTGGATTGCATATGGTCCAAAGAATGATGCTTTGTCTTACAAAGGATATATCATCAATGGACAACGATTTCACATAAAAGATGTTGGGAGAGAAGCTCAAAATAGTGGAGTAATTTATGATGCGACCACTATGTGTAGAGCAAGTGCGAAAGATATTTCTCAAGTAGTTGATGTGGTCACTTATTATGGAATATTGACTGATATAATTTTATTAGATTATCATGTGTTTTATATTCCCGTTTTTAAGTGTCGTTGGGCACATATTGGAAATGGAGTAAAAGTTGATGAAGATGGTTTCACTCTTGTCAATTTACATCAAAATCAAGCATCATTTTTAAAAGATCCATATATCCTTGCATCTCAAGCTAAACAAGTATTTTAGTCAAGAGAAAATGATTTTTCGAATTGGTACGTTGTAATGAAAGCACCACCAAGAGGTTTTCATGATTTAGAGACAGATGATTATGTAGAAGATGCTATCAATGTTGTGGAAGATTGTGACGTAACCGATATGGATGTTGAAGATGTTAGCTATGTTAGGGAAGCTTGTGAAGGCATTCTTGAGTAGTTTAAGTATTGTGGATTATGGATTTTTTTTTTTGAGTACATGGATATGTCAGTTTTGTTTGTTTTTCCGTTGTTTGCTAATAAGATCAATGATTGTTTTGTAAGAGATGATGTTGCAATTAAGGTAAATGTAATTATTATTTGTGTCTAAATTAGTCAAATATAATTAATATGTTTGATAACCAATTAATATTTCATGTATACAGGTATTGAGTGTTGACTATCGTAGAGATCTATATACTTGAAGACGTACCGAATCTTCATCATGAAGGGCTGCACTTCTGTTAAAAATAGAGGGGTAAGCAGTTTATTCCATTTAATATATCACATGACAACAAAATATATGATCACTTTTTCTCGACCGTTGATGTAAATCATCCATAACATGTTGATGTAAATCTAAAAAAGTGATAATAGTACCAAGTTCATTGTATGAAAACTCCATACTTTACAAATTTTGCTCGAATTTCACATTAAATTGAATTTAGAATGAACTGTAATCCCTCACATTAAATTGAATTTAGAGGGGTAAGCAGTTTTATTTGTGTTCATGTTTTAACATGTATCTCTCAAGTAGATATTCATAACCTCTCACATGCACAAAGTAGCAAAAATTGAACAAATTTATTGTTTCTTCGTTACCATTCCATAATCATAATTGAACCATAATGTGCATGTTTGTTGTGTTGTCACGGAAAAAGGTTATGTATACAAGCTTTGTACGTACTCGTCATCAATTGAAGAATGAGAAATCGCAGAAATATAAGCCAAAGGTCAAATATAGTAAGGCAACCGGTGAAGCTTGTAATGTAGACAAGGAACAAGAATTAGGGCACGAGACAATACAAATGCCTTGTGAAGTAAATGAAATGCACGAAGAAATTGAAATGTCCCGTGAAGAAAATGAATTGCATGTAGAAGATGAAACAGCTTGTGAAAAAAATGTTGATGCCGAGACGGAAATCGAAAGACCACGTGAAGTTGAAACCGCAAATATAAATGTAAAAAAACGTGGTAGAGGTCCAACAAAAGTGAAAAGACTCCCGATAAATATTGAGAATCGAATTGAAGTTGAATTCAATGAGGCCGCCATACCAATAGGAGAAGACTCGGTACACTTATCTTCTTATCTTGGACCGCTTGTACGGAAGCATGTTCCGGTTATGCTTGACGATTGGATGCTTCTAAGTGATGAATTAAAAAGTGTCTTGTGGGGATCAATTGAGGTATGGAAAAATTACTATTTTTGTGGTATAACAATCGATTTGTGTACAAAAATAAACTACTTAACAAATTGTCTTTTTAAACCATTTTAATATGAAATGACAATTTTTATTTATTTATAGGCTAGATTTAAAGTGAAGGAATGGCAAAAAAAATCCATATTTCAACAAATGGGAACTATTTGGAGAGCATCAAAAAGCAAATTGGTTCGAAAAATATTAAATGCAACAACCGAAGAGGAAAGACTTGGTTTGAAACCGTACAGCGTAAAAGACGTGAAAGAGTGGAAAAAGTTTGTAAAAGCGAAAACAAGTTTGGAGTTTAAGGTAACTTTCATCATTTGATAGTTTTCCTTCAAAAGCATGTTCAAGTACATCTTCCATCCGCTTTGCAAACAGTATTTGTGACGTTTAACATGTATTCTAATTTTGACTTGGCTTACCAAATTTTGAAATAATTAAATAAATTGAAAGAGATTGGTACATTCTATATACATTCCACTAAAAAAATTGAATATCCCTGAAGCAAAATAAGAGCCAGTACCATGTGATGTAGTTAGCTCGTACAGTTGTAGATTGCGGGTCCAGATCATCATGCATTGAGTTGATGTCCTCCACAGGTTGAGGGTCCCAAACGTTATGCGTTATGTTAATGTCGTCCATTTGTTGTGTATTGTTAACTGCAGTTGTTAAGTCTTGATGTACGGAATTAATGTGGTTTGAGTTTGGGCCTTGGTGCATTGTATTTACTTCAAATGAAACTCTGTGTACAGGACATTGGCTATCAATTGTAACCTTCTGAATCGAGTTGTTCTGCAGTTTTATTGATTCGGTATTGGGTTGTGAATTCGTATCCATGTTCGACATAGTCTCTATACATTCTAGTTCCATATCATTATCATTTTGCTTTGATGTGTCGTAGTTCATAGTTCCTGTAAGATACATTATTTTCCATTAAATCAACTTTTGGTAAAGCAATTAATCAGTGGATATAGAATTATGGTATCGTTCTAGGGAAGAAGATAATACCAACAATAAATGTTTGATGGAATTGATAAGGATGAGATTTTTCAAAAAGAGAAGACATAGAAAAATGGATAGCGTGAGGTGAGCAGTGATTTTGAAGAATAAATAACAGATTTACATCTTCATGTTTTACTAATATTTTAGGTATGCCATCTTTGAAGTTTGAGTTCTCTTTATGTTGATTGAATTGTAATATGATTACATAATTCCTTATTTTTCTTCTCTAAAACAATAGCTACCACCCGATGGATAAAAAACTAATGATTTTTCATTTTTCGTAGAAAGCCCATATGTTGTGTTACCTAGATATAGTGGTTGAAAACTAATGAATGGTTTTCTCAGCAATTGAATTACATTTTGTTGTGTTTGTCCTAAAGTGACTGAAATGCCATTCTACCATCCTTACAATTTTCTCCCTATAGATATATATCATTCTACTATCTATTTTTAAAATATATTTTTTCCTTAAGGTGAGGGCCACTATGCAGTATTAATAATAGTCATAGTCATAATCATGAGCTAAAATCATTACGTGCACAAAGTGGATTAACAATAGATTCACATGATATAGAATTCATTTTAGACAATCAAACCTTAAGACACTTGAGTATTGGATCGAAAAATGGTTTAGTCGCCTTAGTATTAATTCTCATAAATAAAATCTGATGATGTTTTAGGACATATACTATCAGCTAATCCAAAATGGAAAACTAAGTCCAAAAAAGTGACTTATGATTATTGATTAAACTGAATAAATATTTACTACAAAAACGTGAATAATTATTTTGTACACAAACAGTATGTACTGGCTCTTATTTTGCTGATCGCTTGAAAGTTCAATTGTAAAACTCTACGATGCATCAAATGCTTCATAATACCATCCCGACCAATTTAATATGTGAAGTTCACTTCTTATTTAAAATGTAGGTGATCCATTTTTATATATTTTGCACTGCTATCAAAGAAAAAATTGGCACTGTTAACCTTACGAATTAGCACAGCGAAATAAAAATGTTATAGATTTCAGTTATTATACAACGGTTTGGAAAATTTTAGTGCAAGCTCATTGTACACACATTAAAGTTGTGTTTTCAGAAACTTAAATTATGTTAAACGTTATTTTGTACACGTTCAGTAATTTGTAAAGCGTACGTTTGTATTTCTTATTTATCTATCGTTCAGTAGTAATAGATGACCCTTGATGTTTTTCTGCTATTTCTACTATGCAGGTAGATTTATCCTAACATATTAATTTTTATCCTAACATATGCAGGTAGATTTATTAAAGCATGCTTGCGAGCATTACATTTTAACTTTTTGGTACACATGTCGGTTGATGAGGAAACGGTTTGTTGTTTTATTTAAAATGAATACTTTACTCATGTAGTTATTTATTTTCTTTCAGGCACGAAGTGAGAAATTTAGAACCATTAGGCAAAAACAATTACCGCATGCGACTGGACGTAGAGGAATGGCTAGATTGACCGACGATGTGGTTAGTTAATTAACTATAATATTATTTACCTATCTAGTTAATTAACTATTGTTTAATTTTTTTTAATGTCTTTCTAAATGTAGAAAAGACAGAGTCAAGATTCATCATCCATATCTAGAGCTGATATTTGGATCAAATCTCGCACTAAAAAAAATGGTGAACCGGTGAACATGGAAGTTGCAACTATTATTGTAAGATTATTTGATTTGTTAGTGATTAAACACTGAAATTTTTACCGTCGTGCATAACCTACATTTATATTAATTTATGTAGGAGGAGACTAAAAAAAATGATAAACATTCCAGCTCGATAAGTAATGTCAAAGAAGATGCAATTGCACAAGTATTGGGACAAGATAAACCAGGACGATTAAGAGCACTAGGAAGGGGATACACCGAAACTAAGTTAACTTTGGCACATTCTAGAGATAATCAAATAACTAATTGTCAAAAAAGAATTTCGGAATTGGAGAGTATGGTGCACATGCTAATGAATAAGCAGGTAAACTTCATGCTAATTACATTTATTTCACATGCTAACAAGTGAAGCTGATAGTCTTTCTATATGATTTAACTGTAATTGTAAAAGCAAAGATATATATTAAACCTCAATCAATTAGGATTGAAGCATTAGGATTACATAGATTGGTGAAATATTGTCTATTGAATTTTAACTGATACATTTCCATAGTTTTACTGTTTTCTGCAAAGTATACCTACAATTTTCTCCTTTGCATGGAATACTTTTGCTGTCTTTTCCTGAGTAAAAAATTTGTATGCATATTTGCAATTACTCAACATATCTTCATAGTACAGATCAGTGGACGTACATCTATCTGCTGTTGAATCCAATATATTTGATGTTGTCCCGTGGATCTGAGTTTTATGACTGGTATTAAAATCATTATTACAGTTCACACTACAAGTTACTTCATTGCCATAATAAATATCCGCTTTTTATAGCTTGAAGTACCATATGCTTCTGCACATACTGCTGCTACATTTATATTGCAACTAGGCTGCTATCGAAAATCCAGGACATGTGTATAATTACAGTTAGACGTTAATTTTTTCCCGTAATCTTGCCCTGTCGTATACGTGGCTATTTGATAAATAATGCAGCCACTTACGTGTCCAATATTACGTGTACTGGTTTGACCGCCGCTGCATGATACGTAAACACGTTAACCATGTCTTTTGTGTCAGGGCATAGATATGTATGAAACGTCTGTCCACCTGTATATCTGAACTATACCTGATTACTAGAACTAATTTTGAAGCCACAATCTAAGCATATCCCGTCTTTGCTATCTGGACGTGACTACTGGGTTGTTACAGTTGATATACTATTTGCCTCACGTCTATAATTTATTCAACTAGTAAAAAGAATGGCAAAACTGCACGTATGAACGCACGTAGTAGATTACAAAAAATGTTCACTGTTCAGTTATATTATGAAAAAAGGTACTATAACGGTCTACTAAGTATTAAACGTCTAAGTTCCAACTTAGTTTGCTCGCTGTTTTGGGTTGTCGTACATTTAACTACTACTGCTATTTTTGCTTTGGTAGGGTAAAGAATGTTCGAAAGTGGGGAGCACATCTGAAATGGTAGAAACACTTGTATTATTCTATATTTATATAACATCATTTGGAGTTTAGTTTTTAATCCCAAGATAATTTTTGGTTGAATAATTGTAGAACAAGGACAACATGTGTGAGTTGTTGAATTAGGATGGAATGGATGAAATTGTTGCCGAAGGGAGAGTTGTGTCCACCGATCCAAATGAGGTTGTGGACGGCATTCGTATTGGACCAAATGCTATGAAAATCGCTATAGATCATGTAAAGAAAGCAGATGCTTATTTATGGAGGCCTTCACCTAGTTTGTCACTATTAGGAGAAGCCGAGAATAAGACAGTAACATGGCCTGCTAATTGTGTTGTTGCGCTACGAGGATACATGGAGGAAGACATTGGGGTAAACTTTACAATTTACGGTAACTATTTGTAGTTCTCTACGTATTTTTTAACATTAAATATATTGTTCTTTTTAGAGTAAAGCTAGTAGCACAAACAACAAGTGCAAGATTTATGATTGGAACGATGGTGAAGTTTTGATCGCCGAAGGAAGATTATGCTCCAGTGATTCAAAAATGATCGTGAATGGTATTCCACTTGGTCCGTTAGCTGTTGTGGTTTCAGTAGACTATGCCAAAAAAGGAGATGCTTTTTTGTGGCGACCCACTGTTGATATGTCATGCATTGAAGATGCCATCGGTAGGAAAATAGCGTGGCCGAAATCAAAAGTTGTAGCTGAAAAAACAAGTGTTTCGACTTATTCTTGCAAGGCTAGAGCAAACATTTCGACTTCTCCTTGCAAGGCTAAAGTAACTCCTCAGGTAACACTTGGTAGTAATGGAGTGGTTTTTTGATTATATCTGAAATGTTCAATTTGATTATGAACTGGTTCATTTATTCAGATTGTACTCCTGGATAATATCAAAATGAATATTTCATGATGCGAACGTTAAGACATCAAATATATGACAACGCACGGTTTTAACTAAGATATGTCCACTAATAGTAAATAGGAGTGAATCATCAAACAATATTTGATGATTATTTGATTACTAGTTAGCTGTGATTGCAATGATAACATGTTAATCCTTTTTTTCAAACGGTTAATCCTTTTGCTTATTTACTTGATGATTACGACATATTTGATGATTATTCATTTATTTGCTTATCCAATAGGGTGCAAATCTGGTATCAAATAGTAGATGTAAGCTGATTGATGTAGGTGAAACGGGACAAATAGTGGTTGAAGGAACTATCGCTTCAGCTGATCCAACAACGATGGTTCAATGTGTTCCGCTGGGAAAAGGTGCGGTAAAAGTTTGGGTAAACTTTGTGAGAGTTAATGACGCATTGCTATGGCGACCTACATCTGAGTGTACGTACATGGAAGATGCCTTTGGTACTACGATAGCTTGGCCAGCAGCATATGTCATTGGAGAATCAAGTTTCGGTAAGTATTATTTTTCAGTACATCATATCTCAACATTAAGTTTTAGTTCTGTTTATTCGGGTATTAAAAAAAAATCTGTATCACAACATTTAAGTTTTTATTAAATGTTGGATCATATATTACATTATAAATTTACCATACAATGAACCATTATATCTCAACATTAAGTTTAGGTCTATTGATTGTTAAACTCGTTTGCAGGTAATTAGCTATTTCGAAGCGAAGACTGTCGACAACAAAGAACTATTGGTAATCAAGCAACGAACATGAATTTAATTGTTATATATGTTGTCGTATTTTATTAGTACCATTTGTGGAAACTTGTCTGTGAATGCTTGTAGTATGTGACTTATTTTGTTGAAAAACTACTATCGAATTGATTATGGATATTATATTTGATTGTGAGATTAGCATGTTTTTGCAATTATTTTAATATGATTGATTGTTTGTATATGCTAATTATGTGATTTAATTGTTTGTTTGAATATACGAAAATTATGCGATTGAACGTTCGTTTTAATATGAATAGTATATAAGCAATTGCTGGAAATGGTATAAACCATCAACCGTAAATAGTAGCATTTAAAATATGCTACCAAACAACCAATAACTTTTAGTAGCGTTTCAGAAATGCTACAGAAACAAATGTAAACTAATAAAAAAATACAGTTGCATTTCAAAAATGCTACCGAAAATCAAAAAAAGCATATAAACAAAAAATGCAGCCAAAAAATGAAGACTTATGGTAGCGTTTTTTAACCCTACAGAAAAAACCTATAGCTGCATTTAAAAGTGACTTTTGGTAGCGTTTACTACAACGCAACAAAAAGTTTTAGACTTTTAGTTGCATGTCGTATAACAGCGTTCTCTGAAACGCTACCATACGTTATGGTAGCGTTTTTTCAACGCTTCCAAAAGTCTTTTCTGGTGTAGTGATTTGTTTAGCCTAGTTTCCATTTGTTTCAATTTAAAACTTTGGTATTGTATTTATATTTATATATGGTTTTGTTTTATGGTTATATGCAAGATTAACATCTTGGCTTTATCTCCACTCAAATCAAGTCTTGTTATCGTGCCTTCTGGATTTCGTTTGTGTCATTTGAATTGATAACTCCAGCACAAAAAGGTGAGTAAATTCACACGATGTTTATACTTATACAAATGTGAATTGATACCATTTGAATGCTTAGAACTATTATGTGATGTTATAACTGCCTGTGATTAATTACATATGATGTTAAACCTGTTAAATTTCATGTCATATCATCTGTTATTATATATATGTTGTTACTGTTCATTTATATCTGTTTATCACACTGCAAGTTCCCTGTAGATTAGAAATCACTATGGGTTGAATGATACATACCCGACCGGACTTTAGAATAGGGAAAAATCGTAATGGGCTGAAATGATAGGCCTGAACGGTTTTTATTTATTTTATTTAACTTGGGATTGCGGGTTTGAAATGATAGAACCTGGATTTTTATTTTTAAACTGCGGATTGAAATGATACATATCTGTATCACTTGACCTAGGTTAGAAAACTATATGCAGACCCATGGTTATTTTATAAAGTATTTTGGATATTTTTAAGTATTTTAAAATATAAATTTATGAAATTTGATTTAAATAGGTATTTAAATGTTTAAAATAAAGAAATTATGATTTTTCTATGAGTTAAAAATGTAATTAATGAATGGTTAAATTGGATTATTGAATATAACTTAAGTTTGGAAATTGGGAATTTTGGTTAAAAACGATATTTAAGTTATATGAATAAAATGGAAATCTAATTTTATTGGAAATCGGTAAATATGGTAATTTGATTAAATTTGAATTTAAGTGATTTATTAAAGTATTATTGGTTTTTCTATGAATGTAAGTGATTAAATAAATGAATGTTTAAAAGTGATCTTTTAAAAGTATAACTTGACTTGGAAATGTAAAATTGGTTTTTAGTTAAGGTTTAAGTTAATTAAAAAAAAATTAGTTTATTTGAGAAATGGAGGAAATATAAGTGTTAAGTTGCTTATTTAAAAATATGTAGAATTAGAAACTTTTACACTTGAATTTATTTTGTAAATTGTTGAAAATTGGATGTAAGTATAAGAAATTTATTGTATAAAAATAATATGTTAAATGATATGTTAATGAACATTTTACATGTTAAAATATGATTTTAAAAATGTTTATTGGTTTTAAATTGAAGTTTATTATTGGCTGGAAATACACTAAAACCTGAAATTAACTTTTAATAGCATTCAGAAATGCTATAATTTCTGAATTTAACTAAAATTGTGTAAAAAGAGCTATTACAGCATTTCTGAAATGTGTAGTTGCTGTAATTGAACTTATAGGCTAATATTGGACTCAGGTCTATTGTAGCATTCTCTGGAAATGCTTTAGTGGTCTGCAGTCTTTGCTGAAATCAAATTTAAACCTTGTTTTGAAATCTGAGCTGCCGCAGCATTTCTGGAAATGCTGTCTTTGCTGTTTTAAACTAAAATTTAACTAAAAATGAGTTTTAACAGCAGTGTTTAAGTGCTGTCTTTGCTGAATTAAAATGTTTTCAAGTGTAACTTATAACAGCTTTTTTCTAAATGCTGCGAAAGGCTGAAATTTTAATAAATATGATTTTTCACCTAGTAAATGAGCTCAGAATAACTTGAAACTTTGAAATTTGAATACTTGAATTGAAAGAATAATAAATCCACTTCTAAAATGATTTAACTGAATAAATTAAATTTGAAATGAATCATTTTAAAAGGGGGTTCGAATTTTAATAAATGAATGTTATCTTTGGTTTTAAAAGATACTTAAATTGGATATTTCGATTTGAATTTCAAATAATGATTCGAAAGGAAAGTTGAAAGATCGATATTTTTGATATTGAAATGATTTGGAAATGATATAATTTTTATTTGGTAAAGATTTGGATTGAAAAGGATATATTATTTTGAAGTGTGAAAATATTGTTTTAGAGTTATAACCACGGATTATAACGATTGGTAGTTAAAGAGACCAGGATCAGATATTGTCTTGTAGCCGGCCAATACCGAAAACCACTTTAACAACTGTGTACGCGGTGGAGATTCCAGAATGAAGTATGATGGTGGCGACGTTCTCGAGGTATACGTGGACCCAACTCCCGTGAGTTGGCATATATGACTAAAACAGGAGCTATACCGGGCTACACAAAGGGTCGCACCCTTGCATCGAGCATGCTCCATCGGAAACCATTATATTACTTTTGTGATTCGATATGGTGGCGCCACTTTGATTCGGGGGTATGTCTCGAGGTGGGCGGAAGCTGCTGGCTTGCCGTCACCGCCGGTCCGGGAGTGCAAACAGTGTATCCACCCTGGCATTGCCTCGCGTGCCTTGTCATATCCTGATATCGAGCCCACTACGATTTTGGTTTTAAAGATCCGACCGCGTTAAAGTTAAAATTGACCAATTTTATCATTTTTATATTTCTCAATCAATAACCATGTTTTAAAACAAATTAAAAGTCAATTTAAAGTCAATTCACATATCGATTTCAGTATTTTCCTAAATTCCATTCAAATTCAGAATTTAAAATTTAATTTCCAAAATTTCTATTAAACTAAATTAACAAATCATTCTTTCATTCATTATTGTCACAAAGATGGATTTAACATTGGATTCAAAGCTATTACACTAATATTCTCATATACCATCTAGTTTCAATTAACGTAATATTAATATCCAATTCTACTTATTTGTAATAAAACCCAATTGTTTAATTTTTAAATTCCAATAAATAAACAAATCTTGATTTATAATCTTTTCGTTTACCAATATTCATATTATAAAATAGAATTTACATTATCTTCAATTATTAATTACCATTAGTTAAGATCTTAACATTTGTTCCATAAATTTATTTGCCCTGAATTAGTTACTGCATTTATCTGATTCCAATTTCGTAATCACATTCAATCCATTAATTGGTATTGCATTGGCATTTAAATTTATTTGCTTATATCAACATTATTACCATTAATTGCAAATGGATTACCAATTTTTAGTCACTGCCCTAAATAACTAATGTATATTAATCCACATTATTCCCAAGTTACAAATTTTGAATTAATTACTATTTATTATTATTGCTCCACTGATTAATTCAATATCTACATTGATTTTTCTTATATAAATTTATTACCCATATTAATTAAGGTTTTAAAACAAAAATTTCCTTAATATATAAAATTTAACAACTATTAAACATGGTATTACATTTCACATAAATGTAACATTTATTTAGGATTAAATTTCCAATTCCATCAAAACAGGTAACTTATAATTATTTGATATCATCGGCTATCAATCACATTCTCACAAGTTCAAATCATTTCCAAACCAATGTTTTAATTTCTTACTAACATTGATTATACCCAGTTACCATTCACTATATATTTTGGTCAATTTCACACGTTATTTGAAATTAAAGTCTCAATTAAACTTATTTATTTTACAAATAAACTACATTCACTTCATCCTATTTCCTTTATATCTTGTGACTATTGCCTTATTCTCATTAATATACATCAAGGTTCATTAGATTCAATTGACTCCCGTTTTAATTATTACAATAATTACTATCCTTGCTTTTACTTAATCACTATTTATTATTATGAACTCATTAATTAATTCACTAATTGCCCTCGTTTTCTTATATTCAATTTATTACCAAATATTTCTATTTACATTCCATTATAACCTAAACAGTCATTTCAATCAATTTGAATTAGATTAAAATGGTTATTTATCAACTGCCATTGACATTACTACCTAATTCAGGTACAGTTACTATTTATCAATATATTATTACATAGGTAAATTAAATTCTTGTCTTTAATTAATTATTTTAAATTTTATATCCAAGTGCAACAATTAACACTATTTCTTTATTGGGATTTCACTTAAATTTTCAACAAATAGGTTTAATAACCATTTATACAATTCATTATTAACATTTATTTCAATATACATTACAAATTTTTTTATTCCATTCTAATTTAAATTCGAAAATCTAATTAAATTAATCGATTTTATTTATCAAAATTTACGGGTCGTTACACTCTCTCCCACTCAAAACTTTTCGTCCCCGAAAAGGAAAAGAAGAGAATAGAAGGATTAAGAAATCAATATATCTTACTTAAAATATTAAATTTATAAACAAATAAATTTACAAAATCAATTACTTTAAATAAAATATACAAATTTACAACCATTAAATCTTTTATACTTAAATTATTAAAGTTTGGAAAACATTTTCAAAAAATTTCTAAGCCCAAAAATTTGTACAGAAAATTTCGGCAGAGTCTCCTTTGTACAGAGAGGCTCGGGAGAAAATATAATATCAAAATAACAATATATAACTTATATTTTCCAAAATAGTATATATCCCAACACGGGAAAAACAATATAATAGCGCTATAAAACGTAATCCGAAAACGTACCTATTCGTCGGGCAATTAACGCTTAATTATGAAACCAAAAGCAGTAGCAATTGCTTGCATAACCTGTATTTCACGAAAAGGTTAACAATTATATAAAATGAAATATTTAAGGTTGTTTCAACCGAAAACAAACAAATCAATACAACTAACAACCACTTGCAACAAGTCATACAACCATAAAAATCAACACAAATCAATCATTCATTCATATCAAACAAAACAAATAGTAGTTCAGGCTCAAAACTTTAAATTGTACGGAAAGAAAAATAAAGTACTAAGCGTACCCTTCACTCAACAGTCTTAGGTGACACTAAATAGATTATTCATACCTTCCAAACAGATTTAAAGTATCCTTGCCCAAACTACCGTAAACCAAACAAACAACAATCTCAACAATAGATTAAGTTTATTCTTATTAATTCCATTCATCCTTTTGTTGTTTGATTTCCTTTTTATTCATATAATGATTTGTCTTTTTATTTTACATTTATTTCTTGCAAATTTTCTTTTTCTTAGTTTCATTTGTCCATTTATTTCTATCCGCTACTAACAAATTCATTTTCTTTTATCCATATAATGCAAATTTCTTATATTTACATTACATTCATTTATTCATTACTTAATCTCATTTATTTACAGTATTCATCTTCCTATTTATTCTAATTATAAATATTTACTTAAGTTTTAATTACTTTCCTATACTACTTAATTCCCATCAAATTAATTTAACTAGTAGCCTTTCAATTATACTTAAGTTTATAACTATTTTCATGTCAAATTTCTTATTTATAAAGCAAATTTTATTGAACACTTTCATTATTTACTTCCAATGCCTCAAATTTATTACTTGTATAACATCTATTACATCTTCTTATTAACATTTCAACTTTTATATCTTTTTGGTAAGTTATGTATATGCCTTTAAGGATGTAATAGAAAGTTACCCAAGTTTATTTCTATTACTTTTAATTAACTGAATGTTCAACAATATTATTCTTTTTTCATTCCTGACCAGGCATTTAATCTCTTATTTTATTTAAAGATTCCAATTATTCATTAACTACCATTTCGCTGCCCTAATTAAAACTATTAATTATCGGAAACTTAAGAATTTAAATACCGAGTTTAATTTCAAACCATTTTCAAATAATAAATAAACATATACTTACAATTTATATCCAATTATATTTAAAACAATTTAAAATTTCCATTTGTTTATCAAAATGAATCTGCAGTAAAACTACTATAAAGATCTTTCCACTTCGAAACCCGAAAATGAATGTCGATGATGCGTGCACTCATCACCGAAATTATTATCCAGCGACAAAGAGGGTAGTACAGAATTTTTCTTTTCGAAATTCCTTTTTAAAATAATTCTTTCAATTTATATTGAAATATCTATATCAGAGAATACTTCTAATACTATTATTACTATATTCCCAAAATCATTAGAAAGAAGTTTTCAAAACCCCGGAACTTAAGTTCTAAAATTTCCAATTTTTATTCATTTTGTTTTCAATCTTATTTCAACTATTATTTATAAATTTCGTTGCCTACAACCAATTTATTGCACCCAAATATATATATATATATATATATATATATATATATATATATATATATATATATATATATATATCCTTTATAAAAAGTTTATTTTATATATATATAGAAAATATAATAGGCAAAATTATTTCATTTATCTATACTAAAAACAAATATTATGTCGGTCTGTCCTATTAAGTGTTTTGAAACCCCTATTGATGTCACAGCGTCCCATGCACCAATCAGAGTTTATAAATATAAAACGGAACAAATTAATACAACATCAAAACCTTTTTATAACACTAACAAGTACGCTCTCTCATATATATACACTCAGCGACTCTCATAGGGTATTACTACCCTATTAATAAAGAGTCAGACCCTACAAAACTAAGGTTTATCGCTAAACCAAAGCTCTGATACCAGATGTAACGTCCCGCCTTTTCGCACGCTTTAAATCGAAGGTAAACCACACACGTCAGACTTAAAACATACAAAAGGGCGGAATGTTATGGGGTAAATAAGAAAAACAGAGAAGAGAAAAAAACTAAACAGAATCTCACAGCGGAAGGATAAAATATGATAATCAATATACAGTTCATAAAACTGTATACAAAACATTTGATTTTTCTTTATACAATAAATATCAGAGTTCACATACCAAAGGATAATAACACTCCAGCGGAATAAAATGGTTGTAGTGGAATAATATAGTAGATAATAGTACTACAAATCTTCGTCTTCGTCCTCCGGAATAAAAAATCTTCAAATCCTGAAACGCTCGGACTGATCCGAGCGAATTGAAAAACAAAACATTCGAGTCAGAACTAAAAGATCTTATGTAAGTTAAATCAACAGGAATAAATATGAGTGCAGTAACTTAAGAGATGCTCGGGATTTACATCTCTTAAGGATCCGTTAAACTATTTACTATGTAGCATATTTCGCTATTATAATAGTGTCTAATTGTAAAATAAACTTACTTTAAAATGGCGTTAAGAGGTTACCCATATAGCCCTTAACACAGAATATATTCTCATAGTCTATACAGTACCGTAATCTCCCCCGTATTGGGCGTCGACAGAGGGCACTCCATAGGTATGCTACAAAACAAAATCGTATAAGGCACGCTAGGGTAGGTGACACGGCACAACTAGGCAATGCCCGTGCAGATATACCAATTACGCTTCAGGGTCGGTGGTAACGCATAGCCGCAGCTACCGCCCACCTCGAGCCACATCCCCTAATCAAAGAAATCAAAAGTGGCCACCGAATAAATCCAAAGTCAGAGTAGAATATCGAAGCGATGTGTCCGATAAAAGGGGCTACCTTTTT
The DNA here is from genome assembly GCA_030765085.1 of Allium cepa. Lineage (NCBI taxonomy): Eukaryota > Viridiplantae > Streptophyta > Magnoliopsida > Asparagales > Amaryllidaceae > Allium > Allium cepa. Next base: position 754,790,215 of record CM060937.1, on the reverse strand, counting down.
AACCCGTCAATCGCTTCTGTTTTAGCCACCTTATGCCACCTCACGGGAGTTGGGTCCACGTATTTACCTAAAAGGAAACGCCGCCACCATCCTACTTCATTCTGGAATCTCCAACACGTACATGGTTGTTAAAGTGGTTTTCGGAGTTGGCAGAGAGTATGACAACTTCCGATCCCGGTCTCTTCAACAACCAATCGTTATTATAACACCGCGGTCTTTAAAAATAGTTTATACTTTAAAACCAGAATAAAATATTCATTTCCAAAACCATAAAAATACGATATCATTTCCATTTAAACCCAAGTCAATATGATATCATTTTATTTCAAAAATATATCCTTTCTAAAACCATAAAATTTCAAAGTTCTAATATTCCTAAATCAACGCTTGAAATATAGCTTTTCGAAACATAAAACTTTGAATTTCGTAACTTTGAAACATATTACACCACTTAAATGGTTTAAATATTAAATTACTTTATTATAAAATAAAATAGCTTCCTCACCTTCACAAATCAATTTCAAATACGAATTTGAATTCCCAAATACCCATTTAAATTTCCATATTTTCAAAGCTTAAATTTTTCCACCATTTCAAACTTATTCTTTGATAATTTCATATGTATCAATTTTCAACTGCTATTATTTAGATTCGGAATGTTTGCTTAATAAATCAAATGTTATTTTAGTAACACAATTTAGACTCAAATAAACTGGGTTATTCTTTCGATTTAATTAACTTGATAATATTCATTTAATCAATTGGATATTCATTTATGTACTCTAAATAAAAATCAAGTTATAAAATCATTAGTTTTAAATCTCAATTTATTAACATTTCAAATCAAATTCCCTTTTTCGAGGATAATTCATAAATTCTTTAATTCAAATCGAATTCCCATTTTACGTTCCAACCTAAATTTTTTATTTAAGTCATTATAACTCTATAAATAAATTTAAATAAATACTTAACCGTATTATGTCTTAATAAAGTTAAACCTATAGTATTAAACTTCTTTTTCCCCTTTAAACCAAATTCATACATAGCTTGAAACCGGGAATTCAATTTTATATAAAATAACATTTATACAATCCAAATCAATATCTCATCAAACCGTATTTTTCTTCACAAAACCATAGAAAAATCATTTCAAAATACTTTTATATATAAACCGCGGTGCCTGTATATAATTTTCTATCCTATGGTCAAGTGATACGGATATTTATCATTTCAATCCGTAATTTAAAAATAAAAAAAATTACGGTTATATATCATTTCAAACCGCAACCCCGAATGAATTGAAAATGCATGATAACTTGCAGTTTTTTACAATAAAATACAGCATTCATTCATACAATATCAACCATCAACCATTTATCACAATCATCATCAAATTCAAACAATAGCATCAATAAAGAACGGATAATAAACAACAGGTATTAAATAACTGTTTAACTGGCAATTTATATGCAATGAACAATTAATTAACAATTTAACTGGCAGTTGAATGCAATGAATAAAATAAATAGCAAATTAATTTAAACAAATGAAATTTAACTGAGATGATGAATAAAAATATGCCAAACAATCATAAATAAATTTCTACTCATATCACAAATCAACTTAACAAACATAAGAAATTTTTAGGAGTTGTGAGTGGGTTAAAAACACTTACCTTTTGAATTTAAATCGAATTTAAAATCCGATTTAAACCCAAAAATTTGACAGTCTCCGAATCCGTCCAAACCAGCGCCAATATATCCGGAATTTTATTACGATCCTAGCAAAAAAATTACGCGTGAAACGAAGTTCGTATTGTGAAAGTTATTGCATTAAACGAGTTGAAAATCAAAATAAAATAAATAAATCGAACACCAACCATTTCAGCTACACATCACCCCCCCCCCCACCTTCTCTCTCTCCCCCACGCGTTCTTCCCTCTACAGAGAACACGCACGCATACACGGCCGAGACCCCTACTTTGACTGCCTCCTACGAACGCCATCGATCGCCAACGACCACGTCGCCACCGCCGGAATACTCGCCTAGGTTTCCTCTTCCACCACCATCGGACCGAACGCCTGAAACTTCACCTGCCGCCGCTTATTTAGCGTGCCGAAACCCTAATTTAGAAATTCCGGACAACTCTGGTCGAGATAGGCCAAACGACCACCACCCATTGACGCCTGAAGCCATGCCTAACAAAACCCATGTCTTGATTTCGACAATTAGATCCAAAATCGGAAAACCCCAATTTGACGCTTAGGGTTCACAAATTTCGAGCTTTGTCCTAGATTTCTAGCTGAAACGAGCATCAATTGCAGAAACAGATGCCACACGTAGATTCGTATCGATGAAATCTTCGATTCTATAATTTCGATGAATTTTTTCGAAGAGTTTGAATTTTGAAGTTTGATCTGATTTGGAATTGTGTTTGAATCTAGAGTTTGTTTGTTTGCCATTGAGGAGGAGAGAGTTGAGATGTACGTACAGACAAACGAGAATTAGGAAGGCTAGGGTTTATAGCAGGATACTTATAGGGATATTTATAGGCAGAATTGAAAATAGAATAGATGGATAAAACAGATATACGCGCTAACGCCAAAGTGGCCCAAAAAGCCCATTTCGACTCCGGAACGAAATTGGGTCAACCTATATGTCAAAATAGACGTTTTAAAATATTTTAAATGCAATGGAAAAGGTTTCAGCTTCAAATTGCATCGTATGAAGAAGTTATACTAAAATCAATATTTTCAAATTGATTCAATTTATCAATTTCAAGGCGTTTCGCTTTCGTACGATCAAATGACAAGTCCGATCTCTACGAAACTTGAAACCCTACAAAAATTCACCAATACGGATCAGATGAAACTGGTTTCGTCGAAATCTGAGTCGGTGGCCAAAATGGCTATTTTTACATTAATTAAATAAATAATTAATTAATTAATAATATCCAATTTTTAATTTCAATCTTAAAATTGACCAATTTTATCATTTTTATATTTCTCATTCAATTACCATGTTTCAAAACAAATTGAAAGTCAATTTAAAGTTGATTCACTTATCGATTTCAGTATTTTCCTAAATTCCATTCAAATTCAGAATTTAAAATTTAATTTCCAAAATTTCTATTTAATTAAATTAAAAAATCATTAATCCATTCATTATTGTCACATAGATGGATTTAGCATTGGATTCAAAGCTATTACACTAATATTCTCATATACCATCTAGTTTCAATTAATGTAATACTAATATCCAATTCTATTTATTTGCAATAAAACCCAATTATTTAATTTTTAAATTCCAATAAATAAACAAATCTTGATTTACAATCTTTTTGTTTACCAATAGTCATATTATAAACTGGAATTTACATTATCTCCAATTATTAATTACCATCAGTTAAGATCTTAACATTTGTTCCATAAATTTATTTGCCCTGAATTAATTACTGCATTTATCTCATTCCTATTTCGTAATCACATTCAATCCATTAATTGGTATTGCATTGACATTTAAATTTATTTGCTTATATCAACACTATTACCATTAATTGCAAATGAATTACTAATTTTTAGTCACTACCCTAAATAACTAATGTATATTAATCCACATTATTCCCAAGTTACAAATTTTGAATTGATTACTATTTATTATTATTGCTTCACTGATTAATTCAATATTTGCATTGGTTTTTCTTATATAAACTTATTACCCACATTAATTAAGGTTTTAAAACAAAATTTTCCTTAATATATAAAATTTAACAACTAATTAAACATGGTATTACATTTCACATAAATGTAACATTTATTTACATTTATTAAGATTAAATATCCAATTCCATCAAAACAGGTAACTTATAATAATTTGATATCATCAGCTATCAATCACATTCTCACAAATTCAAATATTTCCAAACCAATTTTTTAATTTCTTACTAACATTGATTATACCCAATTACCATTCACTATATATTTGGTCAATTTCACACGTTATTTGAAATTAAAGTCTCAATTAAACTTATCTATTTCACAAATAAACTACATTTCACTTCATCCTATTTCCTTTATATCTTGTGACTATTGCCTTGTTCTCATTAATATACATCAATGTTCATTAGATTCAATTGACTCTCGTTTTAATTATTACAATAATTACTATCCTTGCTTTTACTTAATCACTATTTATTATTATGAACTCATTAATTAATTCACTAATTGCCCTCGTTTTCTTATATTCAATTTATTACCAAATATTTCTATTTACATTCCATTATAACCTAAACTTTCGTTTCAATCAATTTGAATTAAATTGAATTCGTTATTTATCAACTGCCATTAACATTACTACCTTAATTCACGTACAGTTACAATTTATCAATATATTATTACAAAGGTAAATTAAATTCTTGCCTTTAATCAATTATTTTAAATTTTATATCCAAGTGCAACAATTAACACTATTTCTTTGTTGGAATTTCATTTAAATTTTCAACAATTAGGTTTAATAACCATTTATACAATTCATTATTAACATTTATTTCAATATACATTACAATTTTTTTTTATTCCATTCTAATTTAATTTCGAAAATCTAATTAGATTAACCATTTTATTTATCAAAATTTACGGGTCGTTACACTCTCCCCCACTCAAAACTTTTCGTCCCCGAAAAGGAAAAGAAGAGAAAAGAAGAGAATAGAAGGATTAAGAAACCAATATATCTTACTTAAAATATTAAATTTATAAACAAATAAATTTACAAAATCAATTACTATAAATAAAATTTACAAATTTACAACCATTAAATCTTTTATACTTAAATTATTAAAGTTTGGAAAACATTTTCAAAATTTTTCTAAGTCCAGAAATTTGTACAGAAAATTTCGGTAGAGTCTCCTTTGTACGGAGAGGCTCGGGAGAAAATATAATATCAAAATAACAATATATAACTTATATTTTCCAAAATAGTATATATCCCAACACGGGAAAAACAATATAATAGTGCTATAAAACGTAATCCGAAAACGTACCTATTCGTCGGTAACTAACGCTTAATTATGAAACTAAAAGCAGTAGCAATTTCTTCCATAACCTGTATTTCACTTATATAATCCGAAAAGGTTAACAATTATATAAAATGAAATATTTAAGGTTGTTTCAACCCTAAACAAACAAATCAATACAACTAATAACCACTTGCAACAAGTCATACAACCATCGCATAAAAATCAACACAAATCAATCATTCATTCGTATCAAACAAAACAAATAGTTGTTCGGGCTCAAAACTTTAAATTGTACGGAAAGAAAAATAAACTACCAAGCGTACCCTTCACTCAGCAGTCTTAGGTGACACTAAGTAGATTACTCGTACCTTCCAAACAGATTTAAAGTATCCTTGCCCAAACTACCGTAAACCAAGCAAACAACAATCTCAACAATAGATTAAGTTTATTCTTATTAATTCCATTCATCCTTTTATTGTTTGATTTCCTTTTTATTCATATAATGATTTGTCTTTTATTTTACATTTATTTCTTCCATTTTTTTTTCTTAATTCATTTGTTCATTTATTTCTATCCGCTACTAACAAATTCATTTTCTTTTATCCATATACTGCAAATTTCTTTTATTTACATTACATTCATTTATTCATTACTTAATCTCATTTATTTACAGTATTCATCTTCCTATTTATTCTAATTATAAATATTTACTTAAGTTTTAATTACTTTCCTATACTACTTAATTCCCATCAAATTAATTTAACTAGTAGCCTTTCAATTATACTTAAGTTTATAACTATTTTTATGTCAAATTTCTCATTTAAAAAGCAAATTTTATTGAACACTTTCATTATTTACTTTCAATACCTCAAATTTGTTACTTGTATAGTATATATTACATCTTCTTATAACATTTCAACTTTTATGTAACGACCCAGAATTCCTGTCATTTGCAATTCGTATATTTAATTGATTTTAAATATTAACAAGTAAAATTTGTAAGTCGAATGAATTTTATATCGAATATCTAGATTTAATTGGATAATTAAATCGATAATTTAATATTTGAAATTACAGAAATAATTGAAAATTGGGTTTAATGTGATTAAAATTGATTTGTAAAGTTGTATTAAATCATATTAGAGTTAGAATGATGTTATAGAGCTTTTAAAATTGAATTAAAAGCTAATTTGGGGAAATTGAATATTTTAATATTTAATTGAAGATTAAAAATAGCCATTTTTCAAACAGTCTCGGATTTCGACGAAACTAGTTTCATCGGATACGTAATGTTTAATTTTTGTAAGATTTCAAATTTCGTGTCAATCGGATTTACGGTTTGGCCGGGGCAAGCTAAAACGCACTGAAATCGGTTTAAGTGAATTTTGAATTTAAATAGTCAATTCGAAAGCCTATCTTCCAAATACGATCGAATTGACTTTCGATATATATTCCGTTGCGTTCGGAATGGGGGTAAAACATTATAAACACCATGCGGCACCTTCGTTTGGAGTTCGAAAAAATCTCGGATGAATAGTGTTTTGGCGTTTTTCTATATAAGGACATCAAATTTTCACTTTTGCAAAGCAATTAGGGTTTCAGGCCCTAGCCGCCACCTCCATTTACACGACCAGAAATTCACCTCCTTCCTCCTTATTTTTCTTCCAATCCGTAAATAATTAGAGAAAATCTTCAACTACAACTTCGTAGAGGGCGAAGAGAGCTTTCATTTCAACGGCTATGATCGCAAATTTCGCCACGGATCGATTGCAAAAGAGGTTTGAATGCATGAAGTTGCGCACGTTTTTCAACGCAGGAGGGGTGACTGAGCTTGCAGTGCTCGCGGCTGAGGGTGGCTCTCGTGATGGGGAATTGAACGATGGCCTTTGATCGTGTTCTCTTCGCTTGAGATGGCCGCGGCAATTAGGGCAAAGTGGCGTCGTGGGTTTCTTTTGAAACCTGGAAGATACGAACGGAGGAGAAGATGAAGTCCACGGCCAAGATTTGTTGCTCCAGAAATCAACGGCCGAGATGATAGAAGGGTTTGAAATTTAAAATAAAATTGTATATATATATATATATATATATATATATAGATTAAATCGTTTAAACTTTAAAAAGGTATAACTTGTTCATACGAGGTCCGTTTTTGACGAAACGACTTGCCTCTGGTTCGTATGGACGAGCACTACGCAATGGAGCGGGATTGGGATTTATTTGAGCTAGTGGAATTTTGGGTAAAATTTAGACACGTGTTTAATTTTACTCGGAACGAAACGCTGCAATTGTTATTGGAAGCTAGGTGAGAACTTCTCACTCAATCGAATTTGTTTCAATTTAAATTTTAAATAGTTAAATTTAAAATTGCTTGATTGTGTGATTGAATGATGATTGCTATCTATTGTATTGAAATAGACCTTATACGCCGCATATTAAGCGGAGGTTATTATATTAAACACATATACCGCGATATTCCATCTTGAAGTGGAATTCGTATTATATATATGTACTTTGTAACGACCCAGGATTTTTATTAATTTAAATTTGAATATTTAATTAATTTTAAATATTAATAAGTGAATTTATAAGTCAAATAAATTTTTATTTGAATTATTGGATTTAATTGAATAATTAAATCAATAAATTAATATGTTAAATTATGGAAATAATTGAAATTAGAGTTAAATATGATTAGAAATGATTTGTAAAATTTTATTTGATCATATGGAAGTTAGAACGATATTTTAAAACTTTTAAAATCGAATTAAAAGTTAATTTGTGAAAATTGAATATTTTAATATTAAAATCGACTAGTGAAAATAGCCAATTTTTGAACAGTCTGAGAATTGAACGAAACCAGTTCCATTGGATCCGTAATAGTTAGTTATTACCGGATTTCAATTTTCGTGTCAATCGGAGCTATCGTCTGATCGTGGCAGCTCGAAACGCATCGAATTGTTTTTAATATTAATTTAGCAAGTTAAAATAGCCATTTTTCAAAAAGTCTCGGATTTCGACGAAACCAGTTTCATCGGATCCGTAATATGATATTATTGTAAGGTTTCAAATTTCGTGTCAATTGGATTTACCGTTTGTCCGGTACAAGTTAAAACGCCTAGAAATCGATTTAAATCGGTTTAATTTAAATTGAGCGTTTGTAGCCATAACTCGCACAGATATCCGAATTAGCTTTCGAAACATGTTCCATTGTGTCCGGAACGTGGGGTAAACCCTAGAAACGCTGGTTACGACGCGTAAATCGGAGTTCGGAATTTCCGGGATGAATAGTGTTTCGTCGGTTCTTTATAAATAGCCCTTCACTCTAAAAAAATAAAAAAAAATATATCTAAACCCTAATTTTAACTGCAGCCGCCTCTAACATTTTCTAAGGCCAGTATTTCTCCTCTTTCTTCCTTCAATCACTCACAATCCGTTGACATTCACGCGAAGTGTTCAACAGCAACATTGTAGAGCAAGGCGAGAGCTAGAGATCCATACGGTGATGATCGTGTTTGGAGCGACGTGGAGGGAGCAATTGGGGCCGAAACCTGCAGATTTCGCACGCATTTCGAGGAGTCTAGAGCTGGCCGAACTTCAGGTGGTTGGTGGTGGAGGTAGCTCTCGCGAAGGGCTTCGACATGGCAGTGGTTTGATGAGGTTTAGTTGAGTATTGATGGTGCAAATCAAAACCCTAGTTGCTTGTTGATGGGTTGGGTGGTGCGGCCCTGATCTGTAGAAAAGGAACGTGAAGAAGATGAAGGGGGGGACGGCCTGGATTCAATGGGGAAGGATCATGTGGCTGTGATGAGTTTAGGTTTATAATTTTAAAGTTTGTGTTGTAAATTTAAGTTATAAAATCGTGTAACTTCAAAAATTCATAACTTTTTCATACGAGGTCGAAAACGCGCGAAACCAGTTGCGTTGGAATCGTATGGACGGGCACTACGCGATGGAGTTTGTTTGGAGTCGTTTGGAGTTAGTGAGAATTTTGGGTAAAATTAAACGTCCGTTTAATTTTATTCGAAATAAATCGCTAAAACGAAATTGAAATCAAGGTGAGAACTTCTCACTCAATCGAATCACTTTCGATTTTATTTTAAATAGTTAGATTTAAAATATTTGAATGCATGTTTGAATGATGATTGATATCTATTGATTGTTAAAATAGACATTATACGCCGTTAGTAAGCGGATGTTATTTATTAAAAACATATACCGCGAATATTTCATAAACAGTGAAATTGGTATTATATATAATAGCAATATATATATATATATTGGCATATGTATATATTGGAGTTATTGATTTCCCGCATTTTTTGTTTAGCGGATGAGACCCTATTGCGCCGTTATTAAGCGGATAATATTTAAATCCCATATACCGCGATAATTTCGTACTGGAGCGAAATTGGTATTGTGCTAATGTTTGTGAATGCAGGAAAACAGGTTGGAGGGATCCAACTGGATTCCTCAACAGTATTTATTTGATTTCAGATATTTTGATATTTGATGGATTATCATATCGATATACGATGTCGTTGTTGTCGTGATTGACTATTTGGTATGTAGCATCATTGGACCAAATTTGGAATTTTAAAATGATTTTTGAAAGAAAACGTTTATAAAATATTTTTGGAAATTGATTCATTTTAAAATAAATAAACGTATAATTTCTAATGTTATAAAAATTATGATTTTTGAGAAATATAGTTAAAAACTGATTTTTGAGAATATGATGCTAATGATTCTATAAAATAGTTTAATCGAGATTTTTGAATTCATTATTATAAAAAGCTTAAATATAGGATTTATGAAATTTAATTATTTTATAAATCAAAATGGTGAAATTTTAAAGGAGATTAAATATGTTTTAAAGAATAATATAAATTGACTTATATTAAGAGATTTATAAATGGATATTTATAAATTGAAATATTGACATTATAAAACGAGTTTTTATAAGTATTTGAATGAAGTGAAAATAAATTTTGCAAATAGAAATGGAATTCATAAAATTAAAAATGGTGAAGTCATAAATGAAATTTATAAATAGTAAGATTTATAAATTTTATAAAGTTATTAAAAGAATAGATTTGAATAAATAATTGAATCTTATAAGTTATAAGATTTATAATTATGAAGTTCAAAGGAACGATTTTTGCAAACAAATAAATTATAAGCATTAACTTATAATGTGAACTTTTGTTTTATAATTGAGTTATAAATCGAATAGGTTAATAAAGGAGATTTATAAAAGGAAGTTGTTATAAATAAATAGAAATAGAATTTATAAACGTTGTTTTATAAATTCACAAACGACTTATTTTGATAAGTAAATTGTTATGATTTATTTATGGAGTTATATTCACATTTTGACTGTGAATAATCCTTTAAATAAAATGAATAAAAGGATGAAAATTGTTAACGTAGTATATTCACGTTTTTGAATAGTGAATAATATGTTAAAGAAAATGTTTAGGATGTGATGTTTTAAACAGAATTAAAACGATCTAACGATGTTTTAAAATGTGTTGAGATTCGAAACCATAGATTTCAACATTTATTGTTGAAATAGACGTTTTCGAGAAATAAAAGGAAATAGTGGACTATAACACTGTTGTTATAGTAAATGATTTCCGAAAGGAAATGTTTTGTATAGTATTGGGATTTATATATCTATTTTAACTTCGAATCTCTATACTAGTGATTTTGGGTTGTCGTAACGATGTTTTACGCAACATTCGTTTTGGCCCAAATAAATATGTTAAGAGAATGATTTCCTTAAAAATGAAATATATACTTAATTTCGATTGAAGTATATTGAATGTTTTCCAAGTGTTGAAAATAAATAAAAATTGTGAATTACTTATGAATAAATAAGTATGGAAATGTTTTCCAATATAAAGTGAATATTTAGAGAATTTATCCTTTTGAAGATAAATTGAAAAGAAATTTTGAATATGAATAATTGAAATCGAATATTCATAGATATTTTGGATTTTAAATTCACTAAGGAATTTATAAAGGAAGTGGAATTTGTTTAAAAATAAATATTGATTTATTTTTGAAGTATTGAAATTTTATATCTAGTGAAGATATTTTGAAAAATAAATAATTTGAAAAATTATTTGGAAACTGGTGATGTGTGCATATCCATTGATAGTTCAATAACCGACTATCAATATTTCCCTTTGAATGGGTAATTGATGTGATTTGTTTGAATGTGAATGCCACACTTATTTTTGAATAAGCGTTCACTATTCGGGTTAACCGGGAAAGGACCATGGGGTCGTATAACCCATTCCGAATATGTGATACGTCGTTGTGAATTGCATTGAAGATCGGTGTTGAAGACCGAGTATTTGTGAAAGCGATAGGATGACCTATCGATTGTCTCTGCACTGGGTAGCTCCTGGTATAGAGATTTCCTTAAGTGATGGGAAATTCGATCGGGATTGTGAATACCCGGATTGCAAGGGCTTCGTAAGAAGTGCCTTCGGTTTTGTTCGAGCCCGGAACAGACTTATATGGATTGTATGTCTGACATTACAAATTGAGATGTAAAGCCGATTTCTTTCAAATATATTTCTGTTGGTGGCGGAGAATTTATTCTTTTAGCTTAACACCCTTCTCTGAGACGTACGTGCTCAGAGGTTATGTAGTTGAATGTTATCAACGATATATTCCCAATTTGGTAATGTGACATGCTGAGTGTTGCTGTAAATGATCATTGTGTTGATTATTTGTGATAGGATCGTTTATTTGATCGTCTATCTTTGTGATCATTTCTATGATCATTTGTTGACCCAAAACATGGCTTTTGTATAAAGTATGTTTTTGAGGACGTGACTTCGTCGAGCCTCACACCCCGTGAATGGTCAAAACAGGAAAGATGCGGCAAGGTTATGAGGGGTAGCGCTCTTTAGGATGTGTGCATTTCCTTCTGGAAAAGGGTGGTATCATGGTATGGAGCCCAGATACTTACTCATGTTGAAAACACTTTGTTATGATTGTGTGAATTGATTACGAGCGCTCGGTGAAAAGGTCCCAAAGGACCGGGGGATGGCATATTCGGTCAGTTGTTACTCAGTTAGGGGTAACCCGGCCTTGTGTTGGTAGAGATCCGGTTTGGTTCTCGAGGATGTCCATCCAGAGGCATTCTCATGTGGCAATGGGAAGTTCCTTGGCCTGATCATTCGTTGGAAATCCAAAGAAACAATACGAGACTTGTACGGTTTTAGTTGTATAACCTGCTATGGAATGTGGCGGTAACCTGCTATTGAACATAGTTAGCTATAGTAGGCATAGTTCGAAATGTCTATGCTGGCTAAGATTTATATTCTACTTTCGAAATGAATTTTTTCCTACACTATGCACTAGTAATAATATCAAATGTTCTTTTTAATGCGTATCAAGCATCTTTGGCTATAATAAGGAGAAATCTCCTCCGATTCTGCGTTTGCATTGTGTGTGTGTGCGGGAGGCCTTATGGTAGTCTCATTTTTAAAAGCATTGCGAATTGACTTTAAAAATATTCCTATATTTTGATTTTAAAGATAAATAAACTGTTTTGAGTTCTCACACCAGTCACATGACTGACTTGGAGTTTATTGTTTTCCTTCCTAAACTCTGGGTGCCCACCAATTTCTACACGGGCAGTCAAGAGTTAAGGTTTATTCAGGATATTCAGGAGTTGCTGGAAGCAAGATGGATGGCATGGCGTATTACTAGTTTATATAGTATTTCTTTTTCCGCTGTTTGATGTTGTTTGTTGTTGTTGTACACTCTGATGTTATGAAATGTAATGTATGAAATGTAATAACTGATATAGTTCTTTGTTTAAAGATTATTCATTTATCTATTATATGTTGTTCCGCTGCGAATTATGAGATTCTGATGTTGTTCTGTTGTGTTCTGTTCTGTTCTCTTTTTCTCTGTCATGTTCTGTTTTCTTTTCTCTTTTTTCTCTATTTTCTATCTATCTTTTTTCTCCTCTCTTCTTCTCTCTTTTTCTTTTTCTTAAACCATAACATTTCGGGTTTTTGGCCTTCAATTTCTCGGCAGTCGATAAAATGAGTATCGATGTTGAATTTTCGAAAGTCGAAAATTTCCGGGGCGTTACAATGTGGTATCAGAGCTTATGGTTAAGCGACAACCATGGTTCTGTTGGTTATTACTCATTAGAGATAGAGTCAGTAGTACTCTAGAATGAGTTTGAGGGTAATAATAGCTATGAGAGCGTATTTGTTAGTGAATATAAAATTGTTTTATATTGTGATGATTGGTTTATTGAGTGGCATATGAACTTTCGTCAGCGTGGTCCGCAAGACTATGCCGAAGGGGTTTCTAAACACTTGAATAGAACAATTCGACACAGTATTGATTTTAAAATTGGGTAAATGAAATAATTTTACCTTGAGTATATTATATATATAAAGGAATAATTTTTCAGAATTATTAAAGTGTATGTAAGTTGATTGTTTAGTTGTTTGAATAATCTAAATAAAAGAATAATTGTATATGTATAAAGAATTATAAGAGTATGAATTATAATTAAAGTGATTTACAATTGAAAAATAAACTTATATATATAAGAAGTGAAACTATATGAATATATTTATGAATATGAGTTGTAAATGAAAATGAATTTAAAGTTAAATGGAATATAACTTAATTGATATTGAATGAAGTTGATATTGGTATCAAAATAAATTATTAAAGTTAAGTGATGAATATAAACTTGAGTTATATAAATGAATTGGAAATTGAATTGGATTAAAGGATTGAATGTTAATCAATTGAATGTAAAATAAGTTGATATGAAATAATGAATGAAAGTGTTAATTCATTAAAATCTAATGTTATTAGAAGTTGAATAATTGAATGAATATAAGCAAAGGAATTTGGTTGTAATTAATAAACATTGATTGTTATATGATTGTTAGTTAATTGATTGAATATAAGTTCATTAAGTGTTAATGAAAGTGAATTAGCGAAATTGAAAGCTAAAGTAATTGAAATTCAATTGAAAGTAAATAAATTTGAATAGAATTGAATGTGAATTGGATTTAAATTAGTAAATGTTAACTAATTGAATGGAGGATGAATATTGATAAAATCCAATGTAAACAAATCAAATGTGATTAAATTGAAAACCATTTCATTGAATATTAATGAGAATATGAATGAATATTTATTGGTTATGGATGATAGTTGGTTGATGTTTGCATTTATTGCTTTAGTTGCATTTGCTATATTATATAGTTGTGATGTTGCTATATGTTGTATATTGAAATTATTTTCATATATGCATGTTCTCATGTTGTTCGTTGAGCAATTAGTAGGTGCGGATCGCGTTTGCTTCGCATTTGGAGCTCGCTTTCGCGCTATATTAGCCGTATATGCTTGCTAATAAAATATAAGGTACATATCTCGGATTAAATATCGCACTTTTACATTTTTTTCCCTTCGGGATGCCTCATTACTTGATGAGATGTATATTTGTGATATACATACCGTCATTTTTTTTTCGGATCGAGCCGCGCAAAGGAGACTATGGCGAATTTTTCCGGAAATTTAAGGCGTTAGAAATTTTTTTGAGAAAATGGGAAAATTTTGAAAACTATAAACTTTGATTTTGGAATTGAAGTCAAACAAGATAGTAATTGTTTTTGAAAAGATAACTAAGTATGATTTGAAAACTTAGTAAGTTATTGTAAGAAGTTTAATTATGAATTTTGGAAAATTAATAGATTCTGTAATTTTTCTTACTTGTTAATTTCGAGGACGAAATTCTTTTAAGGGGGGAAGATTGTAACGACCCAGGATTTTTATTAATTTAAATTTGAATATTTAATTAATTTTAAATATTAATAAGTGAATTTATAAGTCAAATAAATTTTTATTTGAATTATTGGATTTAATTAAATAATTAAATCAATAAATTAATATGTTAAATTACGAAAATAATTGAAATTAGAGTTAAATATGATTAGAAATGATTTGTAAAATTTTATTTGATCATATGGAAGTTAGAACGATATTTTAAAACTTTTAAAATCGAATTAAAAGTTAATTTGTGAAAATTGAATATTTTAATATTAAAATCGACTAGTGAAAATAGCCAATTTTTGAACAGTCTGAGAATTGAACGAAACCAGTTCCATTGGATCCGTAATAGTTAGTTATTACCGGATTTCAATTTTCGTGTCAATCGGAGCTATCGTTTGATCGTGGCAGCTCGAAACGCATCGAATTGTTTTTAATATTAATTTAGCGAGTTAAAATAGCCATTTTTCAAAAAGTCTCGGATTTCGACGAAACCAGTTTCATCGGATCCGTAATGTGATATTATTGTAAGGTTTCAAATTTCGTGTCAATTGGATTTACCGTTTGTCCGGTACAAATTAAAACGCCTAGAAATCGATTTAAATCGGTTTAATTTAAATTGAGCGTTTGTAGCCATAACTCGCACAGATCTCCGAATTAGCTTTCGAGACCTGTTCCATTGTGTCCGGAACGCGGGGTAAACCCTAGAAACGCTGGTTACGACGCGTAAATCGGAGTTCGGAATTTCCGGGATGAATAGTGTTTCGTCGGTTCCTTATAAATAGCCCTTCACTCTGAAAAAATAAAAAAAATATATCTAAACCCTAATTTTAACTGCAGCCGCCTTTAACATTTTCTAAGGCCAGTATTTCTCCTCTTTCTTCCCTCAATCACTCACAATCCGTTGACATTCACGCGAAGTGTTCAACAGCAACATTGTAGAGCAAGGCGAGAGCTAGAGATCCATACGGTGATGATCGTGTTTGGAGCGACGTGGAGGGAGCAATTGGAGCCGAAACCTGCAGATTTCGCACGCATTTCGAGGAGTCTAGAGCAGGCCGAACTTCAGGTGGTTGGTGGTGGAGGTAGCTCTCGCGAAGGGCTTCGACATGGCAGTGGTTTGATGAGGTTTAGTTGAGTATTGATGGTGCAAATCAAAACCCTAGTTGCTTGTTGATGGGTTGGGTGGTGCGGCCTTGATCTGTAGAAAAGGAACGTGAAGAAGATGAAGGGGGGGACGGCCTGGATTCAATGGGGAAGGATCATGTGGCTGTGATGAGTTTAGGTTTATAATTTTAAAGTTTGTGTTGTAAATTTAAGTTATAAAATCGTGTAACTTCAAAAATTCATAACTTTTTCATACGAGGTCGAAAACGCGCGAAACCAGTTGCGTTGGAATCGTATGGACGGGCACTACGCGATGGAGTTTGTTTGGAGTCGTTTGGAGTTAGTGAGAATTTTGGGTAAAATTAAACGTCCGTTTAATTTTATTCGAAATAAATCGCTAAAACGAAATTGAAATCAAGGTGAGAACTTCTCACTCAATCGAATCAGTTTCGATTTTATTTTAAATAGTTAGATTTAAAATATTTGAATGCATGTTTGAATGATGATTGATATCTATTGATTGTTAAAATAGACATTATACGCCGTTAGTAAGCGGATGTTATTTATTAAAAACATATACCGCGAATATTTCATAAACAGTGAAATTGGTATTATATATAATAGCAATATATATATATATATATATTGGCATATGTATATATTGGAGTTATTGATTTCCCGCATTTTTTGTTTAGCGGATGAGACCCTATTGCGCCGTTATTAAGCGGATAATATTTAAATCACATATACCGCGATAATTTCGTACTGGAGCGAAATTGGTATTGTGCTAATGTTTGTGAATGCAGGAAAACAGGTTGGAGGGATCCAACTGGATTCCTCAACAGTATTTATTTGATTTCAGATATTTTGATATTTGATGGATTATCATATCGATATATGATGTCGTTGTTGTCGTGATTGACTATTTGGTATGTAGCATCATTGGACCAAATTTGGAATTTTAAAATGATTTTTGAAAGAAAACGTTTATAAAATATTTTTGGAAATTGATTCATTTTAAAATAAATAAACGTATAATTTCTAATGTTATAAAAATTATGATTTTTGAGAAATATAGTTAAAAACTGATTTTTGAGAATATGATGCTAATGATTCTATAAAATAGTTTAATCGAGATTTTTGAATTTATTATTATAAAAAGCTTAAATATAGGATTTATGAAATTTAATTATTTTATAAATCAAAATGGTGAAATTTTAAAGGAGATTAAATATGTTTTAAAGAATAATATAAATTGACTTATATTAAGAGATTTATAAATGGATATTTATAAATTGAAATATTGACATTATAAAACGAGTTTTTATAAGTATTTGAATGAAGTGAAAATAAATTTTGCAAATAGAAATGGAATTCATAAAATTAAAAATGGTGAAGTCATAAATGAAATTTATAAATAGTAAGATTTATAAATTTTATAAAGTTATTAAAAGAATAGATTTGAATAAATAATTGAATCTTATAAGTTATAAGATTTATAATTATGAAGTTCAAAGGAACGATTTTTGCAAACAAATAAATTATAAGGATTAACTTATAATGTGAACTTTTGTTTTATAATTGAGTTATAAACCGAATAGGTTAATAAAGGAGATTTATAAAAGGAAGTTGTTATAAATAAATAGAAATAGAATTTATAAACGTTGTTTTATAAATTCACAAACGACTTATTTTGATAAGTAAATTGTTATGATTTATTTATGGAGTTATATTCACGTTTTGACTGTGAATAATCCTTTAAATAAAATGAATAAAAGGATGAAAATTGTTAACGTAGTATATTCACGTTTTTGAATAGTGAATAATATGTTAAAGAAAATGATTAGGATGTGATGTTTTAAACAGAATTAAAACGATCTAACGATGTTTTAAAATGTGTTGAGATTCGAAACCATAGATTTCAACATTTATTGTTGAAATAGACGTTTTCGAGAAATAAAAGGAAATAGTGGACTATAACACTGTTGTTATAGTAAATGATATCCGAAAGGAAATGTTTTGTATAGTATTGGGATTTATATATCTATTTTAACTTCGAATCCCTATACTACTTATTTTGGGTTGTCGTAACGATGTTTTACGCAACATTCGTTTTGGCCCAAATAAATATGTTAAGAGAATGATTTCCTTAAAGAATGAAATATATACTTAATTTCGATTGAAGTATATTGAATATTTTCCAACTGTTGAAAATAAATAAAAATTGTGAATTACTTATGAATAAATAAGTATGGAAATGTTTTCCAATATAAAGTGAATATTTAGAGAATTTATCTTTTTGAAGATAAATTGAAAAGAAATTTTGAATATGAATAATTGAAATCGAATATTCATAGATATTTTGGATTTTAAATTCACTAAGGAATTTATAAAGGAAGTGGAATTTGTTTAAAAATAAATATTGATTTATTTTTGAAGTATTGAAATTTTATATCTAGTGAAGATATTTTGGAAAATAAATAATTTGAAAAATTATTTGGAAACTGGTGATGTGTGCATATCCATTGATAGTTCAATAACCGACTATCAATATTTCCCTTTGAATGGGTAATTGATGTGATTTGTTTGAATGTGAATGCCACACTTATTTTTGAATAAGCGCTCACTATTCGGGTTAACCGGGAAAGGACCATGGGGTCGTATAACCCATTCCGAATATGTGATACGTCGTCGTGAATGTCATTGAAGATCGGTGTTGAAGATCGAGTATTTGTGAAAGCGTAGGATGACCTATCGATTGTCTCTGCACTGGGTAGCTCCTGGTATAGAGATTTCCTTAAGTGATGGGAAATTCGATCGGGATTGTGAATACCCGGATTGCAAGGGCTTCGTAAGAAGTGCCTTCGGTTTTGTTCGAGCCCGGAACAGACTTGTATGGATTGTATGTCTGACATTACAAATTGAGATGTAAAGCCGATTTCTTTCAAATATATTTCTGTTGGTGGCGGAGAATTTATTCTTTTAGCTTAACACCCTTCTCTGAGACGTACGTGCTCAGAGGTTATGTAGTTGAATGTTATCAGCGATATATTCCCAATTTGGTAATGTGACATGCTGAGTGTTGCTGTAAATGATCATTGTGTTGATTATTTGTGATAGGATCGTTTATTTGATCGTCTATCTTTGTGATCATTTCTATGATCATTTGTTGACCCAAAGCATGGCTTTTGTATAAAGTATGTTTTTGAGGACGTGACTTCGTCGAGCCTCACACCCCGTGAATGGTCAAAACAGGAAAGATGCGGCAAGGTTATGAGGGGTAGCGCCCTTTAGGATGTGTGCATTTCCTTCTGGAAAAGGGTGGTATCATGGTATGGAGCCCAGATACTTACTCATGTTGAAAACACTTTGTTATGATTGTGTGAATTGATTACGAGCGCTCGGTGAAAAGGTCCCAAAGGACCGGGGGATGGCATATTCGGTCAGTTGTTACTCAGTTAGGGGTAACCCGGCCTTGTGTTGGTAGAGATCCGGTTTGGTTCTCGGGGATGTCCATCCAGAGGCATTCTCATGTGGCAATGGGAAGTTCCTTGGCCTGATCATTCGTTGGAAATCCAAAGAAACAATACGAGACTTGTACGGTTTTAGTTGTATAACCTGCTATGGAATGTGGCGGTAACCTGCTATTGAACATAGTTAGCTATAGTAGGCATAGTTCGAAATGTCTATGCTGGCTAAGATTTATATTCTACTTTCGAAATGAATTTTTTCCTACACTATGCACTAGTAATAATATCAAATGTTCTTTTTAATGCGTATCAAGCATCTTTGGCTATCATAAGCAGAAATCTCCTCCGATTCTGCGTTTGCATTGTGTGTGTGTGCGGGAGGCCTTATGGTAGTCTCATTTTTAAAAGCATTGCGAATTAACTTTAAAAATATTCCTATATTTTGATTTTAAAGATAAATAAACTGTTTTGAGTTCTCACACCAGTCACATGACTGACTTGGAGTTTATTGTTTTCCTTCCTAAACTCTGGGTGCCCACCAATTTCTACACGGGCAGTCAAGAGTTAAGGTTTATTCAGGATATTCAGGAGTTGCTGGAAGCAAGATGGATGACATGGCGTATTACTAGTTTATATAGTATTTCTTTTTCCGCTGTTTGATGTTGTTTGTTGTTGTTGTACACTCTGATGTTATGAAATGTAATGTATGAAATGTAATAACTGATATAGTTCTTTGTTTAAAGATTATTCATTTATCTATTATATGTTGTTCCACTGCGAATTGTGAGATTCTGATGTTGTTCTGTTGTGTTCTGTTCTGTTCTCTTTTTCTCTGTCATGTTCTATTTTCTTTTCTCTTTTCTCTCTATTTTCTATCTATCTTTTTTCTCCTCTCTTCTTCTCTCTTTTTCTTTTTCTTAAACCATAACATTTCGGGTTTTTGGCCATCGATTTCTCGGCAGTCGATAAAGTGAGTATCGATGTTGAATTTTCGAAAGTCGAAAATTTCCGGGGCGTTACAAACTTGGAGTTGATTTTCCCGCATTATATAGCGGATGAGACCCTATTGCGCCGCATAATAGCGGATGATATTTTATATAAACCCATGTACCGCGATACCCCGTCTTGAAACGGGATTGGTATTGTGCTAACATCTGTGGATGCAGGAAAACAGGTTGGAGGGATCCAACTGGATTCTTCAAGTAATTGAATTTGTTTCAATGATTGTCTGTTGATTATTTATAATCTCTGTGTGATTATCTTGTGATTGAAATCGTTGAAGGCGAAAATTTAGCCGAATAAAATTCTGGTATCGTTAGATACCGTAAATAAATAAATAAATTGATTTTTGAAAAATTTAGGATGAATGTTTATATTAAAAATTATTTTTGAGAATTGGATAAACTTAAAAGAAGGAATTCTAAAAAAAATAAAGTTTTATTTTTAATCTTATTGAATAAAATTTCAAAAATATGGGAAAAGCTTAAATAAATGGATTTCGGGTAATATTATTCAAAGGTTGAAGAATTTGTTCAAAATACGGATTTTAAAGAGTTTGAAAAAATAAAAGAATAGGTTTTCTTTAAAAGGAATTTATTTTTAAAAGGAAATAAAATTTAAAACCCATTTGGGAATTGATTTTTGGTAATTGAATTTAAATCTTATGAAAATCCATTTGGAAATTATTAGGTGTTTTGAAAAGAATTTGGAATTAATTTGAAAATTGAATTGGGTTTACTAGAAATTGATTTCAATTTGAGATTTGAATGAGATTCACTTGGTATTTAATTTCTTGGAAAATCAATATGGAATTTGATTTGGTTGTTTTTGAAATCAATTGAAAAAATTGAATTGTTGTTGAAAGTGAATATTTGATTTGAAAATCGTATATCAGTGGATATTTGGAAATTAAAATTCACCATGGAATTTATAAAGGAAAGGGAAATTTGTTTAAAAATAAACATTGATTTATTTTTGAAGCGTGGAAATAAATTTACGGATTTAGAACGTAAATTTAAAGTACATCGGTTTTGCTTGATTATGTTCAGCCTGATAGGGGGTTCTCGCTTCTTATTAGGTAGCGAACGGATGATTCTTGCCCCTACATGTCCTTAGAGTGAAAGGGCTGGCTGTAGTCGAGAGGCTGGCCGTAAAAGCAAAGCGCGAGGTATCAGCAGTGTGAGCCACAGTGGGTATTATCCACTGGTTGCGTCCTGTTACATTTTATATCTTTTTGGTAAGTTATGTATATGCCTTTAAGGATGTAATAGAAAGTTACCCAAGTTTATTTCTATTTCCTTTAATTAACTAAATGTTCAACAATATTATTTTTTTCATTCATAACCGGGCATTTAATCTCTTATTTTATTTAAAGATTCCAATTATTCATTAGCTACCATTTTACTACCCTAATTAAAACTATTAATTATCGAAAACTTAAGAATTTAAATGCCGGGTTTAATTTCAAATCATTTTAAAATAATAAATAAATATATACTTACAATTATTATCCAATTATATTTAAAACAATTTAAAATTTCCATTTGTTTATCAAAATGAATCTGCAGTAAAACTACTATAATGGTCTTCCCACTTCGAAACCCGAAAATGAATGTCGACGATACGTGCACTCATCACCGAAATTATTTTCCAGCGACAAAGAGGGTAGTACAGAATTTTTCTTTTCGAAATTCCTTTTTAAAACAATTCTTTCAATTTACATTGAAATATTTATATCAGAGAATACTTCTAATACTATTATTACTATATTCCAAAAATCATTTGAAAGAAGATTTCAAAATCCCGGAACTTAAGTTCTAAAATTTCCCATTTTTATTCATTTTGTTTTCAATCTTGTTTCAACTATTATTTATAAATTTCATTGCCTACAACCAATATATTGCACCCAAATATATATATATCCTTTATAAAAATTTTATTTTATATATATAGAAAATATAATAGGCAAAATTATTTCGTTCACCTATATTAAAAACAAATATTATGTCGGTCTGTCCTATTAAGTGTTTAGAAACCCCTATTGATGTCATAGCGTCCCATGCACCAACCAGAGTTTATAAATACAAAACGGAACAAATTAAAACAATATCAAAACCTTTTTATAATGCTAGCAAGTACGCTCTCTCATATATATACACTCAGCGACTCCCATAGGGTATTACTACCCTATTAATAAAGAGTCAGACCCCACAAAACTAAGCTTTATCGCTAAATCAAAGCTCTAATATCGGATGTAACGTCCCGCCTTTTCGCATGTTTTAAATCGACGATAAACCACACAAGTCAGACTTAAAACATACAAAACGGCGGATTGTTATGGGGTAAATAAGAAAAAAAGAAAAGAGAAAAAAAACTAAACAGAATCTCATAGCGGAAGGATAAAATATAATAATCAATATGCAGTTCATAAAACTGTTTACAAAACATTTGATTTTTCTTTATACATAAATATAAGAGTTCACATACCAAAGGATAATAACGCTGCAGCGGAATAAAATGGCGTAGTGGAACAATATAGTAGATAATAGTACTACAAATCTTCGTCTTCGTCCGCCGGAATAAAATCTTCAACTCCTGAAACGCTCGGACTGACCCAAGCGAATTGAAAAACAAAACACTCGAATCAGAACTAAAAGATCCTATGTAAGTTAAATTAACAGGAATAAATATGAGTGCAGTAACTTAAGAGATGCTCGGGATTTACATCTCTTAAGGATCCGTTAAACTATTTACTATGTAGTATATTCGTTATTATAATAGTGCCTAATTGTAAAATAAACTTACTTTTAAATAGCGTTAAGGGATTACCCATATAGCCCTTAACACAAAATATATTCCCATAGTCTATACGGTACCGTAATCTCCTCCGTACTGGACGTCGTAAGAGGGCACTCCATAGGTATGGTACAAAACAAAATCGTATAAGGCGCGCTAGGGTAGGTGACACGGCACAACATGGCAATGCCATTGTAGATATATCAATTACGCTTCCGGGTCGGTGGTAACATATAGCTACAGCTATCGCCCACCTCGAGCCGCACCCCCAAATCAAAGAAATCAAAAGTGGCCACCGAATAAATCCAAAGTCAGAGTAGAATATCGAAGGGATGTGTCTGATAAAAGGGGCTACCTTCTTAACCCGTCAATCGCTCCTGTTTTAGCCACCTTATGCCAACTCACGGGAGTTGGGTCCACGTATTTACCTAAAAGGAAACGCCGCCACCATCCTACTTCATTTTGGAATCTCCACCGCGTACATGGTTGTTAAAGTGGTTTTCGGAGTTGGTAGAGAGTATGACAACTTCCAATCCCGGTCTTTTCAACAACCAATTGTTATTATAACACCGCGTTCTTTAAAAATAGTTTATACTTTAAAACCAGAATAAATATTCATTTCCAAAACCATATAAATACGATATCATTTCCTTTTAAACCCAAGTCAATATGATATCATTTTATTTCAAAAATATATCCTTTATAAAACCATAAAATTTCAAAGTTATAATATTTCTAAATCAACGCTTGAAATATAGCTTTTCGAAACATAAAACTTTGAATTTCGTAACTTTGAAACATATTACACCACTTAAGTGGTTTAAATATTAAATTACTTTATTATAAAATAGCATAGCTTCCTCACGTTCATAAATCAATTTCAAATACGGATTTGAATTCCCAAATAACCCATTTAAATTTCCATATTTTCAAAGCTTAAATTTTTCCACCATTTCAAACTTATTCTTTGATAATTCCATATATATATCAATTTTCAACCGCTATTATTTAGATTCGAAATGTTTGCTTAATAAATCAAATGTTATTTTAGTAACACAATTTAGACTCAAATAAACTGGGTTATTCTTTCAAATAAACGCGTACAGTATCACGCGCTGCCACGCTCACCGCGCCGACCACCAATCACCTACACGCTCGCCGTCGCATCCACCTTGCCGCCCTCTGGCCGCCGCACTCCACCCCGGTCATCCCTAACCCATACACGATCGACCCCAATACCGTAGCCGCCGTATTTAATTCGAAACCCTAATCAATTATCCGCCTCGATCTAACCGTTGAAACTCCAAACGAACACCACAGATCGACTCCCTTCGGTCCCCTCTACAAATCCCAAAAAGGGTTCGACGATCCGACTAGTTTGATTTCGACGCGATGAACGGTCGAGAATTCTTCGATTTTTACCGGAAACGACAATCCAAAACGAAAAACGAATTACACCAGAAGATTAAGTTCTTCGAGATCTTCAATATATATTTTTTTCAGATTTTTCTTAAGACTTTGAAACTTATGCTTTGGATTTGATTTTGGGATTGCAATTGTAATTAGGGTTTGTCTGCCATTGGAAAGAAGGAGTTGAGGAGAAGATATATGTACAGACAAAAATAGAGGGCTAGGGTTTATAACCAGGATATATATAGGCAAACTGGAATAGAATAGATGGATCAGGTTGAATAGATGTACACGCTAACGACGAAGTGGCCCAAAAAGCCATTTCTGACTTCGGAACGAAATTGGGTAAACGCAATGGAAAAGGTTTCAGGTTCAAATTGCATCGTATGAAGAAGTTATGCTAAAATCAATATTTTTCAAATTGATTTTAATTTCGTTTATTTCAAGGCGTTTCGAGTCCGTACGATCAAACGACAAGCCCGATCGCTACGAAACTTGAACTCCTACAATAATTCACCCTTACGGATCCGATGAAACTGGTTTCGTCGAAATCCGAGTTAGTGGCCAAAATGGCTAGTTTTATATTAATTAAATAAATTAAAAATTTATTATTAAACCAACTTTCAAATTTTAATTCTAAAACTCACAAATTTTATCACTTTTGATTCATTTAGCCATTTATACAAATTTTAAACAAATTTTCCAAGTTGATTCAATACTAATTATTTAGAAAATTACTATTTATGCTTCCAATTTTAGAAATCCAGAAATTACAAATGTTAATCGACTTTTATCCTATTATTCAATTAATTATTATCACATGGGAGAAATTTACATTGGTTCATAGTTATTGTATTAATATTCTCTAGTTTCACCTTAATTCCTCTTAATGTAATAATTTAATATTTACTTCCACTCATTTGCAATAAATCCAATTATTTAATTTTAAATTCAAATAAATTTATAAATCCTAGCTCCCATTCTTTTAATTCAACTAAATATCATATTATGAATAAAATTGACATTATTCCCACTTATTGCCTTAATTTACATTACTGTAACATTTAATTTAGATTTATTGCAATCGGATTACCAGTTTTAACTTAATATACTAAATAAATGGTTAACCTAAAATAATTTTTACCATTTAACATTCAATTTCACTTACAAGCTATCATTAACAACAATTGTTGCCATTGATTTAGATTTAAATAAATAAATTAGATGAATGGGTAAAATTTAATAATTATCACTAATGCTAATTTACTTACGTTCATACTTAATTACCACTACAATTCATTATAATTACTTATTTAACATTGATTAAATCAAATTTTAATTTATTACGTATTATTTCCTCAATTAACATTAACGTAACATTTTCTTTATTTTTATTGCAATTGATTCAAAATTCAATTCCTAATTCTTAATATCCTCTAAATTACAACTTCCAATATTGTATTACTCCTCACATAAATGTGACATTTATTAAAATTAATTTCCAATAAACGTACTACTAAATTTTCCCTTAATTGCAATTTGATTTCCAAATTTTATTTAACATACTAAATAAAATAAATAACATATATAGATTGTTACCTATTTTCCTTTACATGCATTTATAAGTTTATTACTTGACAATCACAGGTTAAAATTCCATATATAACACAAATTTTAATTAATTGTCATTAATACTGTATTATTTTGATAAATTAATCAAATACTTACATTATCCCTATTTCACTTATTTTGGCCATTATTCCAAGCATAGGTTGCAAGTTTTCGTTTCTTTATATTATCCTATGGAAAAAATATACATTTCAATACATTTTTACATTTATTAAGATTTATTTTTCAAATTTACTAGATACCACAAATTATGACCTTACAGTTATTTCAATAAATTGGGATTGTGCTAAATTAATTATTTATAACTTACATTAACATAATTTGCATTAATTTACATTCGGTTACAAATAAACCAATGTATTATCTCACCCATAAATATAATAATTGCTTATTATATTCCATTTATAGCTAAGTCATAATATTAAAATTTTAATTAAATTGTAACGTTCACTCAAGTTCATTAAATATTAACTTGCATTAACACGTTTCCTTAATTTACAATTAGATACCGTTAACAACGTTTTATTACATAAATCAATTTAATACTTTCCTTTTATTTCTCATATACAATTACATCCGGGTATAATCTTTTCACTACTTTCATTCATTAGATTTCTATTCAAATTTCAATTTCTTGGAATAACTCATTTATTTTAAATTTGCATACCAATAAATTAGGTTCCAATAAGTAGGATTTATTCAATTCAACCTTTTTAATTAGCTCTATTTTAATCAATATAATATTTCATAGGTTATTTCTTACATTTTACTTCAATACAAATTATAACAATTATATTTCTTTATAAATTAAATTCCACAATCTTATTAATATGACATATTTAATTAACGAAATTCACAGGTCGTTACACTCTTCCCACTCAAAACTTATCGTCCCCGAAAAGGAAAAAGAAGGGAAAAGAAGAATTAAGAAATTAATATATCTTATTCAAAAAATAAAAACTTTATAACCAATTAAATTTCCAAAATTAGTTACTTGAAGTAAAATATACAAATTTCTAACTATTTAATCCTTTATAATTAAATTAATAAAGTTGGGAAAACCTTTTAAAAAATTTCTAAATTTACGGAAAATTTTGGCAGAGTCTCCTTTGTACGGAGAGGCTCGGGAGAAAATATAATATCAAATATAACAATATATAACATATACTATCCAAAATAATATATATCCCAACTCGGGAAAATAATAAATAACGCTATAAACCGTAATCCGAAAACGTACCTGTCTGTCGGACACTTAACGCTTATTATATGGAACCAAAAGCAGTAGCAATTGCTTTCATAACTTGCATTTCACTTATATAATCTAAAGGGGTTAACAATTATATAATGAAATATTAAAGTTGTTTTAATCACCACAAACAAATCAATCAATCATCACTTGGAACAAGCATACAACCATCACGTAAAATCAACAAAAATCAATCATTCATTCATATCAAACAAAGCAAATTGTTGTTCGGGTTCAAACTTTATATTGCACAGAATGAAAAATAAACTATCAAGTGCATCATTTACTCAACAGTCTTAGATGAAACAAAATAGATTATTAATTCATCCAAACAATTTTAAATTTCCTTACCCAAACAACCATAAACCAAAACAACAACAATGATTCGTTTATTCTTTTTTATTCTATTCATTTCAATTTATTGCCTACAATTATTCATTTTCGTATATTCAGGTCATGTAAGTTTCTTTTTATTGCATTACATTTATGCATTTCTCAATTTCATTCATTTATTTAATGATTACATTTCTATTATATTTAATTATAGTAGAATTTTAATTATACTTAAATTTGTAACTTTATAACATCAATTCTTATAAATAAAGAATTTCATTAATTACCTTCATTCCTCAAATTTATTTATTGTATAGCATCTATTACATTTTCTTATTAACATTTCAACTTTTTCTATCTTTTGGTAAGTTATATATATGTTTAAAGAATGCAAATGAACTTATACAAGTTTTACCTCATTTCTTTTAATTTAATCTTATGTTCAATAATTACATCTTTGTTTTATATGTTACAATTTCAAATTACGTTTAATTTCCTTCATAACCTAGCATTAGATTACTTATTTTAATTAAAGGCTTCAATTTATTAATTAACTTTCATTTTACTACCCCGAATTAAAACTATTAATTAACGGAAACTTAGGAATTAAATACCGTGTTTTATTCAAAAATCATTTTAAAGTAGTAGATAAACGTATATACTTACAACTTATATATATCCAATCATTTTCAAAAAATATTAAAATTTGTACTTGATTATCAAAATAAATCTACAGTAAAATTACTACAGTGACCTTCCCGCTTCGAAACTCGAAAATGAATCTCGATGATGCGTGCGCTCATCGCCGAAATTATTTTCCAGCGACAGAGAGGGGAGTAGATAGCTTATTTCTTTTCCAAAATTTCTTTTAAAACATTTCTTTCAAATTATATTGAAATATTTTTATCAGAAAAATACTTCTAAAATATTATTATTATATTTCAAAATCATTTGAAAGAAATTTCAAAACCCCGAAACTTAAGTTCTAAAATTTCCAATTTTTATTCATTTTATTTTCAATCTTATTTCTACAATTATTTATAAATTTCATTGCCTAACAACCAATATGTTGCAACCAAATATATATACATAACCTTTATAGAAAGTTTATTTTATATACATAGAAAATATAATAGGCAAAATTATTTCATTCACCTATATTAAAAACAAATATTATGTCGGTCTGTCCTATTAAGTGTTTGGAAATCCCTATTGATGTCATAGCGTCCCATGCACCAACCAGAATTTATAAATACAAAACGGAACAGATTAACACAATAATAAAATATTTTTATAACACTAACAAGTACGCTCTTTCATATATACACTCAGCGACTCCCATAGGGTATTACTACCGTATAAGTAAAGAGTCAGACCCCACAAAGCTAAGGTTTATCGCTAAACCAAAGCTCTGATACCAAGCTGAAACGTCCCGTCTTTTCGCACGCTTTAAATTGACACACATGCCAATTCAAACCATACGGAAGGGCCTTATGGGGTAAATAAGAAAAACGAGAAAGAAATAAAACAAACAGATTCTCACAGCGGAAGGATAAAATATAATAATCAAATATACAGTTCATGAAGCTGTTTTTCAAAATATTTATTATACTTACAATATATATCAGAGTTATACATACCATAGAATATCAATAATGCAGTGGGATACAATAGTGTACTGGAACAATATATTATATTAATAATAATATTGAATCTTCGTCTTTGTCCTTCAACGATAAAGCCTTCGATCCAAAAATGCTCGGACTGACCCGAGCGAATTGAAAAGACAAAACACTCGAGTCAGAACTAAAAGATCTTATGTAAGTTAAATCAAAAGAAATAAATATGACTGCAGTAACTTACGAGATGCTCGGGATTCACATCTCCTAAGGATCCGTTAAACTATTTATTATGTAGTAACATTTCGCTATTATAATAGTTTCTATTAGTAAAATAAACTTACTTTAAAATAACGTTAAGGAGTGATCCAATATTTCCTATACACATGATATATTCCCATAATCTACAATCTCCCCCGTATTGGGCGTCGTCAGAGGGCACTCCATAGGTATGGTACAAAACAAAATCGTATAAGGCGCGCTAGGGTAGGTGACACGGCACAACTAGGCAATGCCAAAGTAGATATACCAATTACGCTTCCGGGTCGATGGTAACACATAGCCGCAGCTACCGCCCACCTCGAGCCACACCCCAAATCAAAGAAATCAAAAGTGGCCACCGAATAAATCCAAAATCAGAGTAGATTATTGAAGGGATGTGTCTGATAAAAGGGGCTACCTTCTTAACCCGTCGATGGCTTCTGTTTTAGCCACCTTATGCCAATTCACGGGAGTTGGGTCCACATATTTACCTCAAAGGAAGCGCCTCCACTATCCTACTTCATTCTGAAATCTCCACCGCGTACACGGTTGTTAAAGTGGTTTTCGGTGTTGCGTAGAGTATGACAACTTCCGATCCCGGTCTCTTTAACAACCAAACGTTATTATAACACCGCGGCCATTTTAAAATAATTATACTTCAAAACCAGAATAAATATTTATTTCAAAACCATATAAATACGATATCATCTTCATTTTAAAACTAAATCACTATGATATCATTTATAAACCCAAATTAATATAATATCATTTTTATTTCAAATATATCCTTTTCTAAAACCATACATTTTCAAAGTTATTATATTTCGAAACCAAACGCTTGATATATAACTTTCCAAAACATAAAAGTTGAATATTATAACTTTGAAATATAACAACACCCCTCAAATGGTTTAAATATTAAATTACTTTATAAAATAGAATAACTTCTTGAATTTCACATATAAATTTCAAATATCGATTCGAACGTCCAACTAAACCATTCTAATTCAATATTTTCAAATCTTAAAATTCAATATTTCAAAACTAAATTTTTTAATTCATATATATATATGGACACCAATTTCACTTTTCTATTATTTAGTTTGAAATATTTACTTAAAAATCTAGTATCCCTAGAATAAAACTCCAAATTTCAAAAATTGAATATTTCTCAATTCATTTAGACTTGATATATTTACTTAAACCACCTTAACCCCGAATTTTAGTTTTAAAACCAATTTTTTTTTAAAATCTAAATTTCAATAAGTTCCAATGGATTTTTGTTAAATAAATTTTTTTATTAAATAAAATCTTAAGTCCATTTCAAAACTATTTTCTCACCCTTGATTTATAAAAATCAATATAAACTCTATATAAAAATGTATTATTTAAGTGAATACTTCGCACATTATAATTTAATAAAATCAACTTTACTATTAAATATATTTATACTTTAAACAATTTTATACATAGCTTAAAACCAAGAATTTTACTATATATAAAATAACCTTTATCAAATATCCGAATCGATATCTCATAAAACAATATATATTTCTTTACGAAACCACAGAAAATCATTTCAAAATAATTATATATGTATACACACACACACACACACCCCACGGTGCCTGTATAAAATTTCTATCCTGTGATCAAGTGATATGGATATTTATCATTTCAATTTAAATAAAAAAATGCGGTTGTGTATCATTTCAAACCGCAATCCCGAATGAAATGACAATGCATAATAACTTGCAGTTTATAACAGTATAAAATACAGCATTCATTCATCCAATAGCAATCATCGACCATTTATCACAATCATCATCCAATTAAATCAATAGCATCCACATATAACGGAAAATAAACTACAGTTATTAAATAGCAGTTTATATTCAATAATAATTTAAATAACTGTTTAACTAGCAGTTTAAATGCAATGAATAATTAATTAACAATTTAACCGGTAGCTTAAATGCAATGAATAAATTAAATAGCAATTTAATTTAAATAAATGCAATTAACTGAGATGATGATTAAAAATATGCCAAACAAACATAAATAAATTTTAAATCACATCATTTATCAATTTAACAAACACAAGAATTTTAGAAGTTGTGAGTGGGTTAAAACACTCACCTTTTGAATTTAAATCGAATTTAAATCCGATTTAAACCCAAAAATTAACCAGTCTCAGAATTCGTCCAAACCAGTATCATAAAGTCCAGAATTCCAATACGAACCTAGCGGAGAAAACCGCGCGTCAATCGAATAACGTAAGCGAGGGATATATCAAAAATTGACTTTGAATTTCAATATTAAAAAAATAAAAAAAGTCCACATTACCATAAGTGCCACGTCACCAGAGAGCTTTTGTTTCCTCTTCTGTTTGAACGCAAACCCAAGTGTTTGAACCCAAACGCGCACAGTATCGCGCGCTACTACGCTCATCGCGCCGACCACCAATCACCTACACGCTCGCTACTACGCTCATCGCGCCGACCACCAATCACCTTGCCGCCCTCTGGCCGCGACACTCCACCCCGGTAATCCCTAACCCATACACGATCGGCCCCAAAACCGTAGCCGCCGTATTTAATTCGAAACCCTAATCAATTATACACCTCGATACAACTGTTGAAACTCCAAATGAACACCACAGATTGGCTCCCCTCGGTCCCCTTTACCAAACCAAAAAGGGTTCGACGATCCGACCAGTTTGATTTCGACGCGATGAACGGTCGAGACTTCTTCGATTTTTATCGGTCAAACGACAATCCAAAACGGAAAACGAATTACGCCAGAAGATTATGCTCTTTGAGATCTTCAATATTTTTTTTTTCAGAATTTTCTGAGGACTTTGAAATTTATGCTTTGGATTTGATTTTGGGATAGCAATTGTAATTAGGGTTTGTTTGCCATTGGAAAGAAGGAGTTGAGGAGAAGATATATGTACAGACAACGAGAAATGGAGGGCTATGGTTTATAACCGGGATATATATAGGCAAACTGGAATAGAATAGATGGATCGGGTTGAATAGATGTACGCGCTAACGACGAAGTGGCCCAAAAAGCCCGTTCTGACTCCGGAACGAAATTGGGTAAACCCATATATCAAAATAGGTGTTTTAAAATATTCTAAACGCAATGAAAAAGCTTTCAGGTTCAAATTGCATCGTATGAAGAAGTTATGCTAAAATTGAAATTGTTCAAATTAATTTCAATTGATTTCAATTTCGTTTATTTCAAGGCGTTTCGAGTCCGTACGATCAAACGACAAGCCCAATCGCTACGAAATTTGAAATCCTACAATAACTCACCGTTACGGATCCGATGAAACTTGTTCCGTCGAAATCCGTGTCAGTGGCCAAAATGGCTATTTTTATATTAATTAAATAAATTAGAAATTTATTATTAAATCGGCTTTCAAATTTAATTCTAAAACTCACAAATTTTATCACTTTTGATTTATTTAGCCATTTATACAAATTTTAAACAAATTTTCCAAGTTGATTCAATACTAATTATTTTGAAAATTACTATTTATGCTTCAAATTTCAAAAATCTAGAAATTACAAATGTTAATTTACTTTTATCCTATTATTCAATTAATTATTATCACATGGGAGAAATTTATATTAGTTCATAGTTATTGTATTAATATTCTCTAGTTTCACCTTAATTCCCCTTAACGTAATAATTTAATATTTACTAGCACTCATTTGCAATAAACCTAATTATTTAATTTTAAATTCAAATAAATTAATAAATCCTAGCTCCCATTCTTTTAATTCAACTAAATATCATATTATGAATAAAATTTACATTATTCCCACTTATTGCCTTACTTTAACATTACTGTAACATTTAATTTAGATTTATTGCAATCGACTACCAGTTTTAACGTAATATACTAAATAAATGGTCAACCTAAAATAATTTTTACCATTTAACATTCAATTTCACTTACAAGCTATCATTAGCAACAATTGTTGCCATTGATTTAGATTTAATTAAATAAATTAGATGAATGGTTAAAATTTAATAATTATCACTAATGCCAATTTACTCACATTCATACTTAATTACCACGACAATTCATTATAATTATGTAACGATCCCAATTTAATGACGAATTTAAATTTATAATTTAATTGAATTTTTGGATTAAATTACGGATTTATTTGAAATTTTCAAATTTAATAACATGTATTGTATTTTAAAATTTGGGTTTGAAGCTCAAAGTAAATGTTTTCGGTTGAATTGAATTATGAATAAAATGTTTATAAGAATAAAAAAATAAAATAAAATAAAGTATATGTATATGTATAAATTTAATACCTGATAGTTAAACCATAAATAGAAATCAAATTTAAGCATTTATGTTAATAATAAAACTATGGAGTAATAACAAAAGAAATACAAAGAAAAATCTAAGTACATATGAAATATAGAGTAATAGGAAAAAAAATAGAATACAAAGCATAAAACAAATATGAAAAGTAAGTAAACAAATAAAACAAAAAAAAGACAAAAATATCTATGTACCAAAAGCTTGTTAAAGAAGACACTTAGTAAAACAAACAATACAAAATTGTACACACATAGTTAAATAGTATAAGTTATAAACAAAAGTACATAAGCACAAGCTTGTAAAATAGAATAAACTAAATACAAGACAAAAGTAATTAATGCAGCCACCATAACATGTTTTATCAAGCCACCACAAAATCATTTCAGCTGAGAAATAAAAATATCTATGTACAAAAGCTTATAAAGGAAGATAATGAAAAAATCTATAAAACAAAGAGGTACAAAACATAATACAAATAGTAAGCTTGTAAACCAAAATAGAATTTGCATTTAATGCTACTTCCTTTCAGCCTCCAACATGATAAAAAAATCTCTGACCAAAAGAAGGATCTTGTACTACATAACACCTACCTTTCCCGATACAAATTATTTTTCCATATATATATGCGTGACCTTCATTTCCAGTTCGTTCAAGAAAACATAATTAGCAAGCTAAAGAAAAATGCAAACTTAACATTGCTCCAGTTCAAAAAGC
Organism: Allium cepa; assembly: GCA_030765085.1. NCBI lineage: Eukaryota > Viridiplantae > Streptophyta > Magnoliopsida > Asparagales > Amaryllidaceae > Allium > Allium cepa. The sequence continues at coordinate 754,755,432 of CM060937.1, read as the reverse complement.
AAACTTGAGAAAAAAAAGGGTTTCAGTTACTCCTGAAAGCAAAGTAAAAGTTGCAAGTCACCATTTACAAGTATCAAAGGAAAAGCAAAGACAAGATTCAAAGAAACTCAATACTGCAGTTTTAACAGGAAGCAGCCTCTGTTTCAAAACTTTTCAGGTGAGCAAATTTTTAAAACCATATGTACTTTGATATGTATGCGATCAGTGTTAGATGGTTGCTTGAGTAATATGTTAGTATGAGTGTGAAATGCTTGAATAAGTATATATGATTGTGGATACATTTATGTCTGTTTACAGGCATATGTCTTTGGTTTTAAAGTCTCAGGTTTTAAACTCAATTCAAGAAAACTCATAGTTCTTCAACTAATAATATTTAGACCATGATGTTTGAATAAAAGTTGTTTATAATACTCTAATCTAAATTTTGAAAATAATCACAAACAATTATATTAAGTAAATAATCCAAAAAAATTAGATATTAAAGTGATAATCAGTATTTGTCAGAAATTCAAACAATTTAAATTCACATTTTGATTCTATAATCTGATTTGTGCTTGTGAATAGTGAATTTAGAAAAAGAAATTATGATTTTTAAGATTGGGAATCACGAGCGGTTGCGAGTTGAACATAAATTGGGTTTTGGTGATTTTCTGAGGATCGGCTAATTTTTGAAGTTTGAAATTCGGCATGAAGGTACTGGAGTAATCATGGATCATCGAAAAAATGCAGGCAGAATTTTACATGCAGTGATGTTTTAGATTGAAATCAAAGTAGGGTTTAAACCCTATGTTTTGAAGGTTGAAGTCGTGTGTAGTTCTCGTCGTTGACGTCGCTCCGGAACGCACCGCACCGAGGGGAATCGTCGTTGCATGACGTGGCGCGGTTGTGGACGAAGTTGCGTGGGTTCTGGCACTAGGTGGCGGCGTAGCGAGGCAAATTTCTGGTGATGCGTAAGGTTCAGGAGGCGATCGAGTTACTTAATTTTGATTTCTGATGTCATCATTGAAGCTGGGCGTTTGGGATAATCGATGAAGTCGTGGATGACTTGTGGAGGGGCTCGGTGATGATCGGAGAAACTCCGATTGTATGTGCACATGCACGAGCACGTATAGTTTGGTGTCGGCGTTGGTTTGGGTATCAGGAGTTTTTGTTGGTGGCCACGCGAGTTGACTCGAGAAAAAATGGCAAAGGCTTCGAGTCGTACTCGAGTACGTGAGCCATTTACCTGTTGTTTGTTTTATACTTGAGTTAAGGTAAACTTGAGCTAACTGAAAGAAAAAAAAAACAAAAGAAAAAAAAAGGGAGAAGAAGAGTAGGTGGTGAGGGAGAGAGATACTTCGGGTGAACGCAAGGAAGTCTCGAGTGTTTGCTCAAGAAAAATCTGGGTAATCTCGGGTTGTAGTTAAACTATAAATTTACACTTAAAAATGTTAAGCAAATTTTTGTAGTTATCAAGTAACTAATGTTGATTATTTTGAATTAAAAATTTATTTTAAGTATAAATTAACCAAGTGGATACATAACAATATTTCCTAAAACCTTGATTTATATTTTTATAATTAATAGTTAATATAAGTACGTCTTAATTTTATTTAAATAAAAGTTTAAGTTTGTAATAAATTGATTTTTAAAGCTTAAGCAAGATTTTAAATGTTAATTAAGGTAAATAATTTTATTTAACTAATTGTTTGAAAAGCAATTAAGAATGATTATAATAGTAATTTCAGATTGGTAAATTACAACATAAGCGTTTAACTTATTGGTAATTAAAAATTGATTATTTGATAACTGAAATTAATTAATTTATAGTTAGTAGACAATTAAGATAATTGATTAAGGAATCATTAATTATAAATTTAATTAATCTAATCATTAAGAATAAATTAATCATTGATTTAAATAAATTAATAGAAATAGTTCTATGGTTAATTCTGTTAATCACCTTCAATTTAAATCAAAGATGATGGACTATCATAAAATGTCGTGTATTGGAGTGATATTTCTGTTTATGATCGTGATGTCATGTGATGTGAGCTGCCTTATGCTATACTGTGAATTTTGATTTGTTTCTATATGTCTATGTGAAAACCCCTTTGCCCGTGAAACTGCATTTAAATTTCGATGCGACAGGGATTCGGATTCCGGTTAGTTATCCGAAACCCACATCGAATTGTAATGATAAATCGTTATGATTGATAAATCTATTTATTTATGAATCTGTAAATAAAGATAAGCGTTATTGATTTTATCGCTTATCGATATTGATATATCTATGATGATTGATGTTGTGCACTATTGTGTAAAACCCCTGAACCACACTATACACACACAAATATGGATTTCACGTGGAAATCGGTTAAGTCACAAATTTTTAAATAAGTTTGAATTTGAATCTTAAATTCAAATAGTTTTGGAAATAAATTAAGTCTAATATGAAAAGCTTTTGAAAAGCTAATTTAAGAATAAAAGTTATTTTTGAATAACTTAATAAAGATTTGGAATTTGAATAATCGGATTTAAATTGAATTCAAAAATCTGAAATTGAGTTCTATATTCAATACTTATGATTTAAAAAGGACTTTACAAGTTATATGGGTTTAAACTATTTTTAAGCGTTGATTTGTAAATTTGAATTAAACCAAAGATTGTAACTTGTATAAATGGAATCGGGGTTTTTTCCGAAATAAAACTACTGTTTCTAAGTGATAAAAAGCTTTCATATGAGTAATGAATTTCCAATTTATATTAAAGAGATTTCAAGTTTGAATTGAAAATGATTTTCCAAGTTATGGACTAATCTTTGGAAACAAGTTTTGAAAGCTATGAGATAAATCTTTGATTTAAAGATTTAATGAATTAGTCCAATTGAAACGGAAATTGTTTTGAAATCCGTGAATGAATCTTTGTGAAAACTGAGTGAACTTTGTGAAATAAATCTTTTTGTTTAAAAGATTTGAAATGGTAATTGGTTTAAACCATTTGAAAGGAAGTTTTGAATCATTAAGTTGTGACTTAATTGAATCCCATATCCATATGTTTTAAAATGTTGCGCTCACTATTCGGTTTAGCCGGGAGAGGACCTTCGTGTCGTATAACCCATTCCGAATATATGATACGTCGTTATGGATAGCATTTGAAGACCGGTGGTGAAGACCGGGTATTTGCGAGAACGATAGGATGACCTATCGATTGTCTCTGCACTGAGTCGCGCCGGTATAGAGATTTCCTAAGTGATGGGAAGTCCGATCGGGATTGTGAATACCCGGATTTGCAAGGACTTCTTTGGAAGTGCCTTCGGTTCTGTTCGAACCCGGAACAGACTTGTATGGATTGTATGTCTGACATTACATTTTGAGATATAAAGCAGATTTCTTCCAAATACATTTCTGTTGGTGGCGGAGAATTTATTCTCTTAGCTTAACACCCTCTCTGAGACGTACGAGCTCAGAGGTTATGTAGTTGAAGGTTATCAGCGATATATTCCCAATTTGGTAATGTGGCATGCTGAGTGCTGCTGATCATTTGTTGATCGAAGCATGGCTTTGTGAAAAGCGTAGGTTTGTGGACGAGACTTCGTCGAGCCTCACAACCCGGTAATGGTCGAAACAGGAATTGTGCGGCAAGGTTTCAGGGGTAGCTCCCCTAGTGTATGACCATTCCTTCTGGAAAAGGGTAGTATCATGGTATGGAGCCCAGATACTTACTCATGTGGACACACTTTATTTATTACTGTGTGATGTTGTTGGTTAGAGAGCTCTCGTATAAAGGTCCCAAAGGACCGGGGGTGACATATCTGAGGTTTTGTATATTCCCCGGGAAGGGGGGTAGCCGGCCTTGTTTGGCAGAGATCCGGTTAGGTTCTCGGGGCGTCCCGCCAGAGGCGTTCCCATGTGGCAATAGGAAGTTTCTTAGCCTGACCATTTGTTGGAACAAATCCAAAGAAACAATACGAGCCTTGTACGGTTTTAGTTGTATAACCTGCCATGAAATGTGGTGGTAACCTGCTATTGAACATGGTAGCTATAGTAGGCATAATTCAAAATGTCTATGCTGGCTAAGATTTATATTCTACTTTCGAAATGCTTTTCTGCACTGTGCACTTATAATAATAATATCAAAGAAAGTTTTCTCCGTATCAAGCATGTTTGACTATCATAAGAAGAAATCTCCTCCGATTCTGCGTTTGCATTGTGTGTGTGGCGGGAGGCCTTATGGTAGTTTCATTTTCCAAAAGCATTGCGATTTTGAAATTTAAATCTTTGATTGTGTTTAAAGACAAACTGTTTTTGTTTGCTCACACCAGTCCCATGGCTGACCCGGAGTTTATTGTTCCTTTTCTAAACTCTGGGTGCTCACAATTTTCCACACGGGCAGTCTAGAGTTTGGTTTTTTTTCAGATTGTTAAGTTTAGTAGATTATATGGAGCTAGTTCAGTCTTTGGCTTCAGACGAGACTTGCTTATCTTGGTGAAATCTTGATGGTGGATCGAGCTAGAAGTTTTGGAGCTTTGTCGTTGGAGCTTGTGGATTAGAGTTGTAGTATTGGATTCTGTTGAAGACTTATTTCGTATTATGTCATGTTCTGCTGTATTCTGTTGTATATTCTCTGATGTTGATGATTATCATTGTATCATATTGGTGTATCGGATAGTGTATTCATGTTATATCAGTGATATCATCTTTTATTTCCGCTGTGTTATTTATCATCTAATGGATGTTGCAAGCTCCCGCGATACGAATTTGATGTTGTTATCGGACATTGAGTTCGGGTCGTGACAAATTGGTATCAGAGCTAAAGGTTGAGTAAGAACTTTAGCTACGGAGTGTAACACATTAGATGACTCATTAGAGATAGGGTGAAGTATACCTTAGAATGAGTACAACCAGTGGAACCAATCTAAATTTCTTAATCTATTCTCTTGATCTGTTATTATTCTCTAAGATATTTCGTCCGAATGCCTAAATTGGATTTCTTACTATTTACAGTTAGTAAGAATGAGTGGAAGAAGAGGATGAAATAGGAGATAGGAAAGTACCACTTCAGCTGGTCAAAGCCATGCAACGACAGATATTCCCATTCAATCTCAATCAAATTTGGCTGATCTATATCGAAGTTTTTCTAGACTGGGTGGAAAGCCGTTCACTGGCAAAGAAAGTGTTATTGAAGCACAAGCCTGGATTCGATCGTGTGAAAAGATTTTCAAAGGACTAAAATTAGAAGATGATCAAATGCGATTGATAGCTTCTTGGCAACTCAAGGAAGATGCTTTAATTTGGTGGGAAACTGTTACCATGGATGAGTCGGCAGATGAATTTACTTGGAGTCGTTTCAAGGAAGTGTTTGAGCAATGATATATGTTGTCTGCTGGTATCTCTAGAATATATCAGGAGTTTGTGGATTTAAAGCAAGGGAGTTTATCATTTGAGGAATACTTGAACAAATTTATTGAATTATCTCGATTTGGTTCAGAATTGGTGAATAACCCGTTAAAGAAGAATGAAAAGTTTATTCGGGAAATGAACAAGGAATTTCAAGAACGGATGACTACTCACATTAAAGAATCTTTTTCTGAATTAATTGATATGGGCTATAGATATGATACTCTGGAAAAGCAAAAGGATCCGGAGGAGAATGGAAGTACAGGTAAATTGAATTGGAGAAAAAGGAAGTTTGGTGGTAAGAAATCGAAGAAAAATAAAGGAAAGAAGGGCATACAAAAGAAAACGAAGGATGTTACTTGTCTCAATTGCTTGGGGAAAGGTCACTACTCAGATAAATGCAAGAATGATTGGAAGCCAGGATTGAGAGAGTCATTTATGAGGCCAGATCAGGAATCTACGGGATGCTATAAATGCCGCAAGCCGGGACACAGGATCAACAACTGTCCAGCTTATAAGCAACTCTAGAAGAAAAAAAATATATGCAATCAGAGATAATTCTTCAACCTCAAAAGCATATTAAGGAAATAAATGTTATAAGGTAACCTTCTCGTTTACGATTAAAAAATTGTTTGAATTTTTGTTCGACATGAAAACTACACATAGTTTTATTTTCAGCAAATCGTAAATAAGTTAAATCTTGAATCTGAGATCGTAATCGAATTTATTTCTGTCTATTTCATTGGGTTTCGATATTATCTACGAACGGTTAGTTATCCCTTGGAACTAACCAATACTCTATATACTTCGTAGATCAGATAACCCAATTGTTTCGTAGTTGATTGAGTTTGTTCTCATATCTATCGTTGATATTCTGATTTGGTAAGCCAAATGCATAATTGACATCCAGTTTGATTTGGAAAGATATTTCTCTATCTTTCATCTATCTTTGTTATCTCCTTGGCAAATTTCGGGGACGAAATTTCTTAAGGAGGGGAATCTGTAACGATCCCGATTTATTGACGAATTTAAATTTATAATTTAATTGAATTTTTGGATTAAATTACGGATTTATTTGAAATTTTCAAATTTAATAACTTGTAATGTATTTTAAAATTTGGGTTTGAAGCTCAAAGTAAATGTTTTCGGTTGAATTGAATTATGAATAAAATATTTATAAGAATAAAAAAATAAAATAAAATAAAATATATGTATAAATTTAATACCTGATAGTTAAACCATAAATAGAAATCAAATTTAAGCATTCATGTTAATAATAAAACTATGGAGTAATAACAAAAGAAATACAAAGAAAAATCTAAGTACATATGAAATATAGAGTAATAGGAAAAAAAATAGAATACAAAGCATAAAACAAAGATGAAAAGTAAGTAAACAAATAAAACAAAAAAAAAGACAAACATATCTATGTACCAAAAGCTTGTTAAAGAAGACACTTAGTAAAACAAACAATACAAAATTGTACACACATAATTAAATAGTATAAGTTATAAACAAAAGTACATAAGCACAAGCTTGTAAAATAGAATAAAATAAAAACAAGACAAAAGTAATTAATGCAGCCACCATAACATGTTTTATCAAGCCCCCACAAAATCATTTCAGCTGAGAAATAAAAATATCTATGTACAAAAGCTTATAAAGGAAGATAATGAAAAAATCTATAAAACAAAGAGGTACAAAACATAATACAAATAGTAAGCTTGTAAACCAAAATAGAATTTGCATTTAATGCTACTTCCTTTCAGCCTCCAACATGATAAAAAAATCTCTGACCAAAAAAAGGATCTTGTACTAGATAACACCTACCTTTCCTGATACAAATTATTTTTCCATATATATATGCTTGACCTTCATTTCCAGTTCGTTCAAGAAAACATAATTAGCAAGCTAAAGAAAAATGCAAACGTAACATTGCTCTAGTTCAAAAAGCAAACTTGAGAAAAAAAAGGGTTTCAGTTACACCTGAAAGCAAAGTAAAAGTTGCAAGTCACCATTTACAAGTATCAAAGGAAAAGCAAAGACAAGATTCAAAGAAACTCAATACTGCAGTTTTAAAAACAGGAAGCAGCCTCTGTTTCAAAACTTTTCAGGTGAGCAAATTTTTAAAACCATATGTACTTTGATTTGTATGCGATCAAGGTTAGATGGTTGCTTGAGTAATATGTTAGTATGAGTGTGAAATGCTTGAATAAGTATATATGATTGTGGATACATTTATGTCTGTTTACAGGCATAGGCCTTTGGTTTTAAAGTCTCAGGTTTTAAACTCAATTCAAGAAAACTCATAGTTCTTCAACTAATAATATTTAGACCATGATGTTTGAATAAAAGTTGTTTATAATACTCTAATCTAAATTTTGAAAATAATCCCAAACAATTATATTAAGTAAATAATCCCAAAAAATTAGATATTACAGTGATAATCAGTATTTGTCAGAAATTCAAACAATTTAAATTCACATTTTGATTCTATAATCTGATTTGTGCTTGTGAATAGTGAATTTAGAAAAAGAAATTATGATTTTTAAGATTGGGAATCACGAGCGGTTGCGAGTTGAACATAAATTGGGTTTTGGTGATTTTCTGAGGATCGGCTAATTTTTGAAGTTTGAAATTCGGCATGAAGGTACTGGAGTAATCATAGATCATCGGAAAAATGCAGGCAGAATTTTACATGCAGTGATGTTTGAGATTGAAATCAAAGTAGGGTTTAAGCCCTATGTTTTGAAGGTGGAGGTCGTGTGTAGTTCCCGTCGTCGACGTCGCTCCCGAACGCATCGCACCGGGGGGAATCGTCGTTGCATGACGTGGCGCGGTTGTGGACGAAGTTGCGTGGGTTCTGGACTAAGTGGCGGCGTAGCGAGGCAAATTTCTGGTGATGCGTAAGGTTCGGGAGGCGATCGAGTTACTTAATTTTGATTTCTGATGACATCATTGAAGTTGGGCGTTTGGGATAATCGATGAAGTCGTGGATGACTTGTGGAGGGGCTAGGTGATGATCGGAGAAACTCCGATTGTATGTGCACGTGCACGAGCACGTATAGTTTGGTGTCGGCGTTGGTTTGGGTATCAGGAGTTTTTGTTGGTGGCCACGCGAGTTGACTCGAGAAAAAATGGCAAAGGCTTCGAGTCGTACTCGAGTACGTGAGCCATTTACCTGTTGTTTGCTTTATACTTGAGTTAAGGTAAACTTGAGCTAACTGAAAGAAAAAAAAAACAAAAGAAAAAAAAAGGGAGAAGAAGAGTAGGTGGTGAGGGAGAGAGATACTTCGGGTGAACGCAAGGAAGTCTCGAGTGTTTGCTCAAGAAAAATCTGGGTAATCTCGGGTTGTAGTTAAACTATAAATTTACACTTAAAAATGTTAAGCAAATTTTTGTAGTTATCAAGTAACTAATGTTGATTATTTTGAATTAAAAATTTATTTTAAGTATAAATTAACCAAGTGGATACATAACAATATTTCCTAAAACCTTGATTTATATTTTTATAATTAATAGTTAATATAAGTACGTCTTAATTTTAGTTAAAATAAAAGTTCAAGTTAGTAATAAATTGATTTTTAAAGCTTAAGCAAGATTTTAAATGTTAATTAAGGTAAATAATTTTATTTAACTAATTGTTTGAAAAGCAACTAAGAATGATTATAATAGTTATTTCAGATTGGTAAATTACAACATAAGCGTTTAACTCATTGGTAATAAAAAATTGTTTATTTGATAATTGAAATTAATTAATTTATAGTTAGTAGACAATTAAGATAATTGATTAAGGAATCATTAATTATAAATTTAATTAATCTAATCATTAAGAATAAATTAATCATTGATTTAAATAAATTAATAGAAATAGTTCTATGGTTAATTCTGTTAATCACCTTCACTTTAAATCAAAGATGATGGACTATCATAAAATGTCGTGTATTGGAGTGATATTTCTGTTTATGATCGTGATGTTATGTGATGTGAGCTGCCTTATGCTATACTGTGAATTTTGATTTGTTTCTGTATGTCTATGTGAAAACCCCTTTGCCCGTGAAACGGCATTTAAATTTCGATGCGACAGGGATTCAGATTCCGGTTAGTTATCCGAAACCTACATCGAATAGTAATGATAAATCATTATGATTGATAAATCTATTTATTTATGAATCTGTAAATAAAGATAAGCGTTATTGATTTTATCGCTTATCGATATTGATATATCTGTAATGATTGATGTTGTGCACTATTGTGTAAAACCCCTGGACCACACTATACACACGCAAATATGGATTTCACATGGAAATCGGTTAAGTCACAAATTTTTAAATAAGTTTGAATGTGAATCTTAAATTCAAATAGTTTTGGAAATAAATTAAGTCTAATATGAAAAGCTTTTGAAAAGCTAATTTAAGAATAAAAGTTATTTTTGAATAACTTAGTAAAGATTTGGAATTTGAATAATCGGATTTAAATTGAATTCAAAAATCTGAAATTGAGTTCTATATTCAATACTTATGATTTAAAAAGGACTTTACAAGTTATATGGGTTTAAACTATTTTTAAGCGTTGATTTGGAAATTTGAATTAAACCAAAGATTGTAACTTGTATAAATGGAATCGGGGTTTTTTCCGAAATAAAACTACTGTTTCTAAGTGATAAAAAGCTTTCATATGAGTAATGAATTTCCAATTTATATTAAAGAGATTTCAAGTTTGAATTGAAAATGATTTTCCAAGTTATGGACGAATCTTTGGAAACAAGTTTTGAAAGCTATGAGATAAATCTTTGATTTAAAGATTTAATGAATTAATCCAATTGAAAAGGAAATTGTTTTGAAATCCGTGAATGAATCTTTGTGAAAATTGAGTGAACTTTGTGAAATAAATCTTTTTGTTTATAAGATTTGAAATGGTAATTGGTTTAAACCATTTGAAAGGAAGTTTTGAATCATTAAGTTGTGACTTAGTTGAAATCCCATATCCATATGTTTTAAAATGTTGCGCTCACTATTCGGTTTAGCCGGGAGAGGACCTTTGTGTCGTATAACCCATTCCGAATATGTGATACGTCGTTATGGATAGCATTTGAAGACCGGTGGTGAAGACCGGGTATTTGCGAGAACGATAGGATGACCTATCGATTGTCTCTGCACTGAGTCGCGCCGGTATAGAGATTTCCTAAGTGATGGGAAGTCCGATCGGGATATTGAATACCCGGATTTGCAAGGTCTTCTTTGGAAGTGCCTTCGGTTCTGTTCGAACCCGGAACATACTTGTATGGATTGTATGTCTGACATTACATTTTGAGATATAAAGCAGATTTCTTTCAAATACATTTCTGTTGGTGGCGGAGATTTTGTTCTCTTAGCTTAACACCCTCTCTGAGACGTACGAGCTCAGAGGTTATGTAGTTGAAGGTTATCAGCGATATATTCCCAATTTGGTAATGTGGCATGCTGAGTGCTGCTGATCATTTGTTGATCGAAGCATGGCTTTGTGAAAAGCGTAGCTTTGTGGATGAGACTTCGTCGAGCCTCACAACCCGGTAATGGCCGAAACAGGAATTGTGCGGCAAGGTTTCAAGGGTAGCTCCCCTAGGGTATGCCATTCCTTCTGGAAAAGGGTAGTATCATGATATGGAGCCCAGATACTTACTCATGTGGACACACTTTATTTCTGTGTGATGTTGTTGGTTAGAGAGCTCTCGTATAAAGGTCCCAAAGGACCGGGGGTGGCATATCTGAGGTTCTGTATATTCCCTGGGAAGGGGGGTAGCCGGCCCTGTTTGGCAGAGATCCGGTTAGGTTCTCGGGGCGTCCCGCCAGAGGCGTTCCCATGTGGCAATAGGAAGTTCCTTAGCCTGACCATTTGTTGGAAAAAATCCAAAGAAACAATACGAGCCTTGTACGGTTTTAGTTGTATAACCTGCCATGGAATGTGGTGGTAACCTGCTATTGAACATGGTAGCTATAGTAGGCATAGTTCGAAATGTCTATGCTGGCTAAGATTTATATTCTACTTTCGAAATGCTTTTCTGCACTGTGCACTTATAATAATAATATCAAAGAAAGTTTTCTGCGTATCAAGCATGTTTGACTATCATAAGGAGAAATCTCCTCCGATTCTGCGTTTGCATTGTGTGTGTGGCGGGAGGCCTTATGGTAGTTTCATTTTCCAAAAGCATTGCGATTTTGAAATTTAAATCTTTGATTGTGTTTAAAGACAAACTGTTTTTGTTTGCTCACACTAGTCCCATGACTGACCCGAAGTTTATTGTTCCTTTTCTAAACTCTGGGTGGCCACAATTTTCCACACGGGCAGTCTAGAGTTTGGTTTTTTTTTCAGATGGTTAAGTTTAGTAGATTATATGGAGCTAGTTCAGTCTTTGGCTTCAGACGAGACTTGCTTATCTTGGTGAAATCTTGATGGTGGATCGAGCTAGATGTTTTGGAGCTTTGTCGTTGGAGCTTGTGGATTAGAGTTGCAGTATTGGATTCTGTTGAAGACTTATTTCGTATTATGTCATGTTCCGCTGTATTTTGTTGTATATTCTCTTATGTTGATGATTATCATTGTATCATATTGGTGTATCGGATAGTGTATTCATGTTATATCAGTGATATCATCTTTTATTTCCGCTGTGTTATTTATCATCTAATGGGTGTTGCAAGCTCCCGCGATACGAATTTAATGTTGTTATCGGACATCGAGTTCGGGTCGTGACAAATTACTTATTTAACATTGATTAAATCAAATTTTAATTTATTACGTATTATTTCCTCAAATTAACGTTAACGTAACATTTTCTTTATTTTTATTGCAATTGATTCAAAATTCAATTCCTAATTCTTAATATCCTCTAAATTACAACTTCCAACATTGTATTACTCCTCACATAAATGTGACATTTATTAAAATTAATTTCCAATAAACATACTACTAAATCTCCCCTTAATTGCAATTTGATTTCCAAATTTTATTTAACATACTAAATAAAATAAATAACATATATAGATTGTTACCTATTTTCCTTTACTTGCATTTATAAGTTTATTACTTAACAATCACAGGTTAAAATTCCATATATAACACAAATTTTAATTAATTGTCATTAACACTGTATTATTTCATTCATTAATCAAATACTTACATTATCCCTATTTCACTTGTTTTGGTCGTATGCCAAGCAGAGGTCGCAAGTTTTCGTTTCTTTATATTATCCTATGGAAAAAAATATACATTTCAATACATTTTTACATTTATTGAGATTTATTTTCCAAATTTACTAGATACCACAAATTATGACCTTACAGTTATTTCAATAAATTGGGATTGTGCTAAATTAATTATTTATAACTTACATTAACATAATTTGCATTAATTTACATTCGGTTACAAATAAACCAATATATTATTTCACCCATAAATACAATAATTGCTTTTGTTCTTATTATATTCCATTCATAGCTAAGTCATAATGTTAAAATTTTAATTAAATTGTAACGTTCACTTAAGTTCATTGAATATTAACTTGCATTAACACGTTTCCATAATTTACAATTAAATACCGTTAACAACGTTTAATTACACTAATCAATTTAATACTTTCCTTTTATTTCTCATATACAATTACATCCGGGTATAATCTTTTCACTACTTTCATTCATTAGAATTCTACTCAAATTTCAATTTCTTGCAATAACTCATTTATTTTAAATTTTGCATACCAATAAATTAGGTTCCAATAAGTAGGATTTATTCAAATCAACCTTTTTAATTAGGTATATTTTAGTCAATATAATATTTCATAGGTTAATTCTTACATTTTACTTCATTACAAATTATAACAATTATATTTCCTTTTAAATTAAATTCCAAAATTTTATTAATATGACATACTTAATTAACGAAATTCACGGGTCGTTACAACACTCAGGAAATCAGGCACAAGCCTTTAAATTGATAGATTCCGGCCTAAAATAGGTCCAGGAACCTGTAAAAAATACTCGACGACCAGTACTGTGTACCAACCCGAGACAATTCTTGGGTTGCTCCAGGATGTATAAATCTCTATAATATTGTTGGTTTATTAATTTTTAACTCTTTGTTCTTGTGATTTCATTGCTTTTGATCTTCATACTTACGTAATATACATTCATAATAAACCACACTACTCTCCCCGTAAGTTTTTATCCTCGCTTTATTTTTTAAGATTATAATTTCTTCAACTTTCTTATATTCAAATAAATTATATAATTCAATATATATAGTTTATATTCTAAATAAATTATATTTCTTACTAAAACATATGTATTCGATCTATAGAAATCAAATCTTAATTTTTAAACCGTATTATATATATATAAATCATATCTACATGTATGTTATCACTGTTTAGTGTACCTTAACTTTTGAAATCAATTTCGTGTTTTTTTGATGTGATTATATACACCAAACCATTAATATACGAATTTGGGCTGCTTTTCGTATAATATAACGTTTGCGTATATAAATTCGTGTAAATTTAATAGAATTACATAAAAATACCTTTTAGACCTGACATCATCCTATCAATCTCAGAAGATAGTTTCATATCAATTGGACAAACTTAAATGGCCCGAATCATAAAATTTGTATTTTTGGACTGTTTCTAAACGAAACTAATTTTCATATTATCGTATTATTATTATTCAATTAGAGTACTATTTGATTTTTCAGGGTATCAGATTCTCCCAATTAAAATGAATTTCGTCCCCAAACTCAAAAACTAAACCGGCTCTATACCAAATCAAAACCCAAAATTAAGCATGTTGTAACTTATAAATATTGCCCATTTACGGAATGCGATATCCGTGTACTAACACACATTGCCACATAGGCTCTGGTGCCAAATCCACCAAATCACTCAGTCCGAGCACACTTAGGCACGAACCTTTAAATTTATGGATTTTGGCTAAAATAGGTCCAGGAACCTGTAAAAAATACTAAACGACTGGTACGGTGTACTAGCCCGAGATAATTTGTAAAGATTGCGATTTTTCGTTGCCGAAAAACCGAACCTTTATGGTTTTTAAGAAGAAGAAAAAGGTAGAAGAAGAGAGAAAAGGAGGGAAACATAACAGAAAGAACAACACAACAATATCAGAATCTCACAGTCGCAGTGGAACAACATATAATAGATAAATGAATATTCATCAAAACAAAAGAACTATACATTTTATACATTACATCACATTACATTCATTATCAGAGTTTACAACAACAAACAGCGGAAAAGAAATACTATATACAATAGATAATATACAACGCCATCCCGCTCGCCTCCAGATATCTGTAGCAACACCTGAATCCAGAATGACCTGATAACCTAACTCTAGAATGCCCGTGTGGAAATTGGTGGGCACCCAGAGTTTAGGAAGGGAACAATAAACTCCAGGTCAGTCATGTGACCGGTGTGAGAACTAAAACAGTTATTTATCTTTAAAACAAAGAATAGGATAATTTTTAAATAAATTCGCAATGCTTTTTAGAAAGTGAGACTACCATAAGGCCTCCCGCACACATACACAATGCAAACGCAGAATCGGAGGAGAATTCTCCTTATGATAGACAAAAATGCTTGATACGCATAAAATCAAATCATTTTTAATATTATTATTAGTGCATAGTGTAGAAAACAATTTCGAAAGTAGAATATAAATCTTAGCCAGCATAGGCATTCCGCACTTATGCCTACTATAGCTACTATGTTCAATAGCAGGTTACCGCCACATTCCATAGCAGGTAATACAACTAAAACCGTACAAGGCTCGTATTGTTTCTTTGGATTTCCAACAAATGGTCAGGCTAAGGAACTTCCCCATTGCCACATGGAAACGCCTCTGGAATGACGTCCCGAAAACCTAACCGGATCTCTGCCAACATAAGGCCGGGTTACCCCTAACTGGGTAACTACTGACACGAATATATCATTCCTCGATCGTAACCGATCTATATCCGAGGATCCCCGATTTCCAACAACCACAAATTAATAAATTTGCAGTAGCCACATAGGTTAAGTATCTGGGCTCCATACCATGATACCACCTCTATCCAGAAGGAATGACATACACTAAAGGGGTGCTACCCCCTAATAACCTTGCCGCATCTTTCCTGTTTTGACCATTTCCGGGGTGTGAGGCTCGATGAAGTCTCATCCACAAAGCCACGCTTTTAAACAAAAGTCGTGCTTTGGGTCAACAAATGATCAAAGCAATGATCATCAAGATAAACGATCAAACAAATGATCCTATCACAAATGATCATTCAACGATCATTTCACAGCAACACTTAGTATATCACACTACCAAATTGGGAGTATATCACTAATGACCTTCAACTATATAACCTCCGAGCTCGTACGTCTCAGAGAAGGGTGTTAAGCTAAGAGAATAAATTCTCCGCCACTAACAGAAATATATTTGAAAGAAATCAGCTTTATATCTCAACTTGTAATGTCAGACATACAATCCATACAAGTCTGTTCCGGGATCGAACAGAACCGAAGGCACTTCCAAAGAAGCCCTTGCAATCCGGATATTCACTAATTACGTCCGGATATCCCGTCACTAAGGGTGATAAAACCTCTGTACCGGAGATCAGTCGATGCAGAGTAACTCGACGGTAATCCATCCGTTTTCACAAATATCCGGTCTTCAACACCGGTCTTCAATTGCAATTCATAACGACGTATCACTATTCGGAATGGGTTATACGACCCCATGGTCCTTTCCCGGTTAACCCGAATAGTGAGCGCTTATTTTAAAAATAAGTGTGGCATTCAATTTCAAGCAATCACAACAAATACTCATTCAAGGGTAAATATTGATAGTCGGTTATTCAACTATCAATAGAGATGAGCAACATCATCAGATTCCAAATAATTTTTCAAATTATTTATTTTCCCAAAAATATCTTTACAAGGTATAAAATTTTCCACACTTCAAAAATAAACAACGTTTATTTTGAAACCAATTTTCCCTTTCCATTTATAAATTCCATAGTGAATTTATATTTCAAAATATCTACTGATCTACATTTTTCAATAGATTTCAAATATTCAATTCCAATTTATCTTCAAAAGGATAAATTCTTAAAAACGTTCCATTTCATATTGGAAAAGCATTTCCATACTTGTTTAATAATAAATATTTCACAAATCTTACTTATTTTCAACAATTTGAAAATATTCAATATACTTAAACCATTATTAAGTATATATTTCATTTTATAAGGAAATCGTTCTTTTATTCACATTTATTTGGGTCAAAACGAATGTTGCGTAAAATATTGTTACGACAACCCAAAATCACTAGTATAGGGATTCGAAATTAAATAGATATATAAATCCCAATACTATACAAAAATATTTCCTTTCGGAAATCATTTACTATAACAACAGTGTTGTAGTCCATCATTTCCTTATTTTCTCGAAAACGTCTATTTCAACAATGAATGTTGAAATCTACGACTTCCTTTCCTTCTATTTCTCGAAAACGTCTATTTCAACAATGAATGTTGAAATCTATGTTTTCGATACTTGATGCATTTTAAAACGTCTTTAAATCGTTTTAAATTCTATTTAAAACATCCTTTCCCCAAAAGATATCCGTTTTATTTAACGATATATTCACTGTTCAAAAACGTGAATATAACTCCTTTAATAAAGTTTTATATTCAATTGATTACGAATTTATAAACAATGTTTATAAATTCTATTATTTTTATAAACTTCGATTTATAAATTTCCTTTATCAATCCTATTCAAATTATATAACTAAATTTCATACCAAAGGTTCATATTATAAGTTGATTACTTATAATTCATTCATTCATTTACCAAATCGTTCTTTTTAAGCTTCACAAGTTCCAAATCTTATTGCTTATAAGATTCTTTTATATTCCATGACAATTTCAACGTATAAAAAAAAATCCTTTATTTACAATTTCTATAAATATCTCATTTAAATGCCCAAAATCCATTTTATAAGTTAATGACTCATGAATCTTTTATTTTCAATATCTATTCATTTTATAACTTTCACAATTTATAAATCTAAAATTTTCAATGATCCATTTCATACTTCATTTTAACACATACTAAACTCGTTTATACTTCCAATATTTTTTATTTATAAATATCAATTTATAAAATCTTTTATATCCATCCTTTATAATAATTCAGAAATCCAATTTAAATTATTATATAAATCTATTTATTTTTAAAAACTACCTTTGGTTATATATTTCACAAAAATCTTAAATTCTATAACTTTAAAAATTAAAATTTTAATTTAATTAAAAAATGAATCCACTCAAAATTTCAATAAAAACATATACTTTGGAAAAATCAATTTCAAATCCTTTATGATTCAAAATCGTTAAAAATACTTTTAAAAATGGATCCCATGATGCAACAGCATCCAATAGTCAATCATGGCACAAATATCATATATCAATATGATAATCAATAATCACACAATATCTGTAATCATATAAATATTTGTGAGGAATCCAGTTGGATCCCTCCAACCTGTTTCCCTGCATCCAAAGATGTTAGCACAATACCAATTCCACTTCGAGGTGGAATATCGCGGTATATGGGATTTTATAAAATATTATCCGCTTACTAACGGCGCAATAGGGTCTCATCCGCTATACAAGGCGGGAAATCAATCAACTGCAATATATACATATGCCAATATATATATATTGCTATATATAGATATATCCTACAATATCTAATATCACAATCAAGCAAACAATCAATCAATCAGCAAATTTTAAATATAACTATTTAAAATTTAACAAACCCTTTTGAGTGAGAAGTTCTCACCTTGGCTTTTATTTTGCAGTCCATTTCATCTTGACTCAATTTCACAGTTTTGACCTTGTATAAACAATTATATGATTTTTGTTAATATACGAAATGAATTGAATAATTCAATTTGCATTTGATAATTTAATTTACTTGTGATTTTATATTAAAACCAATACTCTCCATTTTTAAACAAATTCCTTTTAAATAAATTTGCTTTAACTAAGAATTCAATTTAAACTAAATTTCCATAAATAAATTTATTTCACTTTTTTTTTCTAATCATAAATTTATTAACTAACTGTTATACCCATAAAAATTGAGATCTTAAACCTTACCGAAAGGAAAAAAAAAATATTTTCTGCATGCCTATATATTAAAACAAAATTACCTTGAATTTACTTTACTGTTAATAAATTTTCTTTTCTGTTCAACTAAACTCTACCTAATTATATAAACATCTAAACTAAATAAAATAAAACAATATACCTAACAGCCTTAACAAGAACCCAGGCTCCGACCACCACACACATCTCGCGAAGCCCCAGACCGCCGCCGTTGCCGCCCTCGCTCCTGCGCGCGACCCCATCCCACTCGAACGCGCCGCCATCACGAACTGCTGCCCCTAGTTCTGGCCATTGCCTGCTTTCAGATCGCCGCTCTATCCCAAAGACGCTGCCCTCATGCCATGATTTGTCGCCGCGAGCGCCTCCACCATCGCGAATTTGATTTAGGGCTCCGGCCAAATTTTTTTATTTATTTGCGAGCTGAAGAGGCTTCGGCCATTTTTGATTCGAACTCGATTTTTGAAGCAGAGGGTGGGAAAGAGAACGAACGAAGTTTTTGAGAAGAAAGCTTGCGGCCATTGTTTTATTTCTTCGTTTGATTTGAATACTGAAGACTTTTGCGTGTTTAATTAAAAAGAGATAGAGGGAGACAGGAGTACGCAATTTACAGAGGGAACGTGTTTTCTTGCTTGCGGGGATTAGGGTGGCTGAAGTACGAAAATATAGGGTGGCTGATGTTGACAATTTAAAATTTTAAATTCAAACTGAATTTGATTCGAATTCCAATGCGTTTACTCACCGTGTGCTCACATATCAACTCCGAAAAATATAAAATTTGAAATCCGGGAATAATTCAATATTACAGACTCAATGGAACTCGTTTCGTCGAATTCCGAGACTGTATGAAAAATGACTATTTTTAAATATCGATTTAAACGATATAAATTCAAAACTGAACAAACCACTTTCAAATTCAATTCTGAAGCTTCTATTATCTTCAATATTACAAATATGAGTTTTACAAGCCGTTGAAATATTTTTAGTCAACTTAAAATTTAAGATTCAAATTTTCATTCAACTTTCAATAGATTAAATTTTATAATTTAATCGTCAAATTCAAAGTTATATTAAAAATTCAATCTAAACCATCATTCAAATATTTAAAATTAATTAAATATTTTCAAATTAAATTGTTCGAATTTCTGAGTCGTTACACAATTCTTGGGTTGCTCCAGGATGTATAAATTTCTATAATATTGCAGTTTTATTATTTTTAACCCTTTGGTCTTGTGATTTCTTAGCTTTTGATCTTCATACTTACGTAATATACAATCATAATAAACCACCTTACTTTCCCCGTAAATTTTTATCCTCGCTTTATTTTTTAAGATTATAATTTCTTCAACTTTCTTATATTCAAATAAATTATATAAATTCAATATATATAGTTTATATTCTAAATAAAATTATAATTCTTACTTAAACATATGTATTCGATCAATAGAAATCAAATCTTTATTTCCAAACCGTATTTTATATATATAAAAATCATATGTACATGTATGTTATCACCGTTTAGTATGCCTTAACTTTTGAAACAATTTCGTGCCTTTTCAATGTGATCATATACACCCAACCATTAATATATGAATTTGGACTACTTTTCGTATAATATAATCTTTGCGTATATAAATTCGTGTAAATTTAATAGAATTACATAAAAATACTTTTTAGACCTGACATCATCATATCAATCTCAGAAGATAGTTTCATATCAATTGGACAAACTTAAATGGCCCGAATCATGAAATTTGTATTTTTGGACTATTTCTACATTAAAACTTAACATTCTCATATTAATTGGCACAAATTGTATCAGAATGCTCAAATATTACGTTTAGGTCCGTAATCATCATATTTCATCAATGAAATTTGCTCATATAAATTTAACTTGATCTCTTCTTACATTTCACTATGATTTTCCAAATTTAATGCCTCATTTTCGCATAGTTTACATATAGAGTTTAGATGTACATTATATTGCACCATTAGTTAACTACTCAAAAATAAACTATTACTCATGTTTGGAAAAGTTTCAAAAATTCAGAGAGCCTGATTTCGAAATTACACACTTAGTTACCTAATATAGTCTTATTAAATCATGAAATCAAGAGCGTGAATATAGAATTTACTATGATCGATTTCTCCCAATTCCAAAGCATCTATCCTCACTTTCTTTCGTTGTGCAGAGATAGCACTTCCTACGATTCGCTGTTATAACACCACCAGCGACCCCTAAGTATTCTTTCTTGCGTCTCTCTTCGATTTGGGACCTTAATTTCTTAATTTGGCTTTGATTTTGGATATTATGGTTAAAGAGAGCATTAGGGAAGAAGAAGAGGGAGATGAGAAATTAGTTATCTGAAATGGAAAGTGGGATACACATCGCCTTTTTGAGTCAACAGAGATAAACAACTGCAATCTGCCCGAAAATTAAAATTCAGATTCAGTTTGCGAGGCGTTGGTGCGACTCGACGACGTTTTCGGTCTAATATCCTTCATACGAACTCCAACCGACACAAACAAATATATCGTTTGAATCAGAACAATGAGACTGTTACGATGGCGCCAGTTTCGTCACCAAATTCCAATGTCTTAAAATGACCATTTTACCCATCCTTACTTTTAGTTTACTTAATCAATCCATCAATTCCACTATTTTTCATATTATCATATTATTATTATTCAATTAGAATACAATTTGAATTTTCAGGGTAACAGATTCTCCCCATTAAAGTGAGTTTCGTCCCCAAATTCAGAAACTAAGTCGGCTCTATACCAAATCAAAAACCAAAATTAAGCATGTTGTAACTTATAAATATTGCCCCTTTATGGAATGCGATATCCATGCACTAACACACATTGCCACATAGGCTCTAGTGCCTAATCCACCATATCACTCATTCGCACACTCAGGAAATCGGGCACGAACCTTTAAATTTATAGATTCCAGCCTAAAATATGTCCAGGAACCTGTAAAAAATATTCGACGACTAGTACGGTGTACTAGCCCGAGATAATTCTTGGGTTGCTCCTGGATGTATAAATTTCTACAATATTGTTTTTTTATTATTTTTAATTCTTTGGTCTTGTGATTTCTTAGCTTTTGATCTTCGTATTTACGTAATATACATTCATAATAAACCACCCTACTTTCCCCGTAAGTTTTTACCCTCGCTTTATTTTTTAAGATTATAATTTCTTCAACTTTCTTATATTCAAATAAATTATATAAATTCAATATATATAGTTTATATTCTAAATAAAATTATATTTCTTACTTAAACTATGTACTCGATCAATAGAAATCAAATATTTATTTTTAAACCGTATTATATATATATAAAATCATATGTACATGTATGTTATTGCCGTTTAGTGTACCTTAACTTTTGAAACAATTTCGTGCCTTTTCGATGTGATCATACACCCAACCATTAATATACGAATTTGGACTGCTTTTCGTATACTATAATAATGTTTGCGTATATAAATTCGTAAAAATTTAATAGAATTACATAAAAATACTTTTTAGACCTGACATCATCATATCAATCTCAGTAGATAGTTTCATATCAATTGGACAAACTTAAATGGCCCGAATCATAAAATTTATATTTTTGGACTGTTTCTAAATTTAAACTTAACATTCTCATATTAATTGGCACAAACTGTATCGGAATGCTCATAGATTACGTTTAGGTCCGTAATCATCATATTTCATCAATGAAATTTGCTCATATAAATTTAACTTGATCTGTTCTTACATTTCATTATGATTTTCCAAATTTTATGCTCATTTTCGCATAGTTTACATATAGAGTTTAGATGTACATTATATTGCACCATTATATCATTTAACTACTCAAAAATAAACCATTACTCATCTTTGGTAAAGTTTCAAAAATTCAGAGAGCCTGATTTCGAAATTACACATTGAGTTACCTAATATAGTCTTATTAAATCATGAAATCAAGAGCGTGAATATAGAATTCACTATGATCGATTTCTCCCAATTCCAAAGCATCTATCATCACTTTCTTTCGTTGTGCAGAGATAGCACTTCCTTCGATTCGCTGTTATAACACCATCAGCGAACCCTAAGTATTCTTTCTTGCTTCTCTCTTTGATTTGGGACCTTAATTTCTTAATTTGGCTTTGATTTTGGATATTATGGTTAAAGAGAGCATAAGGGATGAAGAAGAGGGTGATGAGAAATTAGCTATCTGAAATGGAAAGTGGGATACACATCGCCATTTTGAGTCAAAGGAGATAAACCACTGCAATCTGCCCTAAAATTAAAATTCAGATTCAGATTGCAAGGCGTTGGTGCGACTCGACGACGTTTTCGGTCTAATATCCCTCATACGAACTCCAACCGACACAAACAAATATATCGTTCAAATCAGAATAATGAGACTGTTACGATGGCGCCAGTTTCGTCACCAAATTCCAATGTCTTCAAATGACCATTTTACCCATCCTTCCTTTTAGTTTATTTAATCAATCCATCAATTCCACTATTTCTCATATTATCATATTATTATTATTCAATTAGAATACAATTTGATTTTTCAGGGTATCAGATTCTCCACATTAAAGTGAATTTCGTCCCCAAATTCAGAAACTAAACCGGCTCTATACCAAATCAAAAACCAAAATTAAGCATGTTGTAACTTATAAATATTGCCCATTTATGGAATGCGATATCCATGCACTAACAAACACTGCAACATAGCCTCTGGTGCCTAATCCACCATATCACTCAGTCGGGCACTCAGGAAACCAGGCATGAACCTTTAAATTTATAGATTCCGGTCTAAAATATGTCCAGCAACCTGTAAAAAATACTCGACGTCCAGTACGGCGTACTAGCTCGAGATAATTCTTGGGTTGCACCAGGATTTATAAATTTCTATAATATTGTAGTTTTATTATTTTTAACTCTTTGGTCTTGTGATTTCTTAGCTTTTGATCTTCATACTTACGTAATATGCATTCATAATAAACCACCCTACATTTAAGTTTTTATCCTCGCTTTATTTTTTAAGATTTAAATTGCTTCAAATTTCTTATATAGAAATAAATTATATAAATTCAACATACATAGTTTATATTCTATATAAAATTATATTTCTTACTAAAACATATGTATTCGATCTATAGAAATCAAATCTTTATTTTTAAACCATATTTTATATATATATATATAAATCATATGTACATGTACGTTATCACCATTTAATGTACCTTAACTTTTGAAACAATTTCGTGCCTTTTTGATGTGATCATATACACCAAACCATTAATATACGAATTTGGACTGCTTTTCGTATAACATAATGTTTGCGTATATAAATTCTTGTAAATTTAATAGAATTACGTAAAATACCTTTTAGACCTGACATCATCATATCAATCTCAGAAGATAGTTTAATAACAATTGGACAAACTTAAATGGCCCGAATCATAAAATTGGTATTTTTGGAATGTTTCTGCGCAAAAACTTAACATTCTCATATTAATTGGTACAAATTGTATAAGAATGCTCAAAGACTACGTTTAGGTCCGTAACATCATATTTCATCGTAGAAATTTGCTCATATAAGTTTAACTTGATCTGTTCTTATATTTCATTATGATTTTCCAAATTTTATGCCACATTTTGCATAGTTTACTTATAGAGTTTAGATGTACATTATATTGCACCATTAGATCATTTAACTACTCAAAAATAAATCATTACTCTTGTTTGGAAAAGTTTCAAAAATTCAGAGAGCCTGATTTCGATTACACATTTAGTTACCAAATATAGTCTTATTAAATCATGAAATCAAGGGATCAAATACATAATTTACTATGATCGATTTCTACTAATTCCAAAGCATCTAGCCTCACTTTCTTTCGCTGTGCAGAGATAGCACTTCCTTCGATTCGCTGTTATAATACCACCAGCGACCCCTAAGCATTCTTTCTTGCTTCTCTCTTCGATTTGGGACCCTAATTTCTTAATTTGGCTTTGATTTTGGATATTATGGTTAAAGAGAGCATCAGGGAAGAAGAAGAGGGAGATGAGAAATTAGTTATCTGAAATGGAAAGTGGGCACATCGCCTTTTTGAGTCAAAGGAGATAACAACTGCAATCTGCCCGAAAATTAAAATTCAGATTCAGATTGCGAGGCGTTGGTACGGCTCGACGACGTTTTCGGTCTAATATCCTTCATAAGAATTCCTACCGACACAAACAAATATATCGTTCAAATCAGAACAATGAGGCGGTTAAGATGGCGCTAGTTTCGTCACCAAATTTCAATGTCTTAAAATTACAATTTTACCCATCCTTCCTTTTAGTTTATTTAATCAATCCATCAAATCCACTATTTTTCATATTATCATATTATTATTATTCAATTAGAATACTATTTGATTTTTCAGAGTATCAGATTCTCCCCATTAAAATGAATTTCGTCCCCAAATTCAAAAACTAAGCCGGCTCTATACCAAATCAAAAACCAAAATTAAGCATGTTGTAACTTATAAATATTGCCCCTTTATGGAATGCTATATCCATGTACTAACACACATTGCCACATAGGCTCTGGTGCCTGATCCGCCACATCACTCGGTCCGAGCACACTCAGGAAATCAGGCACGAACCTTTAAATTTATCGATTCTGGCCTAAAATAGGTCCAGGAACACGTAAAAAATACCCGACGACCAGTACGGCGTACTAGCCCGAGACAATTCTTGGGTTGCTCCAAGATGTATAAATTTCTATGGTATTGTAGTTTTATTAACTCTTTGGTCTTGTGATTTCTTAGCTTTTGATCTTCGTACTTACGTAATATACATTCATAATAAACCAACTACTTTCTCCATAAGTTTTTATCCTCGCTTTATTTTTTAAGATTATAATTTTTTCAACTTTATTATATTGAAATAAATAATATAAATTCAATTTATGTAGTATATATTCTAAATAAAATTATATTTCTTACTAAAACATATGTATTCGATCTATAGAAATAAAATCTTTATTTTTAAACCGTATTATATATATATATATATATATATATATATATATATATAGACACACACACACACATGTATGTTATCACCGTTTATGTACCTTAACTTTTGAAACAATTTCGTGCCATTTTGATGTGGTCATATACACCCTCATTAATATACGAATTTGTACTATTTTTCGTATAATACAATGTTTGTGTATATAAATTCGTGTAAATTTAATAGAATTGCATAAAAATACCTTTTAGACCTGACATCATCATATCAATCGTAGAAGATAGTTTCATATAAATTGGACAAAATTAAATGGCCCGAATCATAAAATTTGTATTTTTGGACTGTTTCTGCACAAAAACTTAACATTCTCATATTAGTTAGCACAAATTGTATAAGAATGCTCAAAGATTACGTTTAGGTCCGTAATCATCATATTTCATCATAGAGATTTGCTCATATAAGTTTAACTTGATCTGTTCTTACATTTCATTATGGTTTTTCAAATTTTATGCCTCATTTTCGCATAGTTTACAGAGTTCAGATGTACATTATATTGCACCATTAGATCATTTAACTAATCAAAAATGAATCAATATTCATGTTTAGAAAAGTTTTAAAAATTCGGAGAGCCTGATTTCGAAATTACACATGTAGTAACCAAATATAGTCTTATTAAATCATGAAATCAAGAGAGTGAATATGGAATTTACTATGATCGATTTCTCCCAATTCCAAACCATCTAGCCTCACTTTCTTTCGCTGTGCAGAGATAGCACTTCTTTCGATTTGCTGTTATAACACCACCAGCGACCCCTAGCATTCTTTCTTGCTTCTCTCTTTGATTTGGGACCTTAATTTCTTAATTTGGCTTTGATTTTGGATATTACGGTTAAAGAGAGCATCAGGGAAGAAGAAGAGGGAGATGAGAAATTAGTTATCTGAAATGGAAAGTGGGACACACATCGCCTTTTTGAGTCAAAGGGGACAAACAACTGCAATCTCCCCGAAAATTAAAATTCAGATTCAGATTCAGATTGCGAGGCGTTGGTGCGACTCGACGACATTTTTGGTCTAATATCCTTCATACGAACTCCAACCGACACAAACATATCGTTCAAATTATAACAATGAGGCAGTTACGATGGCCCCAGTTTCGTCACCAAATTCCAATGTCTTAAAACGACCATTTTACCCATCCTTCCTTTTAGTTTATTTAATCAATCCATCAATCCAACTATTTTTCATATTATCGTATTATTATTATTAAATTAGAATACTATTTGATTTTTCAGGGTATCAGATTCTCCCCAATAAAATGAATTTCGTCCCAAAATTCAAAAACTAAGCCGGCTCTATACCAAATCAAAAACCAAAATTAAGCATGTTGTGACTTATAAATATTGCCCCTTTACGGAATGCGATATCCGTGTACTAACACACATTGCCACATAGGCTCTGGTGCATTATCCACCACATAACTCAGTTCGAGCACACTCAGGATCAGGCACGAACCTTTAAATTTATAGATTCCGGCCTAAAATAGGTCCAGGAACCCGTAAAAAGTACTCGCCGACTAGTACGGTGTACTAACCCGAGAAAATTCTTGGGTTGTTCCAGGATTTATAAATTTCTATAACATTGTAGTTTTATTATTTTTAACACTTTGGTCTTCTGATTTCTTAGCTTTTTATCTTCATCCTTACGTAATATACATTCGTAATAAACCACCTACTTTCCCCGTAAGTTTTTATCCTCGCAATATTTTCTAAGATTATAATTTCTTCAACTTTCTTATATTGAAATAAACTATATAAATTCAATTTATATAGTTTATATTCTAAATAAAATTATATTTATCACTAAAACATATGTACTCGATATATAGAAATCAAATCTTTATTTTTAAACCGTATTATATATATATAAATCATATGTACGTGTATGTTATTACCGTTTAGTGTACCTTAACTTTTGAAACAATTTCGTGCCTTTTTGATGCAGTCATATACACCCAACCATTAATATACGAATTTGGACCGCTTTTCGTATAATATAATGTTTGCGTATATAAATTCGTGTAAATTTAATAGAATTATATAAATATACTTTTTAGACCAGACATCATCATATCAGTCTCAGGAGATAGTTTCATATCAATTGGACAAACTTAAATGGTCCGAATCATAAAATTTGAATTTTTGGACAGTTTCTGCACAAAAACTTAACATTCTCATATTAATTGGCACAAATTGTATAAGAATGCTCAAAGATTACGTTTAGGTCCATAATAATCATATTTCATCGTAGAAATTTGCTCGTATAAGTTTAACTTGATCTGTTCTTACATTATAATTTTCCATATTTTATGCCTCATTTTCGCATACAAACTATATAATTCAAAACTGAACAAAACATTTTCAAATTCAATTCTGAAGCTTCCATTTTCTTTAGCATTCTCAACACAAATTTTCTAGTACACCGTACTGGTCGTCGAGTATTTTTTTACAGGTTCCTAGACCTATTTTAGGCCAGAATCCATAAATTTAAAGGTTTGTGCCTGATTTCCTGAGTGTGCTTGGACCAATTGATGTGGTGGATTAGGCACCTGAGCCTATGTGGCAATGTGTGTTAGTACATGGATATCGCATGCCGTAAAGCGCAATATTTATAAGTTACAACAGGCTTAATTTTGGTTTTTAATTTTGTGTAGTGCCGGTGGAGACGAAATTCATTTTAATGGGGAGATTCTAATACCCTAAAAAATCAAATAGTATTCTATCTGAATAATAATAATATGATGATATGAAAAATTGTGGATTCAATGGATTGATTAAATAAATTAAAAAGAATGATGGGTAAAAATGGTCATTTTTAAGACATTTGAATCTTGTGTCGAAATCAAGGTTTCAAATCTCGCTCATCTCGGTCGAGATCTCGGTCGAGATCTCGTTTTCAAGCCTGGACTATTCGAAACAGGCAATTTCGTTTGAATCTCGTCTGACCCAAATCTCGGACGAGATTTCAATATCTCGTCCGGTATCTCAGACGAAATTTAACAGCGAGATATTGGCCGAATTGTTGAATTTTGGAAAAAATCAACTCTTTTTCCGTATTGGGCTAGCTCATCCTTTACCTTAATTTAAGCCTTCGTAATTGTACTTTTCTTAACCCTTATTTCTTATATATATAAATCTCATTTAATCTTCGTTTCTTATTTTACGGCAGTGACGAGTGTAAGATGATGATAAAATCTACGTCGATTATGGTAAGTATTTCACTTTATGTTTTTCATTTAGGTTTCTGATCCAGATTAATTTACATCCGATTTCATTTTTATTTTTTCAACACTTTCTTGAGTTTTTTTCCTAACCCTATTTTTTGCGGCTATAAATTTTGGCCTTCACTTATTTAACTTTATGTTTCAAATGGATTCCCAATTTGATTTCATTTATTCTTTGCTGCTATAATTTTTTTCCTCGAGGCTTATTTTTAAGCAATAAAGGAATTCTCTTTCATCTATTAATTTCATTTTGATGATTTCATGTTCATTCGTATATCATTGTTTTGCTTTTCTGATAATATTACTAAATGTTTGAAAAAAATTTGTACTATGTATGCTATTTTCTACGTTTGTTTGAAATATATATGTTATTAGTTGCTTGATGAGATTTTGTTTGCTAATAATTAGATACTATAATCAGACATAGAATATCTTAATTCTACTTGTAGACTTTTGTATTTGAAGTTATAAAATTAATATTTCCCTTGCATCACTATAAATCATAAAAGGTAGAAATGAGACATTATATTATGTAGGAATGTTAAGTGAATGATCAAACAAAGTAAAGGTGCATATGTTATGCTTTGTTTCTTATGTACTTTACCTCATATGATATTATATTGAATAGTAATCATGATATCTAGTTATTTGCTTATTTTACATGATACAAGTGATATTTTTCCATACTAAATTACTAATGATAAGCGTGTGATATATTCAAGGTAAGTGCATAGTGTTTTCTTTAAGGTGGTGACTGGTATTATAAATTTAGGTGTATGGAAACTAATTTTCGACATGACATATACTCCGAGATAACTTCAAAATGAATTTTAGAAACCGAGATGTAAATCTGAGATGGACGACCGAGATGCACTCATCTCGTTCGAGATCTCACCCGATACAAGATAAGCTCTCTAAATTCTTCGAGACGAGATATGACTGATATCCGAGATTTAAAACCTTGGTCGAAATTGGCGCCATCGCAACCGTCTTGTTTTTCTGATTTAAAGATATATTTGTTTGTGTCGCTTGGAGCTCGTATGAAGGAGATTAGACCGAAAAACGTCGTCGAGTCGCACCGACGCTACGCAATCTGAATATGAAATTTAATTTTCGGACAGATCGCAGTTGATTATCTCCTTTGACTTAAAAAGGAGATGCGTATCCCATTCCATTTCAGAAAACTAATTTCCCATCTCCCTCTTCTTCTTCTTCCCTGATGCTCTCATTGACCATACTATCCAAAATCAAAGCCAAATTAAGAAATTAAGGTCCTAAATCGAAGAGTGAGGCAAGAAAGAAAGCCTAGAGGCCACTGGTAGTGTTATAACAGTGAATTGTAGGAAGTGCTATTTTTGCACAGCGAAGGAAAGTGAGGCTATATGCCCTGAAAAATCAAATAGTATTCTAATTGAATAATAATAATATGATAATATGACAAAATAGTGGAATTGATGGATTGAAATAAATTAAAAAAAATGATGGGTAATGGTCATTTTAAAGACATTTGAATTGGGTGGCGAAACTGGAGCCATCGAAACCGTGTCGTTTTTCTGATTTGAACAACATATTTGTTTGTGTCGCTTGGAGCTCATATGAAGGAGATTAGACCGAGAAAGTCGTCGAGTCGAACCCACGCCACGCAATCTGAATATGAATTTTAATTTTCGGACAGATTGCAGTTGTTTATCTCCTTTGAATTAAAAGGAGATGCGTATCCCACTTTCCATTTCAGAAAACTAATTTCCCATCTCCCACTTCTTCTTCTTCCCTGATGCTCTCATTGACCATACTATCCAAAATCAAAGCCAAATTAAGGTCCTAAATCGAAGAGAGAGGCAAGAAAGAAAGCTTAGAGGCCACTGGTAGTGTTATAACAGTGAATCGTAGGAAGTGCTATTTTTGTACAGCGAAAGAAAGGTAGGCTGTATGCTTTGGAATCGGGAGAAATCGATCGTAGTAAATTCTACATCCACTCTCTTGATTTCATGATTTAATGAGACTATATTTGGTAGCTAAATGTGTAATTTCGAAATCAGCCCCTCCGAATGTTGGAAACATTGCCAAAAATGTACAATGATTTATTTTTTAGTACTTAGACGAGCTAATAGTGTAATGTAACGTACATCTAAACTCTATATGTAAACTACGAGAAAATGAGACATAAAATTTGGATAATCATAATGCAATGAAGCATAGATCAAGTTAAACTTATATGAGTAAATTTCTAAGATGAAATATGAGGACTACAGACCTAACAATAATCTTTGAGCATTCTTATACAATTTAATTTGTGAGAATTAGTATGAGAATATTAAGATTTGTGCAGAAACAGTCCAAAAATCACAAATTTTATGATTCGGGCCATTTAAGTGTGTCCAATTGGTATGAGACTATGTTCTGAGATTTGATATGATGATATTAGGTCTAAAAAGCATTTTTATGCAATTCTATTAAATTTACATGAATTTATATACGCAAACATTAAATTATATGAAAAGTAGTCCAAATTCGTATATTAATGGTTTGGTGTATATAATCACATCAAAATGACACGAAATTGATTTCAGAAGATAAAGTACACTAAACGTTGATAACATGCAAGAATATATGATTTATATATATAAAATACGGTTTAAAAATAAAGATTTGATTTCTATAGATCGAATGCATAGGTTTTAGTAAGAAATATAATTTTATTTAGAATATAAACTATATATTGAATTTATATAATTTATTTCAAAATAAGAAGGCCGAAGAAATTATGATCTTAGAAAACAAACGAGGATAAAAACTTACTGGGAAAATGGTATGGTTTATTATGAATGTATATTACGTATGTATGAAGATCAAAACCTGAGAAATCACAAGAACGAAGAGTTAAAAAAAAAAATACAATATTATAGAAATTTATACATCCTGGAGTAACCCAAGAATTGTCGTGGGCTAGTACACCGTACTGGTTGTCGAGTATTTTTTACAGGTTCCTGGACCTATTTTAGGCCGTAATCCATAAATTTAAAGGTTCGTGCCTGATTTCCTGAGTGCGCTCGGACCGAGTGATGTGGTAGATTAGGCATCTGAGCCTATGTGGCAATGTGTGTTAGTACACGGATATCACATGCCGTAAAAGGCAGTTTTTATAAGTTACAGCAGGCTTAATTTTGGTTTTCGATTAGGTACAGAGCCGGTGGGGACGAAATTCATTTTAATGGGAAGAATCTAATACCCTGAAAAATCAAATAGTATTCTAATTGAATAATAATAATATGATAATATGACAAAATAGTGGAATTGATGGATTGAAATAAATTAAAAAAAATGATGGGTAATGGTCATTTTAAAGACATTTGAATTGGGTGGCGAAACTGGAGCCATCGAAACCGTGTCGTTTTTCTGATTTGAACAACATATTTGTTTGTGTCGCTTGGAGCTCGTATGAAGGAGATTAGACCGAGAACGTCGTCGAGTCGAACCGACGCCACGCAATCTGAATATGAATTTTAATTTTCGGACAGATTGCAGTTGTTTATCTCCTTTGACTTAAAAGGAGATGCGTATCCCACTTTCCATTTCAGAAAACTAATTTCCCATCTCCCACTTCTTCTTCTTCCCTGATGCTCTCATTGACCATACTATCCAAAATCAAAGCCAAATTAAGGTCCTAAATCGAAGAGAGAGGCAAGAAAGAAAGCCTAGAGGCCACTGGTAGTGTTATAACAGTGAATTGTAGGAAGTGCTATTTTTGTACAGCGAAAGAAAGTGAGGCTGGATGCTTTGGAATCGGGAGAAATCGATCGTAGTAAATTCTACATCCACTCTCTTGATTTCATGATTTAATGAGACTATATTTGGTAACTAAATGTGTAATTTCGAAATCAGCCCCTCCGAATGTTGGAAACATTGCCAAAAATGTATAATGATTTATTTTTGAGTACTTAGATGAGCTAATAGTGTAATGTAACGTACATCTGAACTCTATATGTAAACTACGAGAAAATGAGACATAAAATTTGGATAATCATAATGAAATGAAGCATAGATCAAGTTAAACTTATATGAGTTAATTTCTAAGATGAAATATGAGGACTACAGACCTAACAATAATCTTTGAGCATTCTTATACAATTTAATTTGTGAGAATTAGTATGAGAATATTAAGATTTGTGCAGAAACAGTCCAAAAATCACAAATTTTATGATTCGGGCCATTTAAGTGTGTCCAATTGGTATGAGACTATGTTCTGAGATTTGATATGATGATATTAGGTCTAAAAAGCATTTTTATGCAATTCTATTAAATTTACATGAATTTATATACGCAAACATTAAATTATATGAAAAGTAGTCCAAATTCGTATATTAATGGTTTGGTGTATATAATCACATCAAAATGACACGAAATTGATTTCAGAAGATAAAGTACACTAAACGTTGATAACATGCAAGAATGTATGATTTATATATATAAAATACGGTTTAAAAATAAAGATTTGATTTCTATAGATCGAATGCATAGGTTTTAGTAAGAAATATAATTTTATTTAGAATATAAACTATGTATTGAATTTTTATAATTTATTTCAAAATAAGAAGGCCGAAGAAATTATGATCTTAAAAAACGAACGAGGATAAAACTTACTGGGAAAATGGTATGGTTTATTATGAATGTATATTACGTATGTATGAAGATCAAAACCTGAGAAATCACAAGAACGAAGAGTTAAAAAAAATACAATATTATAGAAATTTATACATCCTGGAGTAACCCAAGAATTGTCGTGGGCTAGTAAACCGTACTGGTTGTCGAGTATTTTTTACAGGTTCCTGGACCTATTTTAGGCCGTAATCCATAAATTTAAAGGATCGTGCCTGATTTCCTGAGTGCGCTCGGACCGAGTGATGTGCTAGATTAGGCATCTGAGCCTATGTGGCAATGTGTGTTAGTACACGGATATCACATGCCGTAAAAGGCAGTTTTTATAAGTTACAGCAGGCTTAATTTTGGTTTTCGATTAGGTACAGAGCCGGTGGGGACGAAATTCATTTTAATGGGAAGAATCTAATACCCTGAAAAATCAAATAGTATTCTAATTGAATAATAATAATATGATAATATGACAAAATAGTGGAATTGATGGATTGAAATAAATTAAAAAAAATGATGGGTAATGGTCATTTTAAAGACATTTGATTGGGTGGCGAAACTGGAGCCATCGAAACCGTGTCGTTTTTCTGATTTGAACAACATATTTGTTTGTGTCGCTTGGAGCTCGTATGAAGGAGATTAGACCGAGAACGTCGTCGAGTCGAATCGACGCCACGCAATCTGAATATGAATTTTAATTTTCGGACAGATTGCAGTTGTTTATCTCCTTTGACTTAAAAGGAGATGCGTATCCCACTTTCCATTTCAGAAAACTAATTTCCCATCTCCCACTTCTTCTTCTTCCCTGATGCTCTCATTGACCATACTATCCAAAATCAAAGCCAAATTAAGGTCCTAAATCGAAGAGAGAGGCAAGAAAGAAAGCCTAGAGGCCACTGGTAGTGTTATAACAGTGAATCGTAGGAAGTGCTATTTTTGTACAGCGAAAGAAAGTGAGGCTGGATGCTTTGGAATCGGGAGAAATCGATCGTAGTAAATTCTACATCCACTCTCTTGATTTCATGATTTAATGAGACTATATTTGGTAACTAAATGTGTAATTTCGAAATCAGCCCCTCCGAATGTTGGAAACATTGCCAAAAATGTATAATGATTTATTTTTGAGTACTTAGATGAGCTAATAGTGTAATGTAACGTACATCTAAACTCTATATGTAAACTACGAGAAAATGAGACATAAAATTTGGATAATCATAATGAAATGAAGCATAGATCAAGTTAAACTTATATGAGTAAATTTCTAAGATGAAATATGAGGACTACAGACCTAACAATAATCTTTGAGCATTCTTATACAATTTAATTTATGATAATTAGTATGAGAATATTAAGATTTGTGCAGAAACAGTCCAAAAATCACAAATTTTATGATTCGGGCCATTTAAGTGTGTCCAATTGGTATGAGACTATGTTCTGAGATTTGATATGATGATATTATGTCTAAAAAGCATTTTTATGCAATTCTATTAAATTTACATGAATTTATATACGCAAACATTAAATTATATGAAAAGTAGTCCAAATTCGTATATTAATGGTTTGGTGTATATAATCACATCAAAATGACACGAAATTGATTTCAGAAGATAAAGTACACTAAACGTTGATAACATGCAAGAATATATGATTTATATATATAAAATACGGTTTAAAAATAAAGATTTGATTTCTATAGATCGAATGCATAGGTTTTAGTAAGAAATATAATTTTATTTAGAATATAAACTATATATTGAATTTATATAATTTATTTCAAAATAAGAAGGCCGAAGAAATTATGATCTTAAAAAACAAACGAGGGTAAAAACTTACTGGGAAAATGGTATGGTTTATTATGAATGTATATTACGTATGTATGAAGATCAAAACCTGAGAAATCACAAAAACGAAGAGTTAAAAAAAAAATACAATATTATAGAAATTTATACATCCTGGAGTAACCCAAGAATTGTCGTGGGCTAGTACACCGTACTGGTTGTCGAGTATTTTTTACAGGTTGCTGGACCTATTTTAGGCCGTAATCCATAAATTTAAAGGTTCGTGCCTGATTTCCTAAGTGCGCTCGGACCGAGTGATGTGGTAGATTAGGCATCCGAGCCTATGTGGCAATGTGTGTTAGTACAAGGATATCACATGCCGTAAAAGGCAGTTTTTATAAGTTACAGCAGGCTTAATTTTGGTTTTCGATTAGGTACAGAGCCGGTGGGGACGAAATTCATTTTAATGGGAAGAATCTAATACCGTGAAAAATCAAATGGTATTCTAATTGAATAATAGTAATATGATAATATGAAAAATAGTGAAATTGATGGATTGATTAAATAAATTAAAAGAATGATGGGTAAATGGTCATTTTTAAGACATTTGAATTGGGTGGCGAAACTGGCGCCATCGAAACCGTCTCGTTTTTCTGATTTGAACAACATATTTGTTTGTGTCGCTTGAAGCTCGTATGATGGACAATAGACCAAGAACGTCGATAAAGATTAGACCGAGAACGTCGTCATGTCGCCGCGACGCCACGCAATCTGAATTTTAATTTTCGGACAGATTGTACTTGTTTATCTCCTTTGACTTAAAAAGGAGATGCGTATCCCACTTTCCATTTCAGAAAACTAATTTCCCATCTACCTCTTCTTCTTCTTCCCTGATGCTCTCATTGACCATAATATCCAAAATCAAAACCAAATTAAGAAATTAAGGTCCCCAATTTCAGGTCTAAATTGGTATGAGACTATCTTCTGAGATTTGATATGAGACTATCTTCTGAGATTTGATATGATGATATCAGGTCTAAAAAGTGCTTTATGCAATTTCATTAAATTACAGGAATTTATATACACAAACATTATATAATATGAGAAGCAGTCCAAATTCGTATATTAATGGTTTGGTGTATATAACCACATCAAAATGGCACGAAATTGATTTCAGAAGTTAAAGTACACTAAACGGTGATAACATCTAGGAATATATGAGTTATATACACAAAATACGGCTTAAAAATAAAGATTTGATTTTTATAGATCGAATGGATATGTTTTAGTAAGAAATCTAATTTTATTTAGAATATAAACTATATATATTGAATTTATATAATTTATTTCAATATAAGAAAGGTTAAGAATTATAACCTTAAAAAATAAAACAAGGATAAAAATTTACAGTGAAAATAGTATGGTTTATTATGAATGCATATTACGTAAGTATGAAGATCAAATGCAAAGAAATCACAAGAACAAAAAGTTAAAAATAATAAAAATACAATATTATAGAAATTTATACATCCTAGAGTAACCCAAGAATTGTCACGGGCTAGTACACCGTACTGGTCGTCGAGTATTTTTACAGGTTCCTGGACCAATTTTAGGCCGGAATCCATAAATTTAAAGGTTTGTGCCTGATTTCCTAAGTGTGCTCGGACCGCGTGATGTGGTAGATTAGGCACCTAAGCCTATATGGCAATGTGTGTTAGTACACGGATATCACATGCCGTAAAAGGGCAATATTTATAAGTTACAACAGGCTTAATTTTGGTTTTTGATTTGGTATAGAGCCGGTGGGGACGAAATTCATTTTAATTGGGAGATTCCAATGCCTTGAAAAATCAAATAGTATTCTAATTGAATAATAATAATAATAATAATAATAATAATAATAATAATAATACGATAATATGAAAAATAGTGGAATTGATGGATTGATTAAATAAATTAAAAAGAATGATGGGCAAATGGTCATTTTTAAGACATTTGAATTTGGTGGCGAAACTGGTGCCATCGAAACCTTCTCGTTTTTCTGATTTGAACGATATATTTGTTTGTGTCGCTGGGAGCTCATATGAAGGAGATTAGACCGAAAACGTCGTCGAGTCGCATCGACGCCACGCAATCTGAATCTGAACTTTAATTTTCGGACAGATTGCAGTTGTTTATCTCCTTTGACTTAAAAAGGAGATGCGTATCCCACTTTCCATTTCAGATAAACTATTTTTTCATCTCCCTCTTCATCTTCTTCCCTGAGGCTCTCATTGACCATAATATCCAAAATCAAAGTAAAATTAAGAAATAAAGGTCCGAAATCGATGAGAGAGGCAAGAAAGAAAGCTTAGGGGTTACTGGTGGTGTTATAACAGCGAATCGTAGGAAGTGCTTTTTCTGCACAGCGAACGAAAGTGAGGCTGGATGCTTTGGAATTGGGAGAAATCGATCGTAGTAATTCTATATTCACTCACTTGATTTCATGACTTAATGAGACTATATTTGGTAATTAAATGTGTAATTTCGAAATCAGCCACTCTGAATTTTGGAAACTTTGCCAAACTTGAATAATGATTTATCTTTGAATAGTTAAATGAGCTAATGGTGTAATGTAATGTACATCTAAACTCTATATGTAAACTACGAGAAAATGAGGCATAAAATTTGGATAATTATAATGAAATGAAGGATAGATCAAGTTAAACATATATGAGTAAATTTCTAAGATGAAATATGAGGACTACAGACCTAAACATAATTTTTGAGCATTCTTATACAATTTTTACGAGTGAATTTGAGAATATTAAGTTTTTGTGCACAAACAGTCCAAAAATCATAAATTTTATGATTCGGGTTGTAACGACCCGTAAATTTTGATAAATAAAATTGGTTAATTTAATTAGATTTTCGAAATTAAATTAGAATGGAATAAAAAAAAAATAATGTATATTGAAATAAATGTTAATAATGAATTGTATAAATGTTTATTAAACCTAGTTGTTGAAAATTTAGGTGAAATCCCAGTAAAGAAATAGTGTTAATTGTTGCACTTGGATATAAAATTAAAATAATTATTTAAAGACAAGAATTTAATTTACCTATGTAATAGTATATTGATAAATTGTAACAGTATGTGAGTTAAGGTAGTAATGTTAATGGCAGTTGATAAATAACCAGTTCAATTTAATTCAAATTGATTGAAACGACTGTTTAGGTTATAATGGAATGTAAATAGAAATATTTGGTAATAAATTGAATATAAGAAAACGAAGGCAATTAATGAATTAATGAATGAGTTCATAATAATAAATAGTGATTAAGTAAAACCTAGGATAGTAATTATTGTGATAATTAAAACGGGAGTCAATTGAATCTAATGAACCTTAATGTATATTAATGAGAATAAGGCAATAGTCACAAGATATGAAGGAAATAGGATGAAGTGAAATGTAGTTTATTTGTAAAATAAATAAGTTTAATTGAGACTTTAATTTCAAACGACATGTGAAATTGACCAAAATATATTGTGTACGGTAATTGGGTATAATCATTGTTAGTAAGAAATACAACATTGGTTTGGAAATGATTTGAACTTGTGAGAATGTGATTGATAGCTGATGATATCAAATTAATATAAGTTACCTGTTTTGCTGGAATTGGAAATTTAATCTTAATAAATGTAAATAAATGTTACATTTATGTGAAATGTAATACCATGTTCAATAGTTGTTAAATTTTATATATTAAGGAAATTTTTGTTTTAAAACCTTAATTAATATGGGTAATAAATTTTATATAAGAAAAACCAATGCAAATATTGAATTAATCAGTGGAGCAATAATAATAAACAGTAAT
The DNA here is from genome assembly GCA_030765085.1 of Allium cepa. NCBI lineage: Eukaryota > Viridiplantae > Streptophyta > Magnoliopsida > Asparagales > Amaryllidaceae > Allium > Allium cepa. The sequence goes on along the minus strand of CM060937.1, from coordinate 754,716,255 downwards.
TAATTCAAAATTTGTAACTTGGTAATAATATGAATTAATATACATTAGTTATTTAGGGTAGTGACTAAAATTGGTAATCCATTTGCAATTAATGGTAATAGTGTTGATGTAAACAAATAAATTTAAATGTCAATGCAATACCAATTAATGAATTGAATGTGATTACGAAATTGGAATTATATAAATGTGGTAACTAATTCAGGGCAAATAAATTTATAGAACAAATGTTAGGATCTTAACTGAAGGTAATAAATAGTTGGAGATAATGTAAATTCCATTTTATAATATGACTATTGGTAAATGAAAAGATTGTAAATCAAGATTTGTTTGTTTATTGGAATTTAAAAAATTAAATAATTGGGTTTTATTGCAAATATGTAGAATTGGATATTAATATTACGTTAACTGAAACTATATGGTATATGAGAATATTAGTGTAATAGCTTTGAATCTAATGTTAAATCCATCTATGTGACAATAATGAATGGAATAATGATTTGTTAATTTAGTTTAATAGAAATTTTCGAAATTAAATTTTAAATTCTGAATTTGGGAAAATACTGAAATCGATAAGTTAATCGACTTTAAATTGACTTTTAATTTGTCTTAAAACATGGAAATTGATTGAGAAATATAAAAAAGATAAAATTGGTCAATTTTAAGATTGAAATTAAAAATTGGATTTTATTAATTAATTATTAATTTATTTAATTAATGTAAAAATAACCATTTTAGCCACTGAATCGGATTTCGACGAAACAAGTTTTATCGGATCCGTATCGGTGAATTTTTATAGGGTTTCAAGTTTCGTGGCATCGGACTTGCCGTTTGATCGTACGAAAGCGAAACGCCTTGAAATCGATAAATTGAATCAATTGAAATCAATTTGAAAATATTGATTTTAGCATGACTTCTTCATACGATGCAATTTGAACCAGAAACCTTTTCTATTGCATTTGAAATATTTTAAAACATCTATTTTGACGTATGAGTTAACCCAATTTCGTTCCGTAGTCGAAACTTCAAAATAAAAACTCCTCGAAAAAATTCAAAAGAAAAAATATAGAATCGAAGATTTCATCGATACGAATCTACATGTGGCGTCGGTTTCTACAATTGATGCTCGTTTCAGCCAGAAATCTCGGTCAAAGCTCAAAATTTGTGAACCCGAAGCGTCAAATTGGGGTTTTCTGATTTTGGATCTAATCGTCGAAATCAAGATATGGGTTTTGTTAGGCTTGGCTTCAAGAGTCGATGGGTGGTTGTCGTTTGGCCTATCTCGACTAGAGGTGACCGGAATTTCTAAATTAGGGTTTCGGCACGCTAAATAAGGGCCGGCGGCAGGTGAAGTTTCAGGTGTTCAGTCCGATGGTGGTGGAAGAGGGAACCTAGGCGAGTTTTCTATTGGTAGCGACGTGGTCGTTGGCGATCGATGGCGTTCTGGGAGGCGGTCAAAGTAGGGGTCTCGGCCGTGTATGCGTGTATGTTCTCTATAGAGGAAAGAACACGTGGGAGAGAGAGAAGGTAGGGGGTGACGTGTAGCTGAAATGGTTGGTGTTCGTTTTATTTATTTTATTTTGATTTTCAACTCGTTTAATGCAATAACATTCACATACAAACTCCGTATCACGCGCAATTTTTTTGTTAGGATCGTAATAAAATTCCGGACATTGTGACCCTAGTTTGGACGGATTTGGAGACTGTAAAATTTTTGGGTTTAAATCGGATTTTAAATTCGATTTAAATTCAAAAGTGAGCGTTTTAACACACTCACTACCTCTACAAAATTTTTATTTTTGTTAAATTGATTTATGATATGAGTAGAAATTTATTTATGTCTGTTTGGCATATTTTTATTCATCATCTCAGTTAAATTTCATTTGTTTAAATTAAATTGCTATTTATTTTATTCATTGCATTCGACTGCTAGTTAAATTGTTAATTAATTATTCATTGCATATAAAATGCCAGTTAAACAGTTATTTAATTTAATATTGGATATAAACTGCTATTTAATACCTGTTGTTTATTATCCGTTCTATATTGATGCTATTTTTTGAATTTGATGATGATTGTTATAAATGATTGATGGTTGATATGGTATGAATGAATGCTGTATTTTATTGTAAAAGACTGCAAGTTATCGTGCATTTTCATTTCATTTGGGATTGCGGTTTGAAATGATATATAACCGTATTTTTTTTATTTTAAATTACGGATTGAAATGATAAATATCTGTATCATTTGACCATAGGATAGAAAATTATTTACAGGCACCGCGGTCTATATATAAAAGTATTTTGAAATGACTTTTCTATGGTTTTGTGAAGAAAAATACGGTTTGATGAGATATTGATTTGGATATTGTATAAATGTTATTTTATATAAAATTGAATTCCCGGTTTTAAGCTATGTATGAATTTGGTTTAAAGGGATAAAAGAAGTTTAATAATAAAAGTTTAACTTTGTTAAGATATAATATGGTTAAGTATTTATTTAAATTTATTTATAGAGTTATAATGACTCAAATAAAAATTTAAGGTTGGAAGGTAAATGAGAATTCGATTTGAATTAAAGTATTTAAGAATTATCCTCGAAAAAGGGAATTTGATTTGAAATGTAAATAAATTTCTTATGTTTGTTAAATTGATTTATGATATGAGTAGAAATTTATTTATGACTGTTTGGCATATTTTTATTCATCATCTCTGTTAAATTTCATTTGTTTAAATTAAATTGCTATTTATTTTATTCATTGCATTCAACTGCTAGTTAAACTGTTAATTAATTATTCATTGCATATAAAATGCCAGTTAAACAGTTATTTAATTTAATATTGAATATAAACTGCTATTTAATACCCGTTGTTTATTATCCGTTCTATATTGATGCTATTTTTTGAATTTGATGATGATTGTGATAAATGATTGATGGTTGATATTGTATGAATGAATGCTGTATTTTATTGTAAAAGACGGCAAGTTATCGTGCATTTTCATTTCATTTAGGATTGCGGTTTGAAATGATACATAACCGTAATTTTTTTATTTTTAAATTACGGATTGAAATGATAAATATCCGTATCACTGGATCATAGGATAGAAAATTATATACAGGCGCCGCGGTCTATATATAAAAGTATTTTGAAATGATTTTTCTATGGTTTTGTGAAGAAAAATACGGTTTGATGAGATATTGATTTGGATATTGTATAAATGTTATTTTATATAAAATTGAATTCCCCGTTTTAAGCTATGTGTGAATTTGGTTTAAAGGGGTAAAAGAAGTTTAATAATAAAAGTTTAACTTTGTTAAGATATAATATGGTTAAGTATTTATTTAAATTTATTTATAGAGTTATAATGACTTAATTTAAATTTAAGGTTGGAAGGTAAATGAGAATTCGATTTGAATTAAAGTATTTAAGAATTATCCTCGAAAAAGGGAATTTGATTTGAAATGTAAATAAATTGAGATTTAAAAGTAATGATTTTATAACTTGATTTTTATTTAGAGTATTTAAATGAGTGTCCAATTGATTAAATGAATATTATCAAGTTAATTAAATTGAAAGAATAACCTAGTTTATTTGAGTCTAAATTATGTCACTAAAATAACATTTTGATTTATTAAGTAAACATTTCGAATCTAAATAATAGTAGTTGAAAATTGATATATATGAAATTATCAAAGAATAAGTTTGAAATGGTGGAAAATTTTAAGCTTTGAAAATATGGAAAGTTAAATGGGTTATTTTGGAATTCAAATCCGTATTTGTAATTGATTTGGGAAGGTGAGGAAGCAATTTTATTTTATAATAAAGTAATTTAATATTTAAACCATTTAAGTGGTGTAATATGTTTCAAAGTTATGAAATTCAAAGTTTTATGTTTTGAAAAGCTATATTTCAAGCGTTGATTTAGAAATATTATAACTTTGAAATTTTATGGTTTTAGAAAGGATATATTTTTGAAATAAAATGATATCATATTGACTTGGGTTTAAACGGAAATGATATCGTATTTATATGGTTTTGGAAATGAATATTTTATTCTGGTTTTAAAGTTAAACTATTTTTAAAGACCGCGGTGTTATAATAACGATTAGTTATTGAAAAGACCGGGATCGGAAGTTGTCATACACTCTGCCAACTCCGAAAAACACTTTAACAACGATGTACGCGGTGGAGATTCCAGAATGAAGTAGGATGGTGGTGGCATTTCCTTTGAGGTAAATACGTGGATCCAACTCCCGTGAGTTGGCATAAGGTGTATAAAACAGGAGCGATTGACGGGTTAAGAAGATAGCCCCTTTTGTCGGACACATCCCTTCGATATTCTACTCTGACTTTGGATTTATTCGGTGGCCACTTTTGATTTCTTTGATTTGGTGGTGTGGCTCGAGGTGGGCGGTAGCTACGCCTGTGCGTTACCGCCGACCCGGAAGCGTAATTGGTATATCTACTCTGGGATTGCCTAGTTGTACCGTGTCACCTACCCTAGCGCGCCTTATACGATTTTGTTTTGTACCATACCTATGAAGTGCCCTCTAACGACGCCCAGTATGAGGGAGATTACGGTACTGTATAGACTATGAGAATATATTTTTTGTTAAGGGCTATATGGATAACCCCTTAACGCTATTTAAAAGTAAGTTTATTTTACAGTTAGACACTATTATAATAGCGAAATATACTACATAGTAAATTGTTTAAGGGATCCTTATGAGATGTAAATCCCGAGCATCTTTTAAGTTACTACACTCATATTCATTCCAGTTAATTTACCTAACATAAGATCTTTTAGTTCTGACTTGAGTGTTTTGTTTTTCAATTCGCTCGGGTCAGTCCGAGCGTTTCAGGATTTGAAGATTTTATTCCGGAGGACGAAGACGAAGATTTGTAGTACTATTATCTACTATATTATTCCACTACACCATTTTATTCCGCTGCAGTGTTATTATCCTTTGGTATGTGAACTCTGATATTTATTGTATAAAGAAAAATCAAATGTTTTGTAAACAGTTTTATGAACTGTATATTGATTATTATATTTTATCATTCCGTTGTGAATTTCTGTTTAGTTTTTTTTCTCTTCACTATTTTTCTTATTTACCCCTTAACAACCCGCCATTTTGTATGTTTTAAGTCTGACGTGTGTGGTTTATCGTCGATTTAATGCGTGCGAAAAGGCGGGATGTTGCATCTGGTATCAGAGCTTTCGTTTAGCGATAAACCTTAGTTTTGTAGGGTCTGACTCTTTATTAATAGGGTAGTAATACCCTATGGGAGTCACTGAGTGTATATATATGAGAGAGCGTACTTGTTAGTATTATAAAAAGGTTTTGATATTGTGTTAATTTGTTCCGTTTTGTATTTATAAACTCTGGTTGGTGCATGGGACGCTATAACATCAATAGGGGTTTCTAAACACTTAATAGGACAGGCCGACATAATATTTGTTTTTAATATAGGTGAATGAAATAATTTTGCCAATTATATTTTCTATATATAGAAAATAAACTTTTTATAAAGGATATATATATATATATATATATATATATATATATATATATATATATATATATATTTGGGTGCAATATATTGGTTGTAGGCAATGAAATTTATAAATAATAGTTGACATAAGATTGAAAACAAAATGAATAAAAATTGGAAATTTTAGAACTTAAGTTCCGGGGTTTTGAAAACTTCTTTCAAATAATTTTTGGAATATAGTAATAATAGTATTAGAAGTATTCTCCGATATAAATATTTCAATATAAATCGAAAAAATTGTTTTAAAAAGCAATTTTGAAAAGAAATATTCAGTACTACCCTCTTTATCGTTGGAAAATAATTCCGGTGATGAGTGCACGCATCATCGACATTCATTTTCGGGTTTCGAAGTGGGAAGACCATTATAGTAGTTTTACTAAAGATTCGTTTTGACAAACAAATGGAAATTTTAAATTGTTTTAAATATAATTGGATATAAATTGTAAGTATATGTTTATTTATTATTTTAAAATGATTTTAAATTAAACCCGGTATTAAAATTCTTAAGTTTCCGATAATTAATAGTTTTAATTAGGGTAGTGAAATGGTAATAATGAATAATTGGAATCTTTAAATAAAATAAGAGATTAAATGTCTGGTTATGAATGAAAAAAGAATAATATTGTTGAACATTTAGTTGATTAAAAGAAATAGAAATAAACTTGGGTAACTTTCTATTACATCCTTAAAGGCATATACATAACTTATCAAAAAGATATAAAAGTTGAAATGATAGTAAGAAGATGTAATAGATACTATACAAATAATAAATTTGAGGTAATGAAAGTAAATAATGAAAGTGTTCAATAAAATTTGCTATATAAATGAGCAATTTGACATGAAAATAGTTATAAACTTAAGTATAATTGAAAGGCTACTAGTTAAATTAATTTGATGGGAATTAAGTAGTACAGGAAAGTAATTAAAACTTAAGTAAATATTTATAATTAGAATAAATAGGAAGATGAATACCGTAAATAAATGAGATTAAGTAATGAATAAATGAATGTAATGTAAATAAAAGAAATTTGCAGTATATGGATAAAAGAAAATGAATTTGTTAGTAGCGGATAAAAATAAATGAACAAATGAAATTAAGGAAAAAAAAATTGCAAGAAATAAATGTAAAATAAAAAGACAAATCAGTATATGAATAAAAAGGAAATCAAACAACAAAAGGTTGAATGGAATTAATAAGAATAAACTTAATCTATTGTTGAGATTGTTGTTTGTTTGGTTTACGGTAGTTTGGGCAAGGATACTTTAAATCTGTTTGGAAGGTATGAATAATCTATTTAGTGTCACCTAAGACTGTTGAGTGAAGGGTACGCTTAGTACTTTATTTTTCTTTCCGTACAATTTAAAGTTTTGAGACCGGACAACTATTTGTTTTGTTTGATATGAATGAATGATTTACTTGTGTTGATTTTTATGTGATGGTTGTATGACTTGTTGCAAGTGGTTGTTAGTTGTATTGATTTGTTTGTTTAGGGTTGAAACAACCTTAAATATTTCATTTTATATAATTGTTAACCTTTTTGGATTATATAAGTGAAATACAGGTTATGAAAGCAATTGCTACTGCTTTTGGTTTCATAATTAAGCATTAATTGCCCGACAAATATGTACGTTTTCAGATTACGTTTTATAGCGCTATTATATTATTTTTCCCATGCTGGGATGTATACTATTTTGGAAAATATATGTTATATATTGTTAATTTGATATTATATTTTCTCCCGAGCCTCTCCGTACAAAGGAGACTTTGCCGAAATTTTCTATAAAAATTTTTGGACATAGAAAAATTTTGAAAATATTTCCAAACATAATAATTTAAGTATAAAAGATTTAATGGTTGTCAATTTGTATATTTTATTTGAAGTAATTGATTTTGTAAATTTAATTGTTTATAAATTTAATATTTTAAGTAAGATATATTGATTTCTTAATCCTTCTATTCTCTTCTTTTCTCTTCTTTTCTCTTCTTTTCCTTTTCGGGGACGAAAAGTTTTGAGTGGGGGAGAGTGTAACGACCCGTAAATTTTGATAAATAAAATTGGTTAATTTAATTAGATTTTCGAAATTAGAATGGAATAAAAATAATAATAATGTATATTGAAATAAATGTTAATAATGAATTGTATAAATGGTTATTAAACCTAATTGTTGAAAATTTAAATGAAATCCCAATAAAGAAATAGTGTTAATCGTTGCATTTGGATATAAAATTTAAAATAATTAATTAAAGACAAGAATTTAATTTACCTATGTAATAATATATTGATAAATTGTAACTGTACGTGAATTAAGGTAGTAATGTTAGTGGCAGTTGATAAATAACCAATTCAATTTAATTCAAATTGATTGGAACGACTGTTTAGGTTATAATGGAATGTAAATAGAAATATTTGGTAATAAATTGAATATAAGAAAACGAGGGCAATTAGTGAATTAATTAACGAGTTCATAATAATAAATAGTGATTAAGTAAAAGCAAGGATAGTTATTATTGTGATAATTAAAATGGAAGTCAATTGAATCTAATGAACCTTGATGTATATTAATGAGAATAAGGCAATAGTTACAAGATATGAAGGAAATAGGATGCAATGAAATGTAGTTTATTTGTAAAATAGATAAGTTTAATTGAGACTTTAATTTCAAATAACGTGTGAAATTGACCAAAATATATAGTAAATGGTAATTGGGTATAATCAATGTTAGTAAGAAATTACAACATTGGTTTGGAAATGATTTGAACTTGTGAGAATGTGATTAATAGCTGATGATATCAAATTAATATAAGTTACCTGTTTCGATGGAATTGGAAATTTAATCTTAATAAATGTAAATAAATGTTACATTTATGTGAAATGTAATACCATGTTTAATAGTTGTTAAATTTTATATATTAAGGAAATTTTTGTTTTAAAACCTTAATTAATATGGGTAATAAATTTTATATAAGAAAAACCAATGCAAATATTGAATTAATCAGTGGAGCAATAATAATAAATAGTAATTAATTCAAAATTTGTAACTTGGTAATAATGTGGATTAATATGCATTAGTTATTTAGGGTAGTGACTAAAAATTGGTAATCCATTTACAATTACTGGTAATAGTGTTGATATAAGCAAATAAATTTAAATGCCAATGCAATACCAATTAATGAGTTGAATGTGATTACGAAATTGGAATTAGATAAATGCAGCAACTAATTTAGGGCAAATAAATTTATGGAACAAATGTTAAGATCTTAACTAATGGTAATTAATAGTTGTATAAAATGTAAATTCCATTTTATAATAGTACTATTGGTAAATGAAAAGATTGTAAATTAAGATTTGTTTATTTATTGGAATTTGAAAATTAAATAATTGGGTTTTATTGCAAATAAGTAGAATTGGATATTAATATTACGTTAATTGAAAGTAGATGGTATATGAGAATATTAGTGTAATAGCTTTGAATCCAATGTTAAATCCATCTATGTGACAATAATGAATAGAATAATGATTTGTTAGTTTAGTTTAATAGAAATTTTGGAAATTAAATTTTAAATTCTGAATTTGAATGGAATTTGGAAAAGTACTGAAATCGATAAGTTAATCTACTTTAAATTGACTTTTAATTTGTTTTAAAACATGGTAATTGATTGAGAGATATAAAAATGATAAAATTGGTCAATTTTAAGATTGAAATGAAAAATTGGATTTTAATAATTAATTATTAATATATTTAATTAATGTATAAATAGCCATTTTGGCCACTGACTCGGATTTCGACGAAACCAGTTTTATCGGATCCGTATCGGTGAATTTTTGTAGGGTTTCAATCTGAACCCGAAACCTTTTCCATTGCATTTAAAATATTTTAAATCATCTATTTTGATATATGGGTTGACCCAATTACATTCCGGAGTCGAAACGGGCTTTTTGGGCCACTTTGGCGTTAGCGTGTATATCTGTTTTATCCATCTATTCTATTTTCAATTCTGCCTATAAATATCCCTATAAATATCCTGCTGTAAACCCTAGCTTCCCTAATTCTCGTTTGTCTGTACGTACATCACAACTCTCTCCTCCTCAATGGCAGACAAACAAATTCTGGATTCAAACACAATTCCAAATCAAATCAAACTTTAAAATTCAAACTCTTCGAAAAAATTCAAAAAAATTATAGAATCGAAGTTTTCATCGATACGAATCTACGTGTGCCGTCTGTTTCTGCAATTGATGCTCGTTTCAGCCAAAAATCTCGGTCAAAGCTCGAAATTTGTGAACCCGAAGTGTCAAATTGGGGTTTTCTGATTTTGGATCTAATCGCCGAAATCAAGATATGGGTTTTGTTAGGCTTGGCTTCAAGAGTCAATGGGTGGTGGTCGTTTGGCCTATCTCGACTAGAGGTGACCGGAATTTCTAAATTAGGGTTTCAGCACGCTAAATAAGGGGCGGTGGCAGGTGAAGTTTCAGGCGTTCGGTCCGATGGTGGTGGAAGAGGGAACCTAGGCTAGTATTCTGTTGGCAGCGACGTAGTCGTTGGCGATCGATGACGTTCGTAGGAGGCGGTCAAAGTAGGGGTCTCGGCCGTGTATGCGTGCGTTTTTTCTATAGAGGGGAGAACGCGTGGGCGAGAGAGAGAAGGTAGGGGGTGACGTGTAGCTGAAATGGTTCGTGTTCGATTTATTTATTTTATTTTGATTTTCAACTCGTTTAATACAATAACTTTCACATACGAACTCCGTTTCACGTGCATTTTTTTGTTAGGATTATAATAAAATTCCGGACATTTTGATACTGGTTTGGACGGATTTGGGGACTGTAAAATTTTTGGGTTTAAATCGGGTTTTAAATTCGATTTAAATTCAAAAGTTGATTGTTTTAACCCACACACAGCTTCTAAAAATTTCTATGTTTGTTAAATTGATTTATGATATGAGTAGAAATTTATTTATGACTGTTTGGCATATTTTTATTCTTCATCTCAGTTATATTTCATTTGTTTAAATTAAATTGCTATTTATTTTATTCAATGCATTCAACTCCGAGTAAAATTGTTAATTAATTATTCATTGCATATAAACTGCCAGTTAAATAGTTATTTAATTTAATATTGAATATAAACTGCTATTTAATACCTGTTGATTATTATCCGTTCTATATTGATGCTATTTTTTGAATTTGATGATGATTGTGATAAATGGTTGATGGTTGATATTGTATGAGTGAATGCTGCATTTTATTGTAAAAAACTACAAGTTATCGTGCATTTTCATTTCATTCGGGATTGCGGATTGAAATGATATATAACCGTATTTTTTTTTAAATTACGAATTGAAATGATAAATATCCATATCACTTGACCATAGGATAAAAATTATATACAGGAACCGCAGTCTATATATAAAAGTATTTTGAAATGATTTTTCTATGGTTTTGAAGAAATACGGTTTGATGAGATATTGATTTGGTCATTCTATGAATGTTAATTTATATGAAATTGAATTCCCGGTTTTAAGCCATGTATGAATTTGGTTTAAAGGGGTAAAAGAAGTTTAATAATAAAAGTTTAACTTTGTTAAGATATAATACGGTTAAGTATTTATTTAAATTTATTTATAGAGTTATAATGACTTAAATAAAAATTTAAGGTTGGAAGGTAAATGAGAATTCGATTTGAATTAAAGTATTTATGAATTATCCTCGAAAAAGGGAATTTGATTTGAAATGTAAATAAATTGAGATTTAAAAGTAATGATTTTATAACTTGATTTTTATTTAGAGTATTTAAATGAATATCCAATTGATTAAATGAATATTACCAAGTTAACTAAATTGAAAGAATAACCCAATTTATTTGAGTCTAAATTGTGTTACTAAAATAATATTTGATTTATTAAGCAAACATTTCGAATCTAAATAATAGCAGTTGAAAATTGGTGTATATATATATGAAATTATCAAAGAATAAGTTTGAAATGGTGGAAAAATTTAAGCTTTGAAAATACGGAAATTTAAACGGGTTATTTTGGAATTCAAATCCATATTTGAAATTGATTTGTGAAGGTGAGGAAGCTATTTTATTTTATAATAAAGTAATTTAATATTTAAAACATTTAAGTGGTATAACATGTTTCAAAGTTACGAAATTCAAAGTTTTATGTTTTGAAAAGCTATATTTCAAGCGTTGATTTAGAAACATTATAACTTTGAAATTTATGGTTTTAGAAAGGATATATTTTTGAAATAAAATGATATCATATTGACTTGGATTTAAACGTAAATGATATCGTATTTGTATGGTTTTGGAAATGAATATTTTATTCTGGTTTTAAAGTATAAACTATTTTTAAAGACCGCGGTGTTATAATAACGATTGGTTGTTGAAGAGACCGGTACCGGAAGTTGTCATACTCTCTGCCAACTCCGAAAACCACTTTAACAACTATGTACGCGGTGGAGATTCCAGAATGAAGTAGGATGGTGGCGGCGTTTCCTTTGAGGTAAATGCATGGACCCAACTCCTGTGAGTTGGCAAAAGGTGGCTAAAACAGGAGCGATTGACGGGTTAAGAAGGTAGCCCCTTTTATCGGACACATCCCTTCGATATTCTACTCTGACTTTGGATTTATTCGGTGGCCACTTTTGATTTCTTTGATTGGAGGTGTGGCTCGAGGTGGGCGGTAGCTACGGCTATGCGTTACCACCGACCTGGAAGCGTAATTGGTATATCTACCCTGGCTTTGCCTAGTTGTGCCGTGTCAGCTACCCTAGCACGCCTTATACGATTTTGTTTTGTACCATACCTATGGAGTGCCGTGTGACGACTCCCAGTACGGGGGAGATTACGGTACTGAATAGACTATGGGAATATATTTTGTGTTAAGGGCTATATTGGTAACCCCTTAATGCTATTTAAAAGTAAGTTTATTTTACAATTAGACACTATTATAATAGCGAAATATGCTCCATAGTAAATTGTTTAATGGATCCTTAAGAGATGTAAATCCCGAGCATCTCTTAAGTTACTGCACTCATATTTATTCCTGTTGATTTAACTTACATAAGATCTTTTAGTTCTGACTCGAGTGTTTTGCTTTTCAATTCGCTCGGGTCAGTCCGAGCGTTTCAGGATTTGAAGATTTTATTCCGGAGGACGAAGACGAAGATTTGTAGTACTATTATCAACTATACTACACCATTTTATTCCGCTGCAGTGTTATTATCCTTTGGTATGTGAACTCTGATATTTATTGTATAAAGAAAAATCAAATGTTTTGTAAACAGTTTTATGAACTGTATATTGATTATTATATTTTATCCTTCCGCTGTGAGATTCTGTTTAGTTTTTTTTCTCTTCTCCGTTTTTCTTATTTCCCATAATAATCCGCCCTTTTGTATGTTCTAAGCCTGACGTGTGTGGTTTATCGTCGATTTAAAGCGTGCGAAAAGGCAGGACGTTACATCTGGTATCAGAGCTTTGGTTTAGCGATAAACCTTAGTTTTGTGGGGTTTGTCTCTTTATTAATAGGGTAGTAATACCCTATGGGAGTCGCTGAGTGTATATATATGAGAGAGCATACTTGTTAGTGTTATAAAAAGGTTTTGATATTGTGTTAATTTGTTCCGTTTTGTATTTATAAACTCTGGTTGGTGCATGGGACGCTATGACATCAATGGGGGTTTCTAAACACTTAATAGGACAGACCGACATAATATTTGTTTTTAATATAGGTGAATGAAATAATTTTGCCAATATATTTTCTATATATATAAAATAAACTTTTTATAAAGGATATATATATATATATATATATATTTGGGTGCAATATATTGGTTGTAGGCAATGGAATTTATAAATAATAATTGAAATAAGATTGAAAACAAAATGAATAAAAACTGGAAATTTTAGAACTTAAGTTCCGGGGTTTTGAAAACTTCTTTCAAATGATTTTTGGAATATAGTTATAATAGTATTAGAAGTATTCTCTGATATTAATATTTCAATATAAATTGAAAGAATTGTTTTAAAAAGAAATTTTGAAAAGAAAAATTCTGTACTACCCTCTTTGTCGCTGGAAAATAATTTCGGTGATGAGTGCACGCATCATCGACATTCATTTTCGGGTTTCGAAGTGGAAAGACCATTATAGTAGTTTTACTGCAGATTCATTTTGATAAACAAAGAGAAATTTTAAATTGTTTTAAATATAATTGGATAGAAATTGTAAGTATATATTTAATTATTATTTTAAAATGATTTGAAATTAAACCCGGTATTTAAATTCTTAAGTTTTCGGTAATTAATAGTTTTAATTAGGGTAGTGAAATGGTAGTTAATGAATAATTTAAATCTTTAAATAAAATAAGAAATTAAATGCCTGGTTATGAATGAAAAAAGAATAATATTGTTGAACATTTAGTTAATTAAAAGAAATAGAAATAAACTTGGGTAACTTTCTATTACATCCTTAAAGGCATATACATAACTTACCAAAAAGATGTAAAAGTTGAAATGATAATAAGAAGATGTAATAGATATTATACAAGTAATAAATTTGAGGTAATGAAAGTGTTCAATAAAATTTGCTATATAAATGAGAAATTTGACATGAAAATAGTTATAAACTTAAGTATAATTGAAAGGCTGCTGGTTAAATTAATTTGATGGGAATTAAGTAGTGCAGGAAAGTAATCAAAACTTAACTTAATATTTATAATTAGAATAAATAGGAAGATGAATACTGTAAATAAATGAGATTAAGTAATGAATAAATGAATATAATGTAAATAAAAGAAATTTGCAGTATATGGATAAAAGAAAATGAATTTGTTAGTAGCGGATAGAAATAAATGGACAAATGAAATTAAGGAAAAAAAATTGCAAGAAATTAATGTAAAATAAAAAGACAAATCAATATATGAATAAAAAGGAAATCAAACAACAAAAGGTTGAACGGAATTAATAAGAATAAACTTAATCTATTTTTGAAATTGTTGTTTTGATTGTTTACGGTAGTTTGCGCAAGGATACTTTAAATCTGTTAGGAAGGTATGAATAATCTATTTAGTGTCACCTAAGACTGTTGAGTGAAGGGAACGCTTAGTAATTTATTTTTCTTTCCGTACAATTTAAAGATTTGAGCCCGGACGACTATTTGTTTTGTTTGATATGAATGAATGATTGATTTGTGTTTATTTTTATGTGATGGTTGTATGACTTGTTGCAAGTGGTTGTTAGTTGCATTGATTTGTTTATTTAGGGTTGAGACAACCTTAAATATTTCATTTTATATAATTGTTAACCTTCTTGGATTATATAAGTGAAATAAAGGTTATGGAAGCAATTGCTACTGCTTTTGGTTTCATAATTAAGCATTAATTGCCTGACAAATAGGTACGTTTTTGGATTACGTTTTATAGCGCTATTATATTGTTTTTCCCGTGTTGGGATATATACTATTTTGGAAAATATATGTTATATATGTTTATTTTGATATTATATTTTCTCCCGAGTCTCTTCGTACAAAGGAGACTCTGCCGAAATTTTCTGTAAAAAATTTTGAACTTAGAAAATTTTTGAAAATGTTTTCCAAACTTTAATAGTATAAAAGATTTAATGGTTGTAAATTTGTATATTTTATTTAAAGTAATTGATTTTGTAAATTTATTTGTTTATAAATTTAATATTTTAAGCAAGATATATTGATTTCTTAATCCTTCTATCATTCTCTTCTTTTCTCTTCTTTTCCTTTTCGGGGACGAAAAGTTTTAAGTGGGGGAGAGTGTAACGACCCGTAAATTTTGATAAATAAAATTGGTTAATTTAGTTAGATTTTCGAAATTAAATTAGAATGGAATAAAAAAAATTATAATATATATGGAAATAAATGTTAATAATGAATTGTATAAATGGTTATTAAACCTAATTGTTGAAAATTTAAGTGAAATCCCAATAAAGAATAGTGTTAATGGTTGCGCTTGGATATAAAATTTAAAATAATTAATTAAAGACAAGAATTTAATTTGCCTATGTAATAATATATTGATAAATTGTAACTGTACGTGAATTAAGGTAGTAATGTTAATGGCAGTTGATAAATAACCAATTCAATTTAATTCAAATTGATTGAAACGACTATTTAGGTTATAATGGAATGTAAATAGAAATATTTGGTAATAAATTGAACATAAGAAAACGAAGGCAATTAGTGAATTAATTAATGAGTTCAATAATAAATAGTGATTAAGTTAAAAAGCAAGGATAGTAATTATTGTAATTATTAAAACGGGAGTCAATTGAATCTAATGAACCTTGATATATATTAATGAGAATAAGGCAATAGTCACAAGATATGAAGGAAATAGGATGAAGTGAAATATAGTTTATTTTGTAAAATAGATAAGTTTAATTGCGACTTTAATTTCAAATAACGTGTGAAATTGACCAAAATATATATTGAATGGTAATTGGGTATAAGCAATGTTAGTAAGAAATTACAACATTGGTTTGGAAATGATTTGAACTTGTGAGAATGTGATTGATAGCTGTTGATATCAAATTATTATAAGTTACCTGTTTTGATGGAATTGGAAATTTAATCTTAATAAATGTAAATAAATGTTACATTTATGTGGAATGTAATACCATGTTTAATAGTTGTTAAATTTTTATATATTAAGGAAATTTTTGTTTTAAAACCTTAACTAATATGGGTAATAAATTTTATATAAGAAAAACCAATGCAAATATTGAATTAATCAGTGGAGCAATAATAAATAAATAGTAATTAATTCAAAAATTTTAACTTGGGAATAATCTGGATTAATATACATTAGTTATTTAGGGTAGTGACTAAAAATTGGTAATTCATTGCAATTAATGGTAACAGTGTTGATATAGGCAAAGAAATTTAAATGTCAATGCAATACCAATTAATGGATTGAATGTGATTACGAAATTGGAATTAGATAAACGCAGTAACTAATTCAGGGCAAATAATTTAATGGAACAAATGTTAAGATCTTAATGATGGTAATTAATAATTAGAGATAATGTAAATTCCATTTTATAATATGACTATTGGTAAATGAAAAGATTGTAAATCAAGATTTGTTTGATTATTGGAATTTAAAAATTAAATAATTGCCTTTTTTTGCAAATAAGTAGAATTGGATATTAATATTACGTAAATTGAAACTAGATGGTATACGAGAATATTAGTGTAATAGCATTGAATCCAATGTTAAATCCATCTATGTGATAATAATGAATGGAATAATGCTTTGTTAATTTAGTTTAATAGAAATTTTGGAAATTAAATTTTAAATTTTGAATTTGAATGGAATTTGGGAAAATACTGAAATCGATAAGTTAATGAACTTTAAATTGACTTTTAATTTGTTTTAAAACATGGTAATTGACTGAGAAATATAAAAATGATAAAATTGGTCAATTTTAAGACTGAAATTAAAAATTGGATTTTATTAATGAATTATTAATTTATTTAATTAATGTAAAAATAGCCATTTTGGCCACTACTCGGATTTTGACGAAACCAATTTCATCGGATCCGTATCGGTGAATTTTGTAGGGTTTCAAGTTTCGTAACGATCGGACTTGTCGTTTGATCGTACGAAAGCGAAACGCATTGAAATCGATAAATTGAATCAATTTGAAAAAATTTATTTTAGTATAACTTCTTCATACGATGCAATTTGAACCTGAAACCTTTTCCATTGCATTTAGAATATTTTAAAACATCTATTTTGATATATGGGTTGACCCAATTTCGTTCCGGAGTCGAAACGGGCTTTTTTGGCCACTTTGGCGTTAGCGCATATATCTGTTTTATCCATCTATTCTATTTTCAATTCTGCCTATAAATATCCCTATAAATATCCTGTTATAAACCCTAACCTCCCTAATTCTCGTTTGTCTATACGTACACCTCAACTCTCTCCTCCTCTATGGCAACAAACAAACTCTAGATTCAAACACAATTCCAAATCAAATCAAACTTCAAAATTCAAACTCTTCGAAAAAATTCAAACAAATTATAGAATCGAAGATTTCATCGATACCAATCTACATGTGGCGTCGGTTTCTGCAATTGATGCTCGTGTCAGCCAGAAATCTCGGTCAAAGCTCAAAATTTGTGAACCCGAAGTGTCAAATTGGGGTTTTCTGATTTTGGAACTAATCGTCGAAATCAAGATATGGGTTTTGTTAGGCTTGGCTTCAAGAGTCGATCGGTGGTGGTCGTTTGGCCTATCTCGACCAGAGGTGACCGGAATTTCTAAATTAGGGTTTCGGCACGCTAAATAAGGGGCGGCGGCAGGTGAAGTTTCAGGTGTTCAGTCCGATGGTGGTGGAAGAGGGAACCTAGGCGAGTATTCTGGCGACAGCGACGTGGTCGTTGGCGATCGATGGCGTTCGTAGGAGGCGGTCAAAGTAGGGGTCTCGGTCGTGTATGCGTACATGTTCTCTGTAGAGGGAAGAACGCGTGGGAGAGAGAGAGAAGGTAGTGGGGTGACGTGTAGCTGAAATGGTTGGTATTCGATTTATTTATTTTATTTTTATTTTCAACTCGTTTAATGCTAAACTTTCACATACGAACTCCGTTTCACGCGTAATTTTTTTTGTTAGGATCGTAATAAATTCCGGACATTTTGATGCTGGTTCGGACGGATTTGGAGACTGTAA
The DNA here is from genome assembly GCA_030765085.1 of Allium cepa. Taxonomy (NCBI): domain Eukaryota; kingdom Viridiplantae; phylum Streptophyta; class Magnoliopsida; order Asparagales; family Amaryllidaceae; genus Allium; species Allium cepa. The sequence goes on along the minus strand of CM060937.1, from coordinate 754,697,993 downwards.
AATTTTGGGGTTTAAATTGGTTTTAAATTCGAATTAAATTCAAAAGGTGAGTGTTTTAACCCACTCACAACTTCTAAAAATTTCTTATGTTTGTTAAATTGATTTATGATATGAGTAGAAATTTATTTATGACTGTTTGGCATATTTTTATTCATCGTCTCAGTTAAATTTTATTTGTTTAAATTAATTTGCTATTTAATTTATTCATTGCATTCAACTGCGAGCTAAATTGCTAATTAATTATCCATTGCATATAAATTGCCAGTTAAACAGTTATTTAATTTAATATTGAATATAGACTGCTATTTAATACCTGTTGTTTATTATCCGTTCTATATAGATGCTATTGTTTGAATTTGATGATGATTGTGATAAATGGTTGATGGTTGATATTGTATGAATGAATGCTATATTTTATTGTAGAAAACTACAAGTTATCGTGCATTTTCATTTCATTCGGGATTGCGGTTTGAAATGATATATAACCGTAATTTTTTTTTATTTTTAAATTACGGATTGAAATGATAAATATCCGTATCACTTGACCATAGGATAGAAAATTATATACAGGCACCGCGGTCTATATATAAAAGTATTTTGAAATGATTTTTCTATGGTTTTGTGAAGAAAAATACGGTTTGATGAGATATTGATTTGGATATTGTATAAATGTTTCCCAGTTTTAAGCTATGTATGAATTTTGTTTAAAGGAGTAAAAGAAGTTTAATAATAAACGTTTAACTTTGTTAAGATATAATACGGTTAAGTATTTATTTAAATTTATTTATAGAGTTATTATAATGACTTAAATAAAAATTTAAACTTGGAAGGTAAAATGGGAATTCGATTTGAATTAAATAATTTAAGAATTATCCTCGAAAAAGGGAATTTGATTTGAAATGTAAATAAATTGAGATTTAAAAGTAATGATTTTATAGCTTGATTTTTATTTGGAGTACTTAAATGAATATCCAATTGATTAAATGAATTATCAAGTTAATTGAATTGAAAGAATAACCCAGTTTATTTGAATCTAAATTGTGTTACTAAAAGAACATTTGATTTATTAAGCAAATATTTCGAATCTAAATAATAGCAGTTGAAAATTGATATAGATGAAATTATTAAAGAATAAGTTTGAAATGGTGGAAAAATTTAAGCTTTGAAAATATGGAAATTTAAATGGATTGTTTGGGAATTCACATCCGCATTTGAAATTGATTTGTGAAAGTGAGGAAGCTATTTTATTTTATAATAAAGTAATTGAGTATTTAAACCATTTAAGTGGTGTAATATGTTTCAAAGTTACGAAATTCAAAGTTTTATGTTTCGAAAAGCAATATTTCAAGCGTTGATTTAGAAATATTATAACTTTGAAATTTTATGGTTTTAGAAAGGATATATTTTTGAAATAAAATGTATCATATTGACTTGGGTTTAAACGTAAATGATATCGTATTTATATGCTTTTGGAAATGAATATTTTATTCTAGTTTTAAAGTATAAATATTTTTAAAGACCGCGTTGTTATAATAACGATTGGTTGTTGAAGTGACCGGGATCGGTAGTTGTCATACTCTCTGCCAACTCCGAAAACCACTTTAACAACCATGTACGCGGTGGGGATTCCAGAATGAAGTAGGATGATGGCGGCATTTCCTTTGAGGTAAATACGTGGACCCAACTCCCGTGAGTTGGCATAAGGTGGCTAAAACAGGAGCGATTGACGGGTTAAGAAGGTAGCTCCTTTTATCGGACACATCCCTTCGATATTCTACCCTGGCTTTGGATTTATTCGGTGGCCACTTTTGATTTCTTTGATTTGGGGGGGGGGCGGTTCGAGGTGGGCGGCATCTACGGCTATGAGTTACCACCGACGCAGAAGCGTAATTGGTATATCTACCCTGGCATTGCATAGTTGTGCCGTGTCACCTACCCTAGCACGCCTTATACGATTTTGTTTTGTACCATACCTATGGAGTGCCCTCTGACGACGCCAAGTACGGGGGAGATTACGGTACTGTATAGACTATGGGAATATATTTTGTGTTAAGGGCTATATGGGTAACCCCTTAACGCTATTTAAAAGTAAGTTTATTTTACAATTAGATATTATTATAATAGCGAAATATACTACATAGTAAATAGTTTAACGGATCCTTAAGAGATGTAAATCCCGAGCATCTCTTAAGTTACTACACTCATATTTATTCCTGTTGATTTAACTTACATAAGATCTTTTAGTTCTGACTCGAGTGTTTTGTTTTTCAATTCGCTCGGGTCAGTCCGAGCGTTTCAGGATTTGAAGACTTTATTCCGGAGGACGATGATGAAGATTTGTAGTACAATTATCTACTATATTATTCCACTGCACCATTTTATTCCGCTGTAGTGTTATTATCCTTTGTTATGTGAACTCCGGTACTTACTGTATAAAGAAAAATCAAATGTTTTGTAAACAGTTTTATGCACTGTATATTGATTATTATATTTCATCCTTCCATTGTGAGATTCTGTTTAGTTTTTTTTTCTCTTCTCTGTTTTTCTTATTCACCCCATAACAATCCGCCTTTTGTATGTTTTAAGCCTGACGTGTGTGGTTTATCGTCGATTTAAAGCGTGCGAAAAGGCGGGACGTTACATTTGGTATTAGAGTTTTGGTTTAGCGATAAATCTTAGTTTTGTGGGGTCTGACTCTTTATTAATAGGGTAGTAATACCCCATGGGAGTCGCTGAGTGTATAAATATGAGAGAGCATACTTGTTAGTGTTATAAAAAGGTTTTGATATTGTGTTAATTTGTTCCGTTTTGTATTTATAAACTCTGGTTGGTGCATGGGACGCTGTGACATCAACAGGGGTTTCTAAACGCTTAATAGGACAGACCAACACAATATTTGTTTTTAATATAGGTGAATGAAATAATTTTGCCTATTATATTTTCTATATATATAAAATAAACTTTTTATAAAGGATATATATATGTGTATATATATGTATATGTATATATATGTGTGTGTGTGTGTGTGTGTGTGTGTGTGTGTGTGTGTGTGTATATATATTTGGGTGCAATATATTAGTTGTAGGCAATGGAATTTATAAATAATAGTTGAAATAAGATTGAAAACAAAATGAATAAAAATTGGAAATATTAGAACTTAAGTTCCGGGGTTTTGGAAACTTCTTTCAAATGATTTTTGGAATATAGTAATAATAGTATTAGAAGTATTCTCTGATATAAATATTTCAATATAAATTGAAAGAATTATTTTAAAAAGGAATTTCGAAAAGAAAAATTCTATACTACCCTCTATGTGGCTGGAAAATAATTTCGGTGATGAGTGCACGCATCATCGACATACATTTTCGGGTTTCGAGGTGGGAAGACCATTATAGTAGTTTTACTGCATATTCATTTTGATAAACAAATGGAAATTTTAAATTGTTTTAAATATAATTGGATATAAATTGTAAGTATATGTTTATTTATTATTTTAAAAAGATTTGAAATTTGGGGTCTGACTCTTTACTAATAAGGTATACCCTATGGGAGTCGCTGAGTATATATATGAGAGAGCGTACTTGTTAGTGTTATAAAAAAGTTTTATTATTGTGTTAATCTGTTCCGTTTTGTATTTATAAATTCTGGTTGGTGCATGGGACGCTACGACATCAATCGGGATTTCCAAACACGTAATAATAGGACAGGCCTACATAATATTTGTTTTTAATATAGGCGAATGAAATAATTTTGCCTATTATATTTTCTATATATATAAAATAAACTTTCTATAAAGGATATGTATATATATTTGGTTGCAGTCTATTGGTTGTTAGGCAGTGAAATTTATAAATAATTGTTGAAATAAGATTGAAAATAAAATGAATAAAAATTGGAAATTTTAGAACTTAAGCTCTGGGGCTTTGCAATTTATTTCAAATGATTTTGAAATATAATAATAATATTATAGAAGTATTTTTCTGATATAAATATTTCAATATAATTTGAAAGAAATGTTTTAAAAGAAATTTTGGAAAAGAAATCAGTTATGTACTCCCCTCTCTGTCGCTGGAAAATAATTTCGGTGATGAGTGCACGCATCATCGAGGTTCATTTTCGAATTTCGAAGTGGGAAGGCCACTGTAGTAATTTTACTACAGATTTATTTTGATAATCAAGTACAAATTTTATTTTATTTTGAAAATGATTGGATGTATGTAAGTTGTAAGTATATACATTTATCTACTATTTTAAAATGATTTTTGAATAAGACCCGATATTTAATTCCTAAGTTTCCGTTAAGTAATACTTTTAATTCAGGGTAGTAAAATGAAAGTTAATTAATAATTGAAGCCTTTAATTAAAATAAGTAATTTAATGCTAGGTTATGAATGAAATTAAATGTAATTTGAAATTGTAACATATAAAACAAAGATGTAATTATTGAACATAGGATTAAATTAAAAGAAATGAGATAAAACTTGTATAAGTTCATTTGCATTCTTTAAACATATATATAACTTACCAAAAGATAGAAAAAGTTGAAATGTTAATAAGAAAATGTAATAGATACTATACAAGAAATAAATTTGAGGAATGAAGGTAATTAATGAAATTCTTTATTTATAAGAATTGATGTTATAAAGTTATAAATTTAAGTGTAATTAAAATTTTACTATAATTAAGTATAATAGAAATGTAATCATTAAATAAATGAATGAAATTGAGAAATACATAAATGTAATGCAATAAAAAGAAACTTACATGACCTGAATATACAAAAATGAATAATTATAGGCAATAAATGAAAATGAATTGAATAAAAAAGAATAAACTAATCATTGTTGTTGTTTTGGTTTATGGTTGTTTGGGTAAGGAAATTTAAAATTGTTTGGATGAATAAATAATCTATTTTGTTTCATCTAAAACTGTTGAGTAAATGATGCACTTGATAGTTTATTTTTCATTCTGTGCAATATAAAGTTTGAACCCGAACAACTATTTGCTTTGTTTAATATGAATGAATGATTGATTTGTGTTGATTTTATGTGATGGTTGTATGCTTGTTGCAAGTGATGATTGATTGATTTGTTTGTGGTGATTACAACAACTTTAATATTTCGTTTATATAATTGTTAACCCTTTTAGATTATAGTGAAATGCAGGTTATGGAAGCAATTGCTACTTCTTTGGATCCATATAATAAGCGTTAAGTGCCCGATAAATAGGTACGTTTTCGGATTACGGTTTATAGCGTTATTTATTATTTTCTCGAGTTGGCATATATATTATTTTGGATAGTATATGTTATATATTGCTATATTTGATATTATATTTTCTCCCGAGCCTCTCCGTACAAAGGAGACTTTGCTAAAATTTTCCATAAATTTTGGACTTAGAAATTTTTGAGAAGGTTTTCCCGACTTTATTAATTTAAGTATAACGGATTAAATAGTTAGAAATTTGTATATTTTGTTTAAAGTAATTAATTTTGGAAATTTAATTGGTTATAAAGTTTTTTTTTTGAATAAGATATATTGATTTCTTAATTCTTCTTTTCTCTTCTTTTTCCTTTTCGGGGACGAAAAGTATTGAGTGGGGGAGAGTCTAACGACCTGTGAATTTCGTTAATTAAATATGTCATATTAATAAGATTTTGTAATTTAATTTATAAAGAAATATAATTGTTACAATTTGTAATGAAGTAAAATGTAAGAATTAACCTATGAAATATTATATTGATTAAAATAGACCTAATTAAAAGGTTGAATTGAATAAATCCTACTTATTGGAACCTAATTTATTGGTATGCAAATTTAAAATAAATGAGTTATTGCAAGAAATTGAAATTTGAATAGAATTCTAATGAATGAAAGTAGAGAAAAGATTATACCCAGATGTAATTGAATATGAGAAATAAAAGGAAAGTACTAAATTGATTAATGTAATAAAACATTGTTAACGGTATTTAATTGTAAATTTAGGAAACGTGTTAATGCAAGTTAATATTTAATAAACTTGAGTGAACGTTACAATTTAATTAAAATCTTAATAATATGACTTAGCTATAAATGGAATATAATAAGAACAAAAGTAATTATTGTATTTATGGGTGAAATAATATATTGGTTTATTTGTTACCGAATGCAAATTAATGCAAATTATGTTAATGTAAGTTATAAATGATTAATTTAGCACAGTACCAATTTATTGAAATAACTGTAAGGTCATAATTTGTGGTATCTAGTAAATTTGAAAAATAAATCTCAATAAATGTAAAAAAAGTATTGAAGTGTATATTTTTTTCCATAGGATAATATAAACAAACGAAAACTTGCGACCTATGCTTGGAATAACGACCAGAATAATTGAAATAGGGATAATGTAAGTATTTGATTAATTAATGAAATTATACAGTGTTAATGACAATTAATTAAAATTTGTGTTATATATGGAATTTTAACCTGTGATTGTTAAGTAATAAACTTATAAATGCAAGTAAAGGAAAATAGGTAACAATCTATATATGTTATTTATTCTATTTAGCATGTTAAATAAAAATTTGAAAATCAAATTGCAATTAAGGGAAAATTTAGTAGTACGTTTATTGGAAATTAATTTTAATAAATGTCACATTTATGTGAGGAGCAATACAATGTTGGAAGTTATAATTTAGAGGATATTGAGAATTAGGAATTGAATTTTGAATCAATTGCAACAAAAATAAAGAAAATGTTACATTAATGTTAATTGAGGAAATAATGCGTAATAAATTAAAATTTGATTTGATCAATTTTCAATAAGTATTTATAAAGAATTGCAGTAGTAATTAAGTATGAACGTGAGTAAATTGGCATTAGTGATAATTATTAAATATTACCCATTCATCTAATTTATTTAATTAAATATAAATCAATGGCAACAATTGTTGTTAATGATAGCTTGTAAGTGAAACTGAATGTTAAATGGTAAAAATTATTTTAGGTTAACCATTTATTTAGTATATTAAGTTAAAACTGGTAATCGATTGCAATAAATCTAAATTAAATGTTACAGTAATGTAAAGTAAGGCAATAAATGGGACTAATGTAAATTTTATTCATAATATGATATTTAGTTGAATTAAAAGAATGGGAGCTAGGATTTATTAATTTATTTGAATTTAAAATTAAATAATTGGGTTTATTGCAAATGAGTGGAAGTAAATATTAAATTATTACGTTAAGGAGAATTAAGGTGAAACTAGAGAATATTAATACAATAACTATGAACCAATGTAAATTTCTCCCATGTGATAATAATTAATTGAATAATAGGATAAAAGTCAATTAACATTTGTAATTTCTGGATTTTTGAAATTGGAAGCATAAATAGTAATTTTCGAAATAATTAGTATTGAATCAACTTGGAAAATTTGTTTAAAATTTGTATAAATGGCTAAATAAATCAAAAGTGATAAAATTTGTGAGTCTTAGAATTAAAATTTGAAAGTTGATTCAATAATAAATTTTTAATTTATTTAATTAATATAAAAATAGCCATTTTGTCCACTGACTCGGATTTCGACGAAACCTGTTTCATCGGATCCGTAACGGTGAATTATTGTAGGATTTTAAGTTTCGTAGCAATCGGGCTTGTCGTTGATCGTACGGATTCGAAACGCCATGAAATAAACGAAATTGAAATCAACTGAAATCAATTTGAAAAATATTGATTTTAGCATAACTTCGTCATACGATGCAATTTGAACCTGAAACCTTTTCCATTGCGTTTAGAATATTTTAAAATACCTATTTTGATATATGGGTTTACCCAATTTCGTTTCGGAGTTAGAATGAGCTTTTTGGGCCACTTCGTCGTTAACGCGTACATCTATTCAACCCGATCCATCTATTTTATTCCCGTTTGCCTATATATATCCCGGTTATAAACCCTAGCCCTCTATTTCTATCTTCTCCTCAACTCCTCCTTTCCAATGGCAGACAAACCCTAATTACAATTGCAATCCCAAAATCAAATCCAAAGCATAAATTTCAAAGTCCTCAGAAAAATCTAAAAAAAATATACATTGAAGATCTCGAAGAGAGTAATCTTCGCGTAATTCGTTTTTAGTTTTGGATTGTCGTTTGACCGGTAAAAATCAAAGAAGTCTCGACCGTTCATCGCGTCGAAATCAAACTGGTCGGATCGTCGAACCCTTTCTGGGTTTTGTAAAGGGGACCGAGGGGAGTCGATCTGTGGTGTTCGTTTGGAGTTTCAATGGTTAGATCGAGGTGGATAATTGATTAGGTTTTCGAATTAAATATGGCGGCTATGGTTTTGGGGCCGATCGTGTATGGGTTAGGGATGACCGGGGTGGAGTGCGGCAGCCAGAGGGCGGCAAGGTGGATGCAACAGCGAGCGTGTAGGGTGGTCGGCGCGGTGAGCGTGGTAGCGCGCGATACTGTGCGCGTTTGGGTTCAAACACTTGGGTTTGCATTCGAACAGAAGAGGAAACGAAAGTTCTCTGGTGATGTGGCACTTAAGGTAATGTGGTCTTCTTTTTATTTTTTTAAAATTGAAATTCAAAGTCAATTTTTGATATAACTCTCGCATACGATATTCGATTGACGCGCGGTTTTCTCAGCTAGGTTCGTATTGGAATTCTGAACTTTTTGACACTTGTTTGGATGAATTCTGAGACTGTTCAATTTTTGGGTTTAAATTCGATTTAAATTCAAAAGGTGAGTGTTTTAACCCACTCACAACCTCTAAAATTTCTTATGTTTGTTAAATTGATATATGATGTGATTTAAAATTTATTTATGCTCGTTTGGCAAATTTTTAATTATCATCTCAGTTAATTTCATTTATTTAAATTAAATTGCTATTTAATTTATTCATTGCATTTAAACTGCCAGTTTAATTGTTAATTAATTATTCATTGCATTTAAAGTGCCAGTTAAGTAGTTAATTAATTATTAATTGCATTTAAACTGCCAGTTAAACGGTAAAATAAATTATTATTGAATATAAAAACTGCTATTTAATACCTGTTATTTATTTTCCGTTATATGTGGATGCTATTGATTTAATTGGATGATGATTGGATAAATGGTTGATGGTTGATATTGGATGTATGAATGCTGTATTTTATATTGTTATAAACTGCAAGTTATTATGCATTTTCATTTCATTCGGGATTGCGGTTTGAAATGATATACAACCGCATTTTTAATTTTAAATTGCAGATTGAAATGATAAATATCCGTATCACTTGACCATAGGATAGAAAATTTTATATAGGCACCGCGGGTTGTGTGTGTGTGTGTACATAAAATTATTTTGAAATGATTTTCTATGGTTTCGTAAAGAAATATATATTGTTTTATTAGATATCGATTCAGATATTTGATAAAGGTTATTTTATATATAGTAAAATTCTTGGTTTTAAGCTATGTATAAAATTGTTCAAAGTATAAATAAATTTAATAATAAAGTGGATTTTATTAAATTATAATATGGGAAGTATTTACTTAAATAATACATTTTTATATAGAGTTTATATTGATTTTTATAAATCAAGGGTGAGAAAATAGTTTTGAAATGAACTTGAGATTTTATTTAATAAAAAAATTTATTTAACAAAAATCCATTGGAACTTATTGAAATTTAGATTTTAAAAAAAATTGGTTTTAAAACTAAAATTTGGGGTTAAGGTGATTTGAGTAAATATATCAAGTCTAAATGAATTGAGGATCATTCAATTTTTGAAATTTGGAGTTTTATTCAAGGGATACTATATTTTTAAGTAAATATTTCAAACTAAATAATAGAAAAGTGAAATTGGGGGGGGGGTGTGTCTATATATATATATATATATATATATATATATATATGAATTAAAAAATTAGTTTTGAAATATTGAATTTTAAGCTTTGAAAATATTGAATTAGAAGGGTTTATTCGGAGGTTCGAATCGATATTTGGAATCTATTTGCGAAATTAAAGAAGTTATTTTATTTTATAAAGTAATTAAATATTTAAACCATTTGAGGGGTGTAGTTATATTTCAAAGTTATAAAATTCAAGTATTATGTTTTGGAAGGTTATATTTCAAGCGTTTGGTTTCGAAATATTATAACTTTGAAAATATATGGTTTTAGAAAAGGATATATTTAAAATAAAAATGATATTATATTAATTTGGGTTTATAAATGATATCATATTGATTTTGTTTCAAAATGAAGATGATATCGTATTTATATGGTTTTGAAATAAATATTTATTCTGGTTTTGAAGTATAACTATTTTAAAATGCCCACGGTGTTACAATAACGTTTGATTGTTGAAGAGATCGGGATCGGAAGTTGTCATACTCTCTGCCAACTCCGAAAACCACTTTAACAACCGTGTACGCGGTGGAGATTCCAGAATGAAGTAGGATGGTGGCGGCGTTTCCTTTGAGCTAAATACGTGGCAACTCCCGTGAGTTGGCATAAGGTGGCTAAAACAGGAGCGATCGACGGGTTAAGAAGTTAGCCCCTTTTATCGGACACATCCTTCGATATTCTACTCTGACTTTGGATTTATTCGGTGGTCACTTTTGATTTCTTTGATTTGGGGTGTGGCTTGAGGTGGGCGGTAGCTGCGGCTATGCGTTATCACCGACCCGGAAGCGTAATTGGTATATCTACCCTGACATTGCTTAGTTGTGCTGTGTTACCTACCCTAGCACGCCTTATACGATTTTGTTTTGTGCCATACCTTTGGAGTACCCTATGACGACGCCTAGTACGGGGGAGATTACGGTACTGTATAGACTATGGGAATATATTATGTGTTAAAGGGAATATTGGGTCACTCCTTAACGCTATTTTAAAGTAAGTTTATTTTACTAATAGACACTATTATAATAGCGAAATATTACTACATAGTAAATAGTTTAACGGATCCTTAGGAGATGTGAATCCCGAGCATCTCGTAAGTTACTGCACTCATATTTATTTCTGTTGATTTAACTTACATAAGATCTTTTAGTTCTGACTCGAGTGTTTTGTCTTTTCAATTCGCTCGGGTTAGTCCGAGCATTTCAGGATCAAAGGCTTTATCTTTGGAGGACAAAGACGAAGATTCAGTATTATTATTAATATACTATATTGTTCCACTACACTATTGTATTCCGCTGCATTATTGATATTCTATGGTATGTATAACTCTGATATATTGTAAATATAATTAAATATTTTGAAAAACAGCTTCATGAACTTTATATTCGATTATTATATTTTACCCTTCCGCTATGAGATTCTGTTTGTTTTATTTCTTTCTCGTTTTTCATATTTACCGCATAACAATCCTCCCTTCCGTATGGTTTGAATTGGCATGTGTGTCGATTTAAAGCGTGCGAAAAGGCGGGACATTACAACTGTGCTCGGACTGAGTGATGTGGTGGATTAGGCACCAGAGCCTATGTGGCAATGAGTGTTAGTACACAGACATCGCACGCCGTAAAGGGGCAATATTTATAACTTACAACATGCATAATTTTGGTTTTTGATTTGGTATACAGCCGGCTTAGTTTTTGAATTTAGGGACGAAATTCATTTAATGGGGAGAATCTGATATCCTAAAAAATCAAATAATATTCTAGTTGAATAATAATAATATGATAATATGAAAAATAGAGGAATTGACGGATTGATTTAATAAATAAAAAGGAAGGATGGGTAAATTGGTCATTTTAAGTCATTGGAATTTGGTGATGATACTGGCGCCATCGTAAACGTCTCGTTTTTCTGATTTGAACGATATATTTGTTTGTGTCGGTTGGAGCTCGTATGAAGGATATTAGACCAAAAACGTCGTCGAGTCGTGCGAACGCCTCGCAATCTGAATCTAAATTTTAATTTTCGGACAGATTGCAGATGTCTATCTCCTTTGAATCAAAATGGTGATGTCTATCCCATTTTCCATTTCAGATAACTAATTTCTTATCTCCCTCTTCTTCTTCCCTGATGCTCTCTTTAACCATAATATCCAAAATCAGAGCCAAATTAAGAAATTGAGGTCCCAAATTGAAGAAAGAAGCAAGAAAGAATGCGTAGGGCTCGTTGGTGGTGTTATAATAGCGAATCGAAGTAAGTGCTATCTCTGCACAGCGAAAGAAAGTGAGGCTAGATGCTTTGGAATTGGGAGAAATCGATCATAGTAAATTCTGTATTCACTCTCTTGATTTCATAAGACTATATTTGGTAACTAAATGTGTAATTTCGAAATCAGGCTCTCTGAATTTGGGTAACTTTGCCAAACATGAATGATGATTCATTTTTGAGTAGTTAAACGATCTACTGATGCAATATAATGTACATTGAAACTCTATACGTAAACTATGCGAAAATGAGGAATAAAATTTGCAAAATCAAAATGAAATGAAAGAATGGATCAAGTTAAACTTATATGCGCAAATTTCTATGATGAAATATGATGATTACGGACCTAAACGTAATGTTTGAGCATTCTTATACAATTTGTGCCAATTAATATGAGAATGTTAAGTTTTTGCGCAGAAACAGTCCAAAAATACAAATTTTCTAATTTGGGCCATTTAAGTTTGTCCAATTGATATGAAACTATCTTTTGAGATTTGATATGATGACGTCAGGTCTAATTTTTTATGTAATTCAACTAAATTTACACGTATTTATATACGCAAACCTTATATTATACGAAAAGCAGTCCAAATTCGTATATTAATGGTTTGGTGTATATGATCACATCAAAAAGACACGAAATTGATTTCAAAAGTTAAGGTACACTAAACGGTGATAACATACATGTAGATATGATATATATATATATATATATATATATATATATATATAATACAGTTTAAAAATTAAGATTTGATTTTTATAGATCGAATACATATGTTTTAGTAAGAAATATAATTTTATTTAGAATATAATCTGTATATATTGAATTTGTATAATTTATTTCAATATAAGAAAGTTGGATAAATTATAATCTTCAAAAATAAAGCGAGGATAAAAACTTACAAGGAAAGTAGTGTGGTTTATTATGAATCTATACTACGTAAGTACGAAGACCAAAAGCTATGAAATCACAAGAACAAAGAGTTAAAAATAATAAAACTACAATATTATAGAGACTTATACATCCTGGGGCTTGTCTCGGATTGGTACACCGTACTGGTCGTCGAGTATTTTTTACAGGTTCCTGGACCTATTTTAGGCCGGAATCTATAAATTTAAAGGTTCATGCCAGATTTCCTGAGTGTGCTCGGACGGAGTGATGTGGTGGATTTGGCAATAGAGCCTATGTGGCAATGTGTGTTAGTACACGGATATCGCATGCCTTAAAGGGCAATATTTATAAGTTACAACATGCGTAATTTTGGTTTTTGATTTGGTATACAGCCGGCTTAGTTTTGAATTTGGGGACGAAATTCATTTTAATAGGGAGAATCTGATACCCTGAAAAATCAAATAATATTCTAATTGAGTAATAATAATATGATAATATGAAAATAATGGAATTGGACGGATTGATTAAATAATAAATAAAAAGGAAGGATGGGTAAAATGGTCATTTTTAAGACATTAGAATTTGGTGATGATACTGGCGCCATCGTAACCATCTCGTTTTTCTAATTTGAACGATATATTTGTTTGTGCCGGTTGGAGCTCGTATGAAGGATATTAGACTGAAAACGTCGTCGAGTCGTACCAACGCCTCGCAATTTGAATCTGAATTTTAATTTTAGGTCGGATTGCAGATGTTTATTTTTCTTTGAATCAAAATGGCGATGTCTATCCTATTTTCCATTTTAAATAACTAATTTCTCATCTCCCTCTTCTTCTTCCCTGATGCTCTCTTTAACCATAATATCCAAAATCAAAGCCAAATTAAGAATTTGAGGTCCCAAATTGAAGAGAGAAGCAAGAAAGAATGCCAAGGGCTCGTTGGTGGTGTTATAACAGCAAATCAAAGGAAGTGCTATCTTTGCACAGCGAAAGAAAGTGAGGCTATATGCTTTGGAGTTGGGAGAAATCGATCATAGTAAATTCTATATTCATTCTCTTGATTTCATAAGACTATTTTTGGTAACCAAATGTGTAATTTCGAAATCAGGCTCTCTGAATTTGGGTAACTTTGCCAAACATGAATAATGATTCATTTTTGAGTAGTTAAATGATCTAATGGTGCAATATAATGTACATCTAAACTCTATATGTAAACTATACGAAAATGAGGAATAAAATTTGGAAAATCAAAATGAAATGAAAGAATGGATCAAGTTAAACTTATATGCGCAAATTTCTGTGATGAAATATGATGATTACGGACCTAAACGTAATGTTTGAGCATTCTTATACAATTTGTGCCAATTAATATGAGAATGTTAAGTTTTCGCGTAGAAACAGCCCAAAAATACAAATTTTGTGATTCGGGCCATTTAAGTTTGTCCAATTGATATGAAACTATCTTTTGAGATTTGATATGATGATGTCAGGTCTAATTTTTTATGTAATTCAACTAAATTTACACGTATTTATATACGCAAACGTTATATTATACGAAAAGCAGTCCAAATTCGTATATTAATGGTTTGGTGTATATGATCACATAAAAAAGGCATGAAATTGATTTCGAACGTTAAGGTACACTAAACAGCGATAACATACATGTAGATATGATTTATTATATATAATACGGTTTAAAAATACATATGTTTTAGTAAGAAATATAATCTTATTTAGAATATAAACTATATATATTGAATTTATAAAATTTATTTCAGTATAAGAAAGTTGAAGAAATTATAGGCTTCAAAAATAAAGCGAGGATAAAAACTTTCGGGGAAAGTAGTGTGGTTTATTATGAATGTATATTACGTATGTATGATGATCAAAAGCTATGAAATCACAAGAACAAAGAGTTAAAAATAATAAAACTACAATATTACAGAGATTTATACATCCGGTAGCAACCCAAGAATTGTCTCGGGTTGGTACACCGTACTGGTCGTTGAGTATTTTTTACAGTTTCCTGGATCTATTTTAGACCGGAATCGATAAATTTAAAGGTCCGGACCTGATTACCTGAGTGTGCCCCGACTGAGTAATGTGGTGGATTAGGCACCAGAGCCTATGTGGCAATGTGTGTTAGTACACGAATATCGCATGCCTTAAAGGGGCAATATTTATAAGTTACAACATGCGTAATTTTGGTTTTTGATTTGGTATACAACCGGCTTAGTTTTTTAATTTGGGGACGAAACTCATTTTAATGGGGAGAACCTGATACCCTGAAAAATCAAATAATATTCTAATTGAATAATAACAATATGATAATATGAACTATAGTGGAATTGACGGATTGATTAAATAAATAAAAAGTAAGGTGGGTAAAATGGTCATTTTTAAGTCATTGGAATTTGGTGATGATACTGGCGCCATCGTATATGTCTCAATTTCTGATTTGAACGATATATTTGTTTGTGTCATTTGGAGCTCGTATGAAGGATATTAGACTGAAAACGTCGTCGAGTCGTACCAACGCCTCGCAATCTGAATCTGAATTTTAATTTTCGTGCAGATTGCAGATGTTTATCTCCTTTGAATCAAAATGGTGATGTCTATCCCAGTTTCCATTTCAGATAACTAATTTCTCATCTCTCTCTTCTTCTTCCCTGATGCTCTCTTTAACCATAATATCCAAAATCAGAGCCAAATTAAGAAATTGAGGTCCCAAATTGAAGAAAGAAGCAAGAAAGAATGCGTAGGGCTCGTTGGTGGTGTTATAATAGCGAATCGAAGTAAGTGCTATCTTTGCACATCGAAAGAAAGTGAGGCTAGATGCTTTGGAATTGGGAGAAATCGATCATAGTAAATTCTGTATTCACTCTCTTGATTTCATAAGACTATATTTGGTAACTAAATGTGTAATTTCGAAATCAGGCTCTCTGAATTTGGGTAACTTTGCCAAACATGAATGATGATTCATTTTTGAGTAGTTAAACGATCTACTGATGCAATATAATGTACATTGAAACTCTATACGTAAACTATGCGAAAATGAGGAATAAAATTTGGAAAATCAAAATGAAATGAAAGAATGGATCAAGTTAAACTTATATGCGCAAATTTCTATGATGAAATATGATGATTACTGACCTAAACGTAATCTTTGAACATTCTAATACAATTTGTGTAACGACCCAATATTTTCAACCATTCGCATCCATTATAAGTGTATAGGTAGACACTCATGCCGGAATTGAATTGCTCAAAATACCACGTTGTAAATAAAATTTTGGCAAATCTCAGAATACACAGGAAATAAAAATCATAGATCACAGACACAGAGTTATAATAATGCAGCGGAAGTAAAAGAAATAGTAGTTCATGAAGCTACTATATAAAAATATCAGAGTTACATAAAATACAACAGAAGAAATAAAGTACAAAGGAAGTCTCACTTCATAGAAGTCTACTAATACAAGAGCTGAAATGAACAACAGACTGCAAAAGATAAAACTTGACAAGTAGATAATCTCTCGCGATTTCAATCTCCAGAAAGGGGAAATCCAAATCTGTGAATAACTCAGGATGACCCGAGCGTAAATAAAAATACAAACACTCGAGTCAGGACATACATACTTATACAATGTAAACCAACTCAAGTGAACTGTAGCAAAGGTACAAGTAACTTAGAAGATGCTTGGGACCGCCCACCCTCTAAGGATCCGTTAAACTATTTACTATATAGTACCATACGCTATATACAGTAGTGTCTAATCAGTTAAGTATAATCATATAGAAAATAGCGTTAAGGTGATGGTGAACCTTAACGCGGTCGGATCTTTAAAACCAAAATCGTAGTGGGCTCGATATAAGGATATGACACGGCACACGAGGAAATGCCAAGGTGGATACACCGTTTGCACTCCAGGACCGGTGGTGACGGCAAGCCAGCAGCTTCCGCCCACCTCGAACAATACCCCCGAATCAAATTGGCGTCACCGTATCGAATCACAAAAGTAATAGAATGGTTTTCGATGGAGCATGCTCGATGAAAGGGTGCGACCTTTTGTGTAGCCTAGTATAGCTTCTGTTTTAGTCATATATGCCAACTCACGGGAGTTGGGTCCACGTAATGTACCTCGAGAACGTCGCCACCATCCTACTTCATTCTGCAATCTCCACCGCGTACACAGTTGTTAAAGTGGTTTTCGGTATTGGCCGGCTATAAGACAATATCCGATCCCGGTCTCTTTAACAACCAATCGTTATTATAACCCGTGCTTATAACTTTTAAAACAATATTTTATACTTCAAAATAAAATACCCCTTTCAATCAAAATCTTTATCAAAATAAAGATTAAATCATTTCCAAAACCATTTCAATATATCAACATATCATATCTTTCAAATTCAAATATTTATCAAAATAAATATCAAGTCATTTCTAACCATTTCAATATATTAAATTATCATATCCTTTCAAAACTTCCTTTCGAATCATTTTATTATCACAATATCATATATTTCAAAACTTCATTTTTAAATCATCATATCTTTCGAAAGCTTCATTTCAAAACATTTAATATATATCAAAATATCATATCTTTCCAAAGCTTCATTTCAAAACATTTAATATATATCAAAATATCATATCTTTCCAAAACTTCATTTCAAAACATCATATAAGTTCAAATCCAAATATTCAATTTTAAATACCTTTTAATTTCAAAGATATCATTCATTTATTATTATTCCAAATCACCTTCTATATAGCTTATAATTTAATAAAAATAATTCATTTAAACCATTTAAAATTTAAGTTTATATACTTTCAAATCATGTATTCAAATTTCCAAAGTTTTAAACCATTATGAGTTCATTTACTAAGTTAAAACCATAAACATTGAAAATTTCAACGTTTTACAGCATTTAGAAAAAGGAGCTGAAAGTTATACTTGAAACCATTTCAATTTAAACCATTTAAACATTAAAAAAAAAAATCATATTTTAACATTCAAAGATGTTCATTAAATACTTTTTTAATTAATGATTTTTATAAAGCAACATTTTATAATTAAATCAAATTTCACAAATCCACTTAATAAATTCAAGTGTAACTTCCCATTTTTACATTTAACACTTTATTAACATTTACATTTTCAAAGTATCATTTCACAAATTAAACTAAATTCCCAATTTATTTAATTAACTTAAAACTTTAAACAAAACCAAATTCCACATTTCCAAATCAAGTTGTATTTTCAAATTTCACTTTTTAAGCATTCATTTATTTAACCACTTAAATTCATAGAAAATCAATAATAGTTTAATAAATCACTTAAATTCAAATTTAATCAAATTATCATATTTACCGATTTCCAATAAAATTAAATTTCCATTTTATTCATATAACTTAAATATCGTTTTTGACCAAAATTCCAAATTTCCAAACTGAAGTTATATTCAATAATCCAATTTAACCATTCATTAATTACATTCATAGAAAAATCATAATTTCTTTATTTAAAAACCTTTTTAAAAAAATCTATTTAAATCAAATTTCATAAATTTATATTTTAAAGTACTTAAAATATCCAAAATACTTTATAAAATAACCACGGGTCTGTATATAGTTTTCTAACCTAGGTCAAGTGGTACGAATATATGTCATTTCAATCCGCAGTTTAAAAAGAAAAATCCGGGTTCTATCATTTCAAACCCGCAATCCCAAGTTAAATAAAATAAATAAAAACCGTCCAGGTCTATCATTTCAGCCCATAACGATTCTTTCCTATTCTAAAGTCCGTTCGGGTATGTATCATTTCTACCCATAGTGATTTCTAATCTACAGGGACTTGCAGTGTAATAAACAGATATAAATGAACAGTAACAACATATATATAATAACAGATGATATGACATGAAATTTAGCATGTTTAAAATCATATGTAATTAATTACTGGCAGTTATAACATCAAATGTTTTTCTACACTAGTTGTTGTTTCACAACTGCATAAGTATAAATGTCGGGTGAGCTTTACTCACCTTTTTAGCTGGAGATTGCAATACAAACGACATAAATGGATTCCAAAAGACAAGATGACACAACAATAGATCCAAGTGGGAAGAGAACCAAGCTCAATGATCTTGTCACAACCCATAAACAAAACCAAACATAAACATAGATTCAATACCCGATTGAATTGAAATAACTTTGGAATAAAAAAGCAATACGAACACACGATCTTTTGCCTTGCTTTCTATTATTGTTTTGCATGGCCTAGAGGTGTATTTGGCTGAGGTTTGGACATAGCATGGCTCAGGTATGAACACAAGAATGCAAGGCTACAAGGCATTGAAGGTGGAGGGGCTACAATTTGAGAATGTTAAGGGTTTAAGGCAAAATAGCATGTTTTTGGTCAACAAAAGAGCTCGGCCTTGGAGTGGTTTGGCTTGGCCATTCAAGTTCAGATCTGGAATGATGTTGGGGTGGTGTGTGGTGGTCTGGTCAGATGTGGCGGCGGCGGCTAGAGGTGGTGGTGATGGTGGAAAATGAAGTGGTGAAGCAACAAGGCTCAAACTAGCATGTTTTCAAGGCATAGGTTGGATTTTGAGGGGTTTTGTCACCATGGTTGGCTTGGATATGGTCATGACCTGGAGTGTAGGTGGTGATGATGGTAGGGAATAGATGTACAGAGTGGTGGACATGGCAATAGTGAGGAGGCCATGCAAATAGAAGAAAGAAACAAGACAAAAGTATGGAAAAAATAGAAGAAAAAGTGCAAAAAGAGGAGGCCATTACCCAATTTTTTCTCCTAGCCGTGAATGAATGAGAAGTGGAATTTTTTTTAGTCAATGAAGACTGGAATACACGGTCAAACAAAGTAATATACAGCCAAAAGAAGTAAAGACTAATAAATAAATAAAAACTGCCAAAGAGTAAATGAGGAAACGGTAACAGAAACGACTTACGTTTCAAAAGTTTTTAAAACCTTTGGTATTTCCTTAATTTATCCATATAAGTTTATATTACTGAAAGTAATAATGGTTCAAGTCAAAATTTCGAAAATATAACAAAATATAAGATATATATAAATATTTATTAAATATATAAGGTTAAAATAAGAAAATAGCACAAAATTGCAAAGTAGTCCAGAAAAATAGAAAATAAACAGAATGACCTTTGGAAAATTTATATGGACTTGTAATAAATTTATAACAAAGATAACAACATAAAAGTAAAAAATTTAAATATAATTTAAATAAAGAAAATAGCAGAAAATGGAAACTAGGCTTTAAAATTTGGAAATAAATTCAATAAGCTTTGGAAAAATTCAAACATCACTTCTAAAAATATTAAAAGACAAAATATACTTAAAAAAATATTAACACATAAAAAAAATTATTTTTTAAAGAAAATAGAGAAATATTTAAAGAAATTGCTTAAAAATCCAAACAGTGTCCAGAAATTACAAATAAATCACCATCGACTTTGGAAAATTGTTTACTTCATTTAAAAATTATTATTATATAAAAATATACATACAACAACATATTGACCAAGATTAAAATGAAATATGACAATAAAATATGATTTATGCAATTTAAAAATAACAAATTTGCAGAATAAACAAATTGCACTCAATATTGAAATATACATAACTTTCACAGTTTAACTCCGTTTTCAACGAAATGAAAAGCAGTGTTCAAGTTAATACATCTATTTTCATAATAAAAGATAAAATTTAAAATTTAAAATGATTTTAATTTTAATTTTAAAAGTCAAAGTTCAAACAGTTTGTGTAGAAATTCACTTTTTTAGTAAAATGTCCAATTTATATTATTTTGAACTATAGATCGGTTAATAGTCAGAAATTTATATTTAAAATGAAATATTTGAAATAAAAATAAATTTAAAATAATTAAAATAAAGTCAAATTAAAAATATATAGGCAAAATCTAGGGTTGTTACACTCTCCCCCACTCAACTTTTCGTCCTCGAAAAGGGATGAGGTACGGAAAAGCACAGAAAAAGATAGAGTGAAATAGGATTAAGATGAGATGACAAGAAGATTGAAATTATACCTGATAACTGTTGTTATAGATAAGTTTAACAAGGTGGAGATGATCTTTCCAAGATTCTTTAAAATTAAGAACACAAGCACGAAAAAGGTGGATTCAAAATGATTATCAAAGATTATCAAAGATTATAGAAAGATTTCTAAACGGAAAGATTTTAGAAAGATGCCTATACCAGTCTGTAGGAAGATAAGGATAATAAGGACAACAAAAGGAAAGTTTGAAAAACAAAATAAGGAAATAAATTTGAAAGCATGTAAATTTCAACTTAAATAGAGACTTTATTCAAGTTAAATAAATCTTAACTATCCCAAATTTCATTATCTTATTATCCATTCATCTTAAATTAATAATTTCTAAGATCGTGGATTTGAAAAATAATCATTTATTATACTCATAATGTACTTAATAAATTTTATTCTTCTTTACTCCTAATTAAAATTAAATTTATTCCTCTCAATATATTTGTCACTTATGTTAAATATACTTACACTTATTATAACTGCTTTATTTTATTCTTAGTTCTTCTAACATTATTTTATTGTAAGTTATTCAATTACCCTTTATTATATTTTCCTCTCTCATCATTTTATAACTTAAATTTAAGTGTATAGCAATTATTATAACCACTCAAATTTTACTTATAAAATCGTTTTATATTGTATATTATCCAATTACATTGTTAACTTCTAAAATTAAGGTAAGTTATATTGGAATGCAATTGAGTATTATATAAATAAAACTTTCCAATTAAATCATTTCATCCTTGAATATTCATCCAAAATTTTGATTTTATTTTTATAATCGAAATTATTCTTTAAAAATAAAATTTAAGCATTAAATTTCCGATTTCTTCAACCCATTTAGAGATAAATAAATGTATGTACATAATTTATCGAATCAAATTTAAATCATATATATATATATATATATATATATATATATATATATATATATATATATATATATTATAAATCAAGACATATTTTAGAAATTCAAATCAAATTGATTTCCAAAACAAAGCTGTAGCAAGACTACAAAGCGGTCTCTTCACTTCGAAACTCGAAAATGAATGTCGATGATGCTGCAGTCATCACCGAAATTATTTCCTAGCGACAAAGAGAAGAGCACTAATTTTTAATCTTTTAAAATCCTTTGGAAACATATTCTTATTCGAAAATACTTTAAATAATATACTTTAAAACTTAAACACAAGGTTTGAAACAATCGAAAATTAAATTCTCAAATTTCTTGTTTTAACTTCATTTCAGTTCCCAAATCAATTTATAAACAACTATTTATAAATTCATTTATAGAACAATAAATGATAAATCAAGTATTATCATTTCAAATGATTAATTTAAATCAATTTATTAAGTTCCATAAATTTACTTATATATCAAAATTTTATTTCGCTAACCAAATTTTAAAATAATATTGTGTCAGTTTGTTCTGTCAAAGTGTTTTGGAAATCTTATCGATAGTGTTGATCAAACGAATCGATCAGAAACCCAATTCAACATCAACAACTCAAACAACACAACATATAAAACAAAACATAGATATACAAGTACAATTCAAAATGTTTGAAGGAAGGTTGGAAACGAAAGACAAGATGATTAAATAACAAAATAGGGAGGTGGATAAGCTTAAATAAATCACAGGCAACCTTAACTGGGTCAAACGTGACTTAAAGAATAAGATCAATGTGGATTTTTCTGAGGTAAATCTACATTCGATCTCAAGAGTTAGAGTTTGGAACAACAAAAGATATTAGCATCTAAACCAAGGATAAATATAAATCTCTGGTGAATCGATGCTAATTATAAAGGAGTTTTCCCTTTTTTTCAATCCAATTTGAAATTGGCGTGACCGCCGACTCACTAAAAAGATCATTCGAAGCGGGGTTATGCAATACTCTAGAGTCAAAAGAAGATGAATAGTGACTGATACGAATGGATTTTGGAACCGTAGGGAACGTTCCAAAATTCAAAGGAATTGAGTCAAAAAGGAAGAGATTCAAACTCAAATGAAAGTGATTCTGTAAATACATTCACTCCATATACTGAGTTTGCATAGAGCTACCAAAGCTCTAATGCCAACTGTAACGACCTAATATTTTCAACCATTCGCATCCATTATAAGTGTATAGGTAGACACTCATGCCGGAATTGAATTGCTCAAAATACCGCGATGTAAATAGATTTTTGGCAAATCTCAGAATATACAGTAAATAAAAATCACAGACCACAGACATAGAGTAATAATAATGCAGCGAAAGTAAAAGAAATAGTAGTTCATGAAGCTACTATATAAAAATATCAGAGTTACATAAAATACAACAGAAGAAATAAAGTACAAAGGAAGTCTTACTTCATAGAAGTCTACTAATACAAGAGCTGAAAGGAACAACATACTGCAAAAGATAAAACTTGACAAGTAGATAATCTCCAGCGATTTAAATCTCCAGAAAGGGGAAATCCAAATCTGTGAATAACTCAGGCTGACCCGAGCGTAAATAAAAATACAAACACTCGAGTCAGGACATACATACTTATACAATGTAAACCAACTCAAGTGAACTGTAGCAAAGGTACAAGTAACTTAGAAGATGCTTGGGACCGCCATCCTCTAAGGATCCATTAAACTATTTACTATATAGTACTATACGCTATATACAATAATGTCTAATCAGTAAAGTATAATCATATAGAAAATAGCGTTAAGGGGATGGTGAACCTTAACGCGATCGGATCTTTAAAACCAAAATCGTAGTGGGCTCGATATAAGGATATGACACGGCACGCGAGGAAATGCCAGGGTGGATACACCGTTTGCACTCCCGGATCGGTGGTGACGGCAAGCCAGCAACTTCCGCCCACCTCGAACAATACCCCCGAATCAAAGTGGCGCCACCGTATCGAATCACAGAAGTAATATAATGGTTTTCGATGGAGCATGCTCGATGAAAGGGTGCGACCCTTTGTGTAGCCCGGCACGGGAGTTGGGTCCACGTAATATACCTCGAGAACGTTGCCACCGTCCTACTTCATTCTGGAATCTCCACCGCGTACACAGTTGTTAAAGTGGTTTTCGGTATTGGCCAGCTATAAGACAATATCCGATCCCTATCTTTTTGATAACCAATCGTTATTATAACCCGTGGTTATAACTTTTAAAACAATATTTTATACTTCAAAATAAAATACCCCTTTCAATCCAAATCTTTATCAAAATAAACATTAAATTATTTTCAAAATCATTTCAATATATCAACATACCATATCTTTCAAATTCAAATATTTATCAAAATAAATATCAAGTCATTTCTAACCATTTCAATATATTAAATTATCATATCCTTTCAAAACTTCCTTTCCAATCATTTTATTATCACAATATCATATCTTTCAAAACTACATTTTTAAATCATCATATCTTTCTAAAGCTTCATTTCAAAACATTTAATATATATCAAAATCTCATATCTTTCCAAAGCTTCATTTCAAAACGTTTAATATATATATCAAAATATCATATCTTTCCAAAACTTCATTTCAAAACATTTAATATGTATCAAAATATCATATCTTTCCAAAACTTCATTTCAAAACATTTAATATGTATCAAAATATCATATCTTTCCAAAACTTCATTTCAAAACATTTAATATGTATCAAAATATCATATCTTTCCAAAACTTCATTTCAAAACATTTAATATGTACCAAAATATCATACCTTTCCAAAACTTCATTTCAAAACATTTAATATGTATCAAAATATCATATCTTTCCAAAATTTCATTTCAAGACATCATATAAGAATTCAACTTTAAATACCTTTTAATTTCAAAGATATCATTCATTTATTATCATTCCAAATCACCTTCTATATAGCTTATATTTTAATAAAACTAATTCATTTAAACCATTTAAAATTTAAGTTTATATACTTTCAAATCAAGTATTCAAATTTCCAAAGTTTTAAACCATTATGAGTTCATTTACTAAGTTAAAACCATAAACATTGAAAATTTCAACCTTTCACAGCATTCAGAAAAAGGTGCTGAAAGTTATACTTGAAACCATTTCAATTTAAACCATTTAAACATTTAAAAAAAATCATATTTTAACATTCAAAGATGTTCATTAAATACTTTTTTAATTAATGATTTTTATAAAGCAACATTTTATAATTAAATCATATTTCACAAATCCACTTAATAAATTCAAGTGTAACTTTCCATTTTTACATTTAACACTTTATTAACATTTACATTTTCAAATTATCATTTCACAAATTAAACTAAATTTCCAATTTATTTAATTAACTTAAAACTTTAAACAAAATCAAATTCCACATTTCCAAATCAAGTTGTATTTTCAAATTTCACTTTTTAAACATTCATTTATTTAACCACTTAAATTCATAGAAAATCAATAATACTTTAATAAATCACTTAAATTCAAATTTAATCAAATTATCATATTTACCAATTTCCAATAAAATTAAATTTCCATTTTATTCATATAACTTAAATATCGTCTTTAGCCAAAATTCCAAATTCCCAAACTTAAGTTATGTTCAATAATCCAATTTAACCATTCATTAATTACATTCATAGAAAAATCATAATTTCTTTATTTAAAAACCTTTTAAAAAAATCTATTTAAATCAAATTTCATGAATTGATATTTTAAAGTACTTAAAATATCCAAAATACTTTATAAAATAACCACGGGTCTGTATATAGTTTTCTAACCTAGGTCAAGTGGTACGGATATATATCATTTCAATCCGCAGTTTAAAAGAAAAATCTGGGTTCTATCATTTCAAACCCGCAATCCCAAGTTAAATAAAATAAATAAAAACCGTTCAGGCCTATCATTTCAGCCCATAACGATTCTTCCCTATTCTAAATTCCGTTCTGATATGTATCATTTCAACCCATAGTGATTTCTAATCTACAGGGACTTGCAGTGTGATAAACAGATATAAATGAACAATAACAACATATATATAATAACAGATGATATGACATGAAATTTAACAGGTTTAACATCATATGTAATTAATTACTGGCAGTTATAACATCATATATTTTTCTACACATTTAGTTGTTGTTGTTTCACAACTGCATAAGTATAAATGTCTTGTGAGCTTTACTCACCTTTTTAGCTGGAGATCGCAATACAAACGACATAACTGGATTCCAAAAGGCAAGATGACACAACAATAGATCCAAGTGGGAAGAGAACCAAGCTCAATGATCTTGTCACAACCCATAAACAAAACCAAACATAAACATAGATTCAATACCCGATTGAATTGAAATAACTTTGGAATAAAAAAGCAATATGAATACACGATCTTGTGCCTTGCTTTCTATTATTGTTTTGCATGGCCTAGAGGTGTATTTGGCTCAGGTTTGGACATAGCATGGCTCAGGTATGAACACAAGAATGCATGGCTACAAGGCATTGAAAGTGGAGGGGTTACAACTTGAGAATGTTAAGGGTTTAAGACAAAATAGCATGTTTTTGGTCAACAAAAGGGCTCGGCCTTGGAGTGGTTTGGCTTGGCCATTCAAGTTCAGATCTGGTATGACGTTGGGGTGGTGTGTGTTGGTCTGGTCAGAGGTGGTGGTTACGGCTAGAGGTGGTGGTGGTGGTGGAAAATGAAGTGGTGAAGCAACAAGGCTCAAACTAGCATGTTTTCAAGGCATAGGTTGGATTTTGAGGGGTTTTGTCACCATGGTTGGCTCGGATATGGTCATGACCTGGAGTGTAGGTAGTGATGATGGCAGGGAATAGATGTAGAGAGTGGCGGCCATGGCAATAGTGAGGAGGCCATGCAAATAGAAGAAAGAAACAAGACAAAAGTATGGAAAAAATAGAAGAAAAAGTGCAAAACGAGGAGGCCATTACCCAATTTTTTCTCCTGGCCGTGAATGAATGAGAAGTGGAATTTTTTTTAGTGAATGAAGACTGGAATACACGGCCAAACAAAGTAATATACAGCCAAAAGAAGTAAAGGCTAATAAATAAATAAAAACTGCCAAAAAGTAAATGAGGAAACGGTAAAAGAAACAACTTACGTTTCAAAAGCTTTCAAAACCTTTGGTATTTCCTTAATTTATTCATATAAGTTTATATTACTGAAAGTAATAATGATTCCAGTCAAAGTTCCGAAAATATAAGATATATATATATAAATATTTATTTAATATATAAGGTTAAAATAAGAAAATAGCACAAAATTGCAAACTAGTCTAGAAAAATGGAAAATAAACAGAATGATCTTTGGAAAATTTATATGGACTAATAAAAATATTTATAACAAAGATAACAACATAAAACTAAAAATGAGTTCACAAATAAATATATAAATTTTAATTTAAATATAATTTAAATGTAGAAAATAGCAGAAAAATGGAAACTAGGTTTTAAAATTTGGAAATAAGTTCAATAAGCTTTGGAAAAATTCAAACATCACTTTTAAAAAAATTAAAAGACAAAATATACTTAAAAAAAATAGTAACACATAAAAAAAGGGGTTTTTAGGCTAAAGGAAAAAGTTAGAGAAAAATTTAGTTTCAGGGACAAGAAGTTTGTTTTTTAGCCTGAAGGACATTTTTTAGTGTAAATCACAGAATGATAGTTGTAACTATCATTTTTAGTTTACACTAAAAAGTGTCCTTCAAACTAAAAGGCAAACTTGTTGTCCATGCGACTAAATTTTTTTACAACTTCTTCCTTCTGCCTATTTACATGTAAAAAAAATTTTTTTTTTAAAGAAAATAGAAAAATATTTAAAGAAATTGCTTAAAAATCCAAACAGTGTCCAGAAATTAAAAATAAATCACCATTGACTTTGGAAAATTGTTTACTTCATTTAAAAATTATTATTATACAAAAACATACATACAATAACATATTGACCCAGATTAAAATGAAATATGACAATAAAATATGATTTATACAATTTAAAAATAACAAATTTGCAGAATAAACAAATTGCACTCGATATTGAAATATACATAACTTTCACAGTTTAACTCCGTTTTCAACGAAACGAAAAGCAATGTTCAAGTTAATACATCTATTTTCATAATAAAAGATAAAATTTAAAATTTAAAATGATTTTAATTTTAATTTTAGAAGTCAAAGTTCAAACAGTTTGAGTAGAAATTCACTTTTTTAGTAAAATGTCAAATTTATACTATTTTGAACTATAGATAACTTAATGGTCAGCATTTATATTTAAAATGAAATATTTGAAATAAAAATAAATTTAAAATAATTAAAATAAAATAAAGTCAAATTTAAAATATATAGGCAAAATCTAGGTTTGGTACAATTTGTGCCAATTAATATGAGAATGTTAAGTGTTTTTGCAGAAACACTCCAAAAATACAAATTTTCTGATTCGGGTCATTTAAGTTTGTCCAATTGATATGAAACTATCTTTTGAGATTTGATATGATGATGTCAGGTCTAAATTTTTTTTATGTAATTCTATTAAATTTACACGAATTTATATAGGCAAACATTATATTATACGAAAAGCAATCCAAATTCATATATTAATTGTTTGGTGTATATGATCACATCAAAAAGGAACGAAATTGATTTCAAAAGTTAAGGTACACTAAACGGTGATAACATACATGTAGATATGATTTATATATATATAATACGGTTTAAAAATTAAGATTTGATTTCTATAGATCGAATATATATGTTTTAGTAAGAAATATAATTTTGATTTAGAATATAATCTATATATATTGAATTTATATAATTTATTTCAATATAAGAAAGTTGAAGAAATTATAATCTTCAACAATAAAGCAAGGATAAAAACTTACAGGGAAAGTAGTGTGGTTTATTATGAATGTATGTTACGTAAGTATGAAGATCAAAAGCTATGAAATCACAAGAACAAAGAGTTAAAAATAATAAAACTACAGTATTATAGAGATTTATACATCCTGGAGCAACCCAAGTATTGTCTCGGATTGGTACACTGTACTAGTCGTCGAGTATTTTTTACAGGTTCCTGGGCCTATTTTAGACCGGAATCTATAAATTTAAAGGTTCGTGCCTGATTTCCTGAGTGTGCTCGGACTGAGTGATGTGGTGGACTAGGCAACAGAGCCTATGTTGCAATGTGTGTTAGTACACGGATATCGCATGCCATAAAGGGGCAATATTTATAAGTTACAACATACGTAATTTTGGTTTTTGATTTTGTATACAGCCGGCTTAGCTTTTGAATTTGGAGATGAAATTCATTTTAATGGGGAGAATCTGATATCCTGAAAAATCAAATAATATTCTAATTGAATAATAATAATATGGTAATATGAAAAATAGTGGAATTGACGGATTGATTAAATAAATAAAAAGGAAGGATGGGTAAAATGGTCATTTTTAAGTCATTGGAATTTGGTGATGATACTGGCGCCATCGTAAATGACTCGTTTTTCTGATTTGAACGATATTTTTGTTTGTGTCGGTTGGAGCTCCTATGAAGGATATTAGACCGAAAACGTCGTCGAGTCGTACCAAAGCCTCGCAATCTGAATCTGAATTTTAATTTTCGGGCAGGTTGTAGATGTTTATCTCCTTTGAATCAAAATGGCGATGTCTATCCCATTTTCCATTTCAGATAACTAATTTCTCATCTCCCTCTTCTTCTTCCTTGATGCTCTCTTTAACCATAATATCCAAAATCAAAGCCAAATTAAGAAATTGAGGTCCCAAATTGAAGAGAGAAGCAAGAAAGAATGCTTACGGCTCGTTGGTGGTGTTATAACAGCGAATTGAAGGAATGCTATCTCTGCACAGGGGAAGAAAGTAAGGCTAGATGCTTTGGAATTGGGAGAAATCGATCATAGTAAATTCTATATTCACTCTCTTGATTTCATAAGACTATATTTGGTAACTAAATGTGTAATTTCAAAATCAGGCTCTCTGAATTTGGGTAACTTTGCCAAACATGAATAATGATTCATTTTTGAGTAGTTAAATGATCTAATGTGGTGCAATATAATGTAAGAAACTCTATATGTAAACTATGCAAAAATGAGGAATAAAATTTGGAAAATCAAAATGAAATGAAAGAATGGATCAAGTTAAACTTATATGCGCAAATTTCTATGATTAAATATGATGATTACGGACCTAATATGATGATTATGGACCTAAACGTAATCTGTGAGCATTCTTATACTATTTGTGCCAATATGAGAATGTTAAGTTTTTGCGCAGAAACAGTCCAAAAATACAATTTTCTGATTCAGATCATTTAAGTTTGTCCAATTGATATGAAACTATCTTTTGAGTTTTGATATGATGATGTCAGGCCTAATTTTCTTTTATGTAATTCTATTAATTTTGCACGGATTTATATATGCAAACATTATATTATACGAAAAGCAGACCAAATTCGTATATAAATGGTTTGGTGTATATGATCACATCAAAAAGGCACAAAATTGATTTCAAAAGTTGAGGTACAATAAACGGTGATAACATACATGTAGATATGATTTATATATATATAACACGGTTTAAAACACTCACCTTTTGAAATTTAAATCGAATTTAAATCTGATTTAAACCCAAAAATTTGACAGTCTCCAAATCCATCCAAATAAATGTTAAAATGTCTGGAATTTTATTACGATCCTAACAAAAAAAATTGCGCGTGAAACGGAGTTCGTATGCGAAAGTTATTGCATTAAACGAGTTGAAAATCAAAATAAAATAAATAAATCGAACACCAACCATTTCAGCTACACGTCACACCCCCACCTTCTCACTCTCTCCCACGCGTTCTTCCCTCTACAGAGAACACGCATGCATACACGGCCGAGACCCCTACTTTGACCGCCTCCTACGAACGCCATCGATCGCCAACGACCACGTCGCCACGCCAGAATACTCGCCTAGGTTCCCTCTTCCATCACCATCGGACCGAACGCCTGAAACTTAACCTGTCGCCGCACCTTATTTAGCGTGCCGAAACCCTAATTTACAAATTCCGGTCACCTCTGGTCGAGATAGGCCAAACGACCACCAACAATCGACTCATGAAGCCATGCCTAACAATACCCATGTCTTGATTTCAACGATTATATCCAAAATCAAAAAACCCCAATTTGATGCTTAGTGTTCACAAATTTCGAGCTTTGACCGAGATTTCTGGCTGAAACGAGCATCAATTGCAGAAACAGACGCCACACGTAGATTCTTATCGATGAAATCTTCGATTCTATAATTTTTTTGAATTTTTTCGAAGAGTTTGAATTTTGAAGTTTGATTTGATTTGGAATTGTGTTTGAATCTAGAGTTTGTTTGTCTGAAATTGAGGAGGAGAGAGTTGACATGTACGTACAAACAAACGAGAATTAGGAAGGCTATGGTTTACAGCAGGATATTTATAGGGATATTTATAGGTAGAATTGAAAATAGAATAGATGGATAAATAGATATACGCGCTAACACCAAAGTGGCCCAAAAAGCCCATTTCGACTCCGGAACGAAATTGGGTCAACTCATATATCAAAATAGATGTTTTAAAATATTTTAAATGCAATGGAAAAGGTTTTAGCTTCAAATTGCATTGTATGAAGAAGTTATACTAAAATCAATATTTTCAAATTGATTCAATTTGTCGATTTCAAGGCGTTTCGCTTTCGTACGATCGACAAGTCTGATCGCTATGAAACTAGAAACCATACAAAAATTCACCAATACGGATCGGATGAAACTGGTTTCGTCGAAATTTAAGTCAGTGACCAAAATGGCTATTTTTACATTAATTAAATAAATTAATAATTAATTAATAAAATTCAATTTTTATTTTCAATCTTAAAATTGACCAATTTTATCATTTTTATATTTCTCAATCAATAACCATATTTTAAAACAAACTAAAAGTCAATTTAAAGTTGATTCACTTATTGATTTCTGTATTTTCCTAAATTCCATTCAAATTCAGAATTTAAAATTTAATTTCCAAAATTTCTATTAAACTAAATTAACAAATCATTATTCCATTCATTATTGTCACATAGATGGATTTAACATTAGATTCAAAGCTATTACACTAATATTCTCATATACCATCTAGTTTCAATTAACGTAATATTAATATCCAATTCTATTTATTTGCAATAAAACCCAATTATTTAATTTTTAAATTCCAATAAATAAACAAATCTTGATTTACAATCTTTTCGTTTACCAATAGTCATATTATAAAATGGAATTTACATTATCTCCAATTATTAATTACCATCAGTGAAGATCTTAACATTTGTTCCATAAATTTATTTGCCCTGAATTAGTTACTGCATTTATCTAATTCCAATTTCGTAATCACATTCAATCCATTAATTGGTATTGCATTGACATTTAAATTTATTTGCTTATATCAACACTATTACCATTAATTGCAAATGGATTACCAATTTTTAGTCACTACCTAAATAACTAATGTATATTAACCCACATTATTCCCAAATTTCAAATTTTGAATTAATTACTATTTATTATTATTGCTCCACTGATTAATCCAATATTTGCATTGGTTTTTCTTATATAAATTTATTACCCATATTAATTAAGGTTTTAAAACAAAATTTTCCTTAATATATAAAATTTAACAACTATTAAACATGGTATTACATTTCACATAAATGTAACATTTATTTACATTTATTAAGATTAAATTTCCAACTCCATCAAAACAGGTAACTTATAATTATTTGATATCATCAGCTATCAATCACATTCTCACAAGTTCAAATCGTTTCCAAACCAATGTTTTAATTTCTTACTAACATTGATTATAACCAGTTACCATTCACTATATATTTTGGTCAATTTCACACGTTATTTGAAATTAAAGTCTCATATATTTATTTCAGTTTGCTTATAAATACCATGCTAAACCCTAGCCTCCACCTATTTTCAATTTTATCTACGCATAAAGATTTCATCAACTCTAGATCTTCCTCAATGGATGCAAACCCTATATCCAAACACAATTGCAAATCAAATCAAAAGCTAAAATTTCACAGCCCTCAGAAAAATCTAAAAAATATATATATTGAAGCTCTCAATGAGCGTAATCGGTTGGTGGAATTCGTTTTTCAATCCGATTTATCGGTTGGCTAGAAATCACGATTTAATTCTCGGCTGTTCAATGGAGTTGATGATCTTCGACAGATCGTCGATTGGAGGGTATGGTAGGGTGGAGAACGACGAACGGAGTCCATCGTCGTCGGTAGCTTGAGTTGTTAATGGTTGGATTGGCCAATTTAAATCGATTAGGGTTTAAGTATGTTCGGCGGCTGTCGTTTTTTTTCACGATCCATCGATGATCGAGGTCGGCCTGGGCGCGCGCGCGACCAAGGAGGTGATGGGCGTGGTGATTTGCATGGAGCGGCGCGCAAAAATTGAGGTCGATCGGAGCTACTAGGGTTTCGTTTTGGAAGCCGTGAAGGTGCGTGTTCGAAGTGGTTACTGTTGCAGCACGTGCGTGCTTCCTGGGTGGGGGAGAAGACGTGTACTTTGGGTTGTGAAATTATGACATGGCAAAAAATTTCAACTGTGAGTGTTAGTGTTTCTTTATTTTTTTATTTTTATTTTGATTTCCTATCGTTTGATTCGAGTAATGTTCACATACGATATCCTATTCACGCGCGTTTTCTCCGCTAGGTTCGTATTGGAGTTCCGGACATTTTGGCGCAGGTTTGGACGGATTTAGAGACTGTCCAATTTTTGGGTTTAAATTGGATTTAAATTCAATTTAAATTCAAAAGGTGGGTGTTTTAACTCACTCACAACTTCTAAGATTTCTTACGTTGGTTAAATTGATTTATGATGTGTTTAAAATTTTATTTATAGCTGTTTAGCATATATTTCGTCATTTTCTTAGTTAAATTGCATTCATTTAGTTTACGCATTATTTAATTCATTATTGCATTTTTTAAACTGCCAGTTAATTGTAAATTAATTTATTCATTGCAATTAAACTACCAGTGAATTGTTAATTAATTTATTCATTGCATTTAAAATTGCCCAGTAAACAATTATAATTTATTTTTGAATATAAACTGATAGTTGATACCTGTTATTATCACATGTTATATATTGATGTGTCGTTTGAATTTGGATGATGATTGTGATAAATGGTTGATGGTTGATATTGGATGAATGAATGCTGTATTTTATATTGTTATAAACTGCAAGTTGTTATGCATTTTATTGCATTCGGGATTGCGGTTTAAAATGATATACAACCGCATTTTTATTTTTAAATTGCGGTTTGAAACGATAAATATCTGTATCACTTGACCGTAGGATAGAAAATTTTATACAGGCACCGCGGTATATATATAATTATTTTTGAAATGATTTTCTATGGTTTTGGAAAGAATACGGTTTAATAAATATTTAATCTTTATATATATATATATATATATAGTAAAAAGTCTTGAATTTAGCTATGTATAAATTTGTTTCGATTTTTGGAATAAGCTAAATAATGAAGTTGATTTCGTTTATACAATATGGTTAAGTATATATTTTATTCTATTGTATATAGAGTTTATAATAACTCAAATAAAAGTAAGGTTGAAGATGAATGTGAATTTGATTTGAATTAAAGTATTTAAGAATTTTTCTCAAAAAATTTGTTTTGAAATGTAAATAAACTAAGATTTAAAAGGAATGATCTTATAATTTGATTTGGGGACTTAAACGAATATTAAATTAATTTAAAGAATATTATCAAGTAAATTTAATTAAAAGAATATTCTGTTATCAAATCAAAAGCTAGAATTTCATAGTCCTCAGAAAAATCTAAAAAATATATATATTGAAGCTCTCAATGAGCGTAATCAGTTGGTGGAATTCGTTTTTCAATCCGATTTATCGGTTGGCCGGAAATCGCGATTTAATTCTCGGCCGTTCATTGGTGGTTGATGATCTGCGACAGATCGTCGATTAGAGGGTATGGTAGGGTGGAGAATGAGATCGACGAACGAAATCCATCGACGTCGGTAGCTTGAGTTGTTAATGGTTGGATTGGCTAATTTAAATCGATTAGGGTTTAAGTATGTTCGGCGGCTGTCTTTTTTCACACGATCCATCGATGATCGAGGTCGACCAGGGGGCGCGCGCGACCAAGGAGGTGATGGGCGTGGTGATTATGGGGCGGCGCGTAAAAATTGAGGTCGATCGGAGCTACTAGGTTTTCATTCTGGAAGCCGTGAAGGTGCATGTTCGAAGTGGTTATTGTTGCAGCGCGTGCGTGCTTCCTGGGCGGGGGAGAAGACGTGTACTTTGGGTTGTGAAATTGCGACATGGCAAAAAATTTCAACTGTGAGTGTTAGTGTTTCTTTATTTTTTTATTTTGATTTCCTATCGTTTAATTCGAGTAACGTTCACATACGATATACTATTCACGCGCGGTTTTCTCCGCTAGATTCGTATTGGAGATCTGGACATTTTGGCGCAGGTTTGGACGGATTTAGTGACTGTCCAATTTTTGGGTTTAAATTGGATTTAAATTCAATTTAAATTCAAAAGGTGGAGTGTTTTAACCCACTCACAACTTCTAAGGTTTCTTATGTTGGTTAAATTGATTTATGATGTGTTTAAAATTTTATTTATAGCTGTTTAACATATATTTCATCATGTTCTCACTTAAATTGCATTCATTTAATTTACGCATTATTTAATTCATTATTGCATCTTTTAAACTGCCTGTTAATTGTTAATTAATTCATTCATTGCAACTAAACTGCCAGTTAATTGTTAATTAATTTATTCATTGCATTTAAAACTGCTAGTAGATAGTTATAATTTATTTTTGAATATAAACTGATAGTTGATACCTGTTATTATCACATGTCATATATTGCTGTATTGTTTGAATTTGGATGATGATTGTGATAAATGGTTGATGGTTGATATTAGATTAATGAATGCTGTATTTTATATTGTTATAAACTGCAAGTTGTTATGCATTTTATTGCATTCGGGATTGCGGTTTGAAATGATATACAACCGCATTTTTATTTTTAAATTGCGGATTGAAATGATAAATATCCGTATCACTTGACCATAGGATAGAAAATTTTATACAGGCATCGCGGTATATATATAAAATTATTTTTGAAATGATTTTCTATGGTTTTGGAAAGAATACGGTTTAATAAATATTTAATCTTGATATATATATATATATATATATATATATATATATATATATATATAGTAAAAATTCTTGAATATAGCTATGTATAAATTTGTTTCGAATTTTAGAATAAGCTAAATAATGAAGTTGATTTCATTTATATAATATGGTTAAGTATATATTTTATTCTATATAGAGTTTATAATAACTCAAATAAAAGTAAGGTTGAAGATGAATGTGAATATGATTTGAATTAAAGTATTTAAGAATTTTCCTCGAAAAATTTGTTTTGAAATGTAAATAAATTAAGATTTAAAAGGTATGAGCTTATAATTTGATTTTTGATTTGAGGACTTAAACCAATATCAAATTAATTTAAAGAATATTATCAAGATAATTTAATTAAAAGAATATTCTGTTATTGAAGTTTAAGGGTTTTACTTAAATAATATTTGTTGTATAAAGTAAACATTTCAAAATTTTAAATAATAAGAATTGTATTTAATATATATTAAATTATCAAAGAATCCATTTTTGAAATAGTGAATATTTAAAGATTGAAATATATGAACAATAAAGTTTTGAAATATTGAATATTTAAGCTTTGAAATATATGGGAATTAAAATGGTTTATTTGGAGGTTCAAATTGATATTGGGAATTTATTGTGAAATTTAAAGAAGTTATTTTATTATATAAAGTAATATAGTATTTAAACCATTAAGTATTAAAAGCTATGTTTCAAAGCTATGGTTTCAAGGTATATAGATTTGAAAATGCTATGATTTTTGGAAAAGATATATTTGAAATAAATTGATATCATATTGATTTGAGTTTTAAAATAGAAATGATATCATATTTTTATGGTTTTGAAATGGATATTTTATTCCGGTTTTCAAGTGTAAATTATTTTGAAATAACCGCGGTGTTATAATAACGAATTGTTGTTGAAGAGACCGGGATCGGAAGTTGTCATACTTTCTGCCAACTCCGAAAACCACTTTAACAACCGTGTACGCGGTGGAGATTCCAGAATGAAGTAGGATGGTGGCGGCGTTTTCTTTAAGGTAAATACGTGGACCCAACTCCCGTGAGTTGGCATAAGGTGGCTAAAACAGGAGCGATTGACGGGCCAAGGGGGTTAGCGCCCTTTATCGGATACTCCTCTTCGATACTATACTCTGACTTTGGATTGATTCGGTAGCCACTTTTGATTTTGATTTTGATTTTACGTGGGAGATTGTCCGAGGTGGGCGGTAGCTGCGGCTACGCGTTACCACCAGCCCGGAAGCGTAATTGGTATATCTAACCTGGCATTGCCTAGTTGTGCCGTGTCACCTACCCTATCGCGCCTTGTACGAGTTTGGATTTCTCCCGTAGCCCGTGTGATATCCTCTAGTGGCTTCCCGATCAGGAGGGACTATGATATTGGATGGACTACTTGGACTATTACGTGTTAAGGTGGAAAATGTAAAGCCTTAACGCCATTTAAAAGTATGTTTATTTTACTATAGACACTATTATAATAGCGAAATATACCGCATAGTAAATAGTTTAACGGATCCTTAGGAGATGTAAATCCTGAGCATCTCTTGAGTTACTGCACTCATATTTACTTCTGTTGATTTAACTTACATAAATCTTTTAGTTCTGACTCCAGTGTTTTGTCTTTTCAATTCGCTCGGGTTAGTCCGAGCGTTTCAGGATTTGAAGATTTAGCTCTGGAGGACGAAGACGAAGATTTATATTATTATTATTTATACTATTGCACTACACTCATACTGTTCCGCTGCATTGTTATTAGTTTGTGTAACTCTGATATGTATTATATAAATATAATCAAAGGTTTTGTAAACAGCTTTATAAACTGTATAATTGACCATTATATTTTATCCTTCCGCTGTGAGATTCTGTTTG
The DNA here is from genome assembly GCA_030765085.1 of Allium cepa. Lineage (NCBI taxonomy): Eukaryota > Viridiplantae > Streptophyta > Magnoliopsida > Asparagales > Amaryllidaceae > Allium > Allium cepa. The sequence goes on along the minus strand of CM060937.1, from coordinate 754,659,749 downwards.
TTTTTATTTCTTTCTCGTTTTTCTTATTTACCCTATAACAATCCGCCCTTCCGAACGGTTTGAATTGGCACGTATGTCGATTTAAAGCGTGCGAAAAGGCGGGACGTTACAGTTCAAATTAGGAAAACGAGACAGTTACGATGGCGCCAGTTTCATCACCAAATTCCATTGTCTTAAAAATGACCATTTTACCCATCATTCCTTTTAATTTATTTAATCATTCCATCAATTCCGCTATTTTTCATATTATCATATTATTATTATCCAATTAGAATACTATTTGATTTTTCAGTGTATCAGATTCTCCCCATTGATTTTCCCAAATTCAAAACGTAAGCCGGCTCTGTACCAAATCAAAAACCAAAATTCAGCATGTTGTAACTTATAAATATTGCCCCTTTACGGCATGCGATATCCGTGTACTAACACACATTGCCACATAAACTCTGATGCCTAATCCACCTCATCACTCAGTCCGAGCACACTCAAGAAATCAGGCACCAACCTTTAAATTTATAGATTCCAGCCTAAAATAGGTCCAGGAACCTGTAAAAAATTCTCGACGACCAGTACGGTGTACTAGCCCGAGACAATTCTTGGGTTGCTCCAGGATGTATAAATTTCTATAATATTGTAGTTTTATTATTTTTAACTCTTTGTTCTTGTGATTTCTTGGCTTTTGATCTTCATAGTTACGTAATAATATATTCATAATAAACCACACTACTTTCCCCGTAAGTTTTTATCCACGCTTTATTTTTTAAGATTATAATTACTTCAATTTTTTTATATTGAAATAAATTATATAAATTCAATATATATAGTTTATATTCTAAACAAAATTATATTTCTTACTAAAACATATGTTTCGCACTATAGAAATCAAATCTTTATTTTTAAACCGTATTTTATATATATAAATCATATGTACATGTATGTTATCACCGTTTAGTGTTCCTTAACTTTTAAAATAAATTTCGTATGTCATCTTATACGCCAAACCATTAATATACGAATTTGGACTGCTTTTCGTATGATATAATGTTTGCGTATATAAATTCGTGTAAATTTAATAGAATTACAAAAAAATACTTTTTAGTCCTAACATCATCATATCAAATCTCAAAAGATAGTTTCATACCAATTGGACAAACTCAAATTGCCCGAATCATTTAATTTGTATTTTTGGACTGTTTCTGCAAAAAAACTTAACATTCTCATATTAGTTGGCACAAATTGTATAAGAATGCTCAAAGATTACGTTTAGGTCCGTAATCATCATATTTCATCATAGAAATTTGCTCATATAAGTTTAAGTTGATCTGTTCTTACATTTCATTGTGATTTTCCAAATTTTATGCCTCATTTTCGCATAGTTTACATATAGAGTTTAGATGTACATTATATTGCACCATAGATCATTTAACCACTCAAAAATGAATCATTATTCATGTTTTGCAAAGTTTCCCAAATTCAGAGAGTCTGATTTCGAAATTACATATTTAGTTACCAAATATAGTCTGATTAAATCATGAAATCAAGAGAGTGAATATATGTGATCGATTTCTCTCAATTCCAATGTATCTAGCATCACTTTCTTTTGCTGTGTAAAGATAGCACTTCCTTCGATTCGCGGTTATAACACCGCCAGCGACCCTAAGAATTCTTTCTTACTTCTTTCTTCGATTTGGGACCTTAATTTCTTAATTTGGCTTTGATTTTGGATATTATGGTTAAAGCGAGCATCAGGGAGGAAGAGGAGGGAGATGAGAAATTAGTTATTTAAAATGAAAGCGGGATACACATTGCCTTTTTGAGTCAAAGGAGATAAACAACTGCAATCTGCTCGAAAATTAAAATTCGGATTCAAATTGCGAGGTGTTGGTACGACTCGACGACGTTTTCGGTCTAATATCCTTCATACGAGCTCCAACCGACACAAACAAATATATCGTTCAAATCTGAAAAACGAGACGGTTACGATGGTGCTAGTTTCGTCACCAAATTTCAGTGTCTTAAAAATAACCATTAAACCAATCCTTCCTTTTAATTTGTTTAATCAATCCATCAATTCCGCTATTTTTCATTTTATCATATTATTATCATTCAATTAGAATATTATTTGATTTTTCAGGGTATCGGATTCTCCAAATTAAAGTGAATTTCGTCCCCAAATTTCAAACTAAGCCGGCTCTATACCAAATCAAAAACCAAAATTAAGCATGTTGTAACTTATAAATATAGCTCCTTTAAGGCATGCGATATCCGTGTACTAACACACATTGCCACATAGGCTCTGGTGCCTAATCCACCACATCACTCAGTCCGGGCACACTTAGGAAATCAGGCACGAACCTTTAAATTTATAGATTTCGGCCTAAAATAGGTCTAGGAACCTGTAAAAATTACTCGACGACCGGTACGGTGTACCCGCCCGAGACAATTCTTGTGTTGCTCCAGGATCTATAAATCTCGATAATTAGTTCTCTTATTTTTAACTCATTGTTCTTGTGATTTCATAGCTTTTGATCTTCATACTTACGTAATATACATTCATAATAAACCACACTACTTTCCCGTAAGATTTATCCTCGCTTTATTTTTTACGATTATAATTTCTTCAACTTTCTTGTATTGAAATAAATTATATAAATTCAATATATATAGTTTATACTCTAAATAAAATTATATTTCTTACTAAAACATATGTATTCGATCTATAGAAATCGAATCTTAATTTTTAAAATGTATTATATATATATATATATAAATCATATCTACATGTATGTTATCATCGTTTAGTGTACCTTACCTTTTGAAATCAATTTAATGCCTTTTTGATGTGATCATATGCAGCAAACCATTAATATACGAATTTGGATTGCTTGGACTGCTTTTCGTATAATATAATGTTTGCGTATATAAATTCGTGTAAATTTAATAGAATTACAAAAAAAAAATTAGACCTGACATCATCATATCAGATCTTAAAAGATAGTTTCATATCATTTGGACAAACTTAAATGGCCCGAATCAGAAAATTTGTATTTTGAACTGTTTCTGCGCAAAAACTTAACATTCTCATATTAATTGGCACAAATTGCATAAAAATGCTCAAAGATTACGTCTAGGTCCGTAATCATCATATTTCATCTTAGAAATTTGCGCATATAAGTTTAACTTGATCCGTTCTTTCATTTCATTTTGATTTTCCACATTTTATGCCTCATTTTCGCATAGTTTACATATAGAATTTAGGTGTACATTATATTGCACCATTAGATCATTTAACTACTCAAAAATGAATCATTATTCATGTTTGGCAAAGTTACCCAAATTCGGAGAGCCTGTTTCGAAATTGCATATTTAGTTACCAAATATAGTCTTATTAAATCATGAAATCAAGAGAGTGAATATAGAATTTACTACGATTGATTTCTCCCAATTCCAAAGCATCTAGCCTCACTTTCTTTCGTTGTGCAGAGATAGCACTTCCTTCGATTCGCTGTTATAACACCACCAATGAGCCCTAAGCATTCTTTCTTGCTTCTTCTTCAATTTGGGACCTCAGTTTCTTAATTTGGCTTTGATTTTGGATATTATGGTTAAAGAGAGCACCAGGGAAGAAGAAGAGGGAGAAGAGAAATTAGTTATCTGAAATGGAAAATGGGATAGACATTGCCATTTTGATTCAAAGAAGATAAACATCTGCAATCTGCCCGAAAATTAAAATTCAGATTCAGATTGCGAGGTGTTGGTACGACTCGACGACGTTTGCGGTCTAATATCCTTCATACGAGCTCCAACCGACACAAATAAATATATCGTTCAAATCAGAAAAACGAGACGGTTACGATGGCGCCAGTATTATCACCAAATTCCAATGTCTTAAAAATGACCATTTTACCCATCCTTCCTTTTTATTTATTTAATCAATTCCATTATTTTTCATATTATCATATTATTATTATTCAATTAGAATATTATTTCATTTTTCAAGGTATCAGATTCTCCCCATTAAAATGAATTTTGTCCCCAAATTCAAAAACTAAGCCGGCTGTATACCAAATCAAAAACCAAAATTAGGCGTGTTGTAACTTATAAATATTGCCCCTTTACGGCATGCGATATCCGTGTACTAACACACATCGCCACATAGGCTCTGGTGCCTAATCCATTAATCAGTCCGAGCACACTCAGGAAATCAGGCACGAACCTTTAAATTTATAGATTCCGGCCTAAAATAGGTCCAGGAACCTGTAAAAAATACTCGAGATCAGTACGGTGTACCAACCCGAGACAATTCTTGGGTTGCTCCAGGATATATAAATCTCTATAATATTGTAGTTTTATTATTTTTAACTCTTTGTTCTTGTGATTTCATAGCTTTTGATCTTCATACTTACGTAATATACATTCATAATAAACCACACTACTTTCTCCGTAAGTTTTTATCCTCGCTTTATTTTGGAATATTATAATTTCTTCAACTTTTATATTGAAATAAATTATATAAATTCAATATATATAGTTTATATTCTAAATAAAATTATATTTCTTACTAAAACATATGTATTCGATCTATTGAAACAAATCTTAATTTTAAAACCGTATTATATATATATATAAATCATATCTACATGTATGTTACCACTGTTTAGTGTACCCAAACTTTTGAAATCGAATTCGTGCCTTTTTGATGTGATCATATACACCAAACCATTAATATACGAATTTGGACTGCTTTTCGTATAATATAATGTTTGCGTATATAAATTCGTGTAAATTTAATAGAATTACATAAAAAAAATTAGACCTGACATCATCATATCAAATCTCAAAAGATAGTTTCATATCAATTGGACAGACTTAAATGGCCCGAATCACAAAATTTGTATTTTTGGACTGTTTCTGTGCAAAAACTTAACATTCTCATATTAATTGGCACAAATTGTATAAGAATGCTCAAAGATTACGTTTAGGTACGTAATCGTCATATTTCATCATAGAAATTTGCGCATATAAGTTTAACTTGATCCATTCTTTCATTTCATTTTGATTTTCCAAATTTAATTCCCCAATTTCGCATAGTTTACATATAGAGTTTAGATGTACATTATATTGCACCATTAGATCATTTAACTACTCAAAAATGAATCGTTATTCATGTTTGGCAAAGTTACCCAAATTCAGAGAGCCAGCTTTCGAAATTTCACATTTAGTTACCAAATATAGCTTATGAAATCAAGAGATTGAATATAGAATTTACTATGATAGATTTCTCCCAATTCCAAAGCATCTATCCTCACTTTCTTTCGCTGTGCAGAGATAGCACTTCTTTCGATTCGCTGTTATAACACCACCAACGAGCCCTAACCTTTATTTTCTTACTTCTCTCTTCGATTTGGGATCTTAATTTCTAAATCTGGCATTGATTTTGGATATTATGGTTAAAGAGAGCATCAGGGAAGAAGAAGAGGGAGATGCGAAATTAGTTATCTGAAATGGAAAATGGGATAGACATCGCCATTTTGATTCAAAGGAGATAAACATCTGCAATCTGCCCAAAAATTAAAATTCAGATTCAGATTGCGAGGCTTTGGTTCGAGTCGACGACGTTTTCGGTCTAATATCCATCATACGAGCTCCAACCGATACAAACAAATATATCGTTCAAATCAGAAAAACGAGACGTTTACGATGGCGCCAGTATCATCATCAAATTCCAATGACTTAAAAATGACCATTTGACCCGTCCTTCCTTTTTATTTATTTAATCAATCCGTCAATTTCACTATTTTTCATATTATCATATTATTATTATTCAATTAGAATAATATTTGATTTTTCAGGGTATCAGATTCTCCTCATTAAAATGAATTTCGTCCCCAAATTCAAAAACTAAGCCGGCTATATACCAAATCAAAAACCAAAATTACGCATGTTGTAACTTATAAATATTGCCCCTTTACGGCATGCGATATCCATGTACTAACGCACATAGCCACATAGGCTCTAATGCTTAATCCATCACATCACTTGGTCCGAGCACAGTCAGGAAATCAGGCACGAACCTTTAAATTTATAGATTCCGGCCTAAAATATGTCCAGGAACCTGTAAAAAATACTCGACGACCAGTACGGTGTACCAACCTGAGACAATTCTTGGGTTGCTGATGTATAAATCTCTATAATATTGTAGTTTTATTATTTTTAACTCTTTGTTCTTGTGATTTCATAGCTTTTGATCTTCATACTTACGTAACATACATTCATAATAAACCACACTACTCTCCCCGTAAGTTTTTATCCTTGCTTTATTTTTTAAGATTATAGTTTCTTCAACTTTCTTATATTGAAATAAATTATATAAATTCAATATATATAGTTTATATTCTAAACAAAATTATATTTCTTAATAAAACATATGTATTCAATCTATAGAAATCAAATCTTAATTTCAAAACCGTATTATATATATAAATCATATCCACATGTATGTTATCACCGTTTAGTGTACCTTAACTTTTGAAATCAATTTCGTGCCTTTTTGATGTGATCATATACACCAAACCATTAATATACGAATTAGGACTGCTTTTTGTATAATATAATATTTGCGTATATAAATTCGTGTAAATTTAATAGATCACATAAAAAAAATTTAGACATGACATCATCATTTCAAATCTCAAAAGATAGTTTCATATCATTTGGACAAACTTAAATGGCCCGAATCAGAAAATTTGTATTTTGGACTGTTTCCGCGCAGAAACTTAACATTCTCATATTAATTGGCACAAATTGTATAAGAATGCGCAAAGATTACGTTTAGGTCCGTAATCATCATATTTCATCGTAGAAATTTGCGCATACAAGTTTAACTTGATCCGTTCTTTCATTTCATTTTGATTTTCCAAATTTTATGCCTCATTTTCGCATAGTTTACATATAGAGTTTAGATGTGTATTATATTGCACCATTAGATCATTTAACTACTCAAAAATGAATCATTATTCATGTTTGGCAAAGTTACCCAAATTCAGAGAGCCTGATTTCAAAATTGCACATTTAGTTACCAAATATAGTCTTATTAAATCTTGAAATCAAGAGAGTGAATATAGAATTTACTATGATCGATTTCTCCCAATTCCAAAGCATCTAGCCTCACTTTCTTTTTGCTGTGCAGAGTTCCTTCGATTCACTGTTATAACACCACCAACGAGCCCTAAGCATTCTTTCTTACTTCTCTCTTCAATTTGGGACTTCAATTTCTTAATTTGGCTTTGATTTTGGATATTATGGTTAAAGAGAGTATTAGGGAAGAAGAAGAGGGTACGACTCCAGAAATTAGTTATCTGAAATGGAAAATGGGATAGACATTGCCATTTTAATTCAAAGAAGATAAACATCTGCAATATGCTCGAAAATTCAAATTCAAATTCAGATTGCGAGGCGTTGGTACGACTCGACGACGTTTTCGGTCAAATATCCTACATACGAGCTCCAACCGACACAAACAAATATATCGTTCAAATCTGAAAAACGAGACAGTTACGATGGCGCCAGTATCTTCACCAAATTCCAATGTCTTAAAAATGACCATTTTACGCATCCTTCCTTTTTATTTATTTAATCAATCCCTCAATTCCACTATTATTCATCTTATCATATTATTATTATTCAATTAGAATATTATTTGATTTTTCAGGGTATCAGATTCTCCCCATTAGAATGTATTTCGTCCCCAAATTCGAAAACTAAGCCGGCTGTATACCAAATCAAAAACCAAAATTACACATGTTGTAACTTTAGATATTGCCCCTTTACGGCATGCGATATATGTGTACTAACACACATTGCCACATAGGCTCTGGTGCCTAATCCACCACATCACTCAGTCCGAGCACAGTTGTAACGTCCCGCCTTTTCGCACGCCTTAAATCGACACACATACAAATTCAAACCATGCGGAATTAGTGACCATGCCTATGGAGTACCCTCTGACGACGCCCAGTTCGGGGGAGATTACGGTACTGTATAGACTATGGGAATATATTATATGTTAAGGAGAATATTGGGTCACTCCTTAACGCTATTTCGCTATTTTAAAGTAAGTTAAAATAGCACAACTAGGCAATGCAAGGATAGATATACCAATTACGCTTCCGGATTGATGGTAACGCATGGCCGCCGCTACCGTCTACCTCGAGCCACACCCCAAATCAAAGAAATCAAAAGTAGCCACCGAATGAATCCAAAGTCAGAGTAGAATATCGAAGGGATGCGTCCAATAAAAGGGGCTACCTTCTTAACCCGTCGATAGCTCCAGTTTTAGCCACCTTATGCCGACTAACCGGAGTTGGGTCCACATATATACCTCAAAGGAAACGCCGCCACCATTCTACTTCATTCTTAAATCTCCACCGCGTACACGGTAGTTAAAGTGGTTTCCGGAGTTGGCAGAGAGTGACAACTTCCGATTCCGGTCTCTTCAACAACCAAACGTTATTATAACACCACGACCACTTTAAAATAATTATACTTCAAAACCAGAATAAATATTCATTTCTAAAGCATTTAAATACGATATCATCTTTAGTTTAAAACCAAATCAATATGATATCGTTTATAAACCCAACTTAATATAATAACATTTTTATTTCAAATATATCCTTTTCTAAAACCATACATTTTCAGAGTTATAATATTTCGAAACCAAACGCTTGAAATATAACCTTCCAAAACATAAAACTTGAATTTTATAACTTTGAAATATACTACACCCCTCAAATGGTTTAAATATTAAATTACTTTATAAAATAAAATAACTTCTTTAATTTCACAAATATATTCCAAATATCGATTCGAACCTCCAAATAAACCATTCTAATTCAATATTTTCAAAGCTTAAAATTCAATATTTTAAAACTAAATTTTTTAATTCATATATATAGACACACACACACACACCAATTTCACTTTTCTATTATTTTGTTTGAAATATTTACTTAAAAATCTAGTATCCCTTGAATAAAACTCCAAATTTCAAAAATTGAATATTCCTCAATTCATTTAGACTTGATATATTTACTTAAACTACCATAACCCCGAATTTTAGTTTTAAAACCAAATTTTTTTTAAAATCTAAATTTCAATAAGTTCTAATGGATTTTTGTTAAATAAATTTTTTTATTAAATAAGATCTCAAGTCCATTTCAAAACTATTTTCTCACCCTTGATTTATAAAAATCAATATATAAACTCTATATAAAAATGTATTATATAAGTAAATACTTCCCATATTATAATTTAATAAAATCAACTTTATTATTAAATTTATTTATAATTAAACAATTTTATACATAACTTAAAACCAAGAATTTTACTATATATAAAATAACCTTTATCAAATATCCGAATCGATATCTCATAAAACAATATATATTTCTTTATGAAACCATAGAAAACCATTTCAAAATAATTATATATATGTGTGTATGTGTGTGTACGCATGTATGTATGTATGTATATATACACACACCGCGGTGCCTGTATAAAATTTTCTATCCTATGGTAAAGCGATACGGATATTTATCATTTCAATCTGCAATTTAAAATAAAAAATGCGGTTGTATATCATTTCAAACCGCAATCTCAAATGAAATGAAAATGCATAATAACTTGCAGTTTATAACAATATAAAATACAGCATTCATTCATCCAATATCAACCATCAACCATTTATCACAATCATCATCCAATTAAATCAATAGTATCCACATATAACGGAAAATAAACAACAGGTATTAAATAGCAGTTTATATTCAATAATAATTTAAATAACCGTTTAACTGGCAGTTTAAATGCAATGAATAATTAATTAACATTTTAACTGGCAGTTTAAATGCAATGAATAAATTAAATAGCAATTTAATTTAAATAAATGAAATTAACTGAGATGATGATTAAAAATAAGCCAAACAACCATAAATAAATTTTAAATCACATCATTTATCAATTTCACAAACACAAGAAATTTTAGAAGTTGTAAGTGGGTTAAAACACTCACCTTTTGAATTTAAATCGAATTTAAATCCGATTTAAACCCAAAAATTGACCAGTCTCAGAATTCGTCCAAATCAGTGTCAAAAAGTCCGGAATTCCAATACGAACCTAGCGGAGAAAACCGTGCGTCAATAAGATATCGTATGCGAGAGTTATATCAAAAATTGACTTTGAATTTCATTTTTTTTTAAAAAAAAGACCACATTACCATAAGTGCCACGTCACCAGAGAGCTTTCGTTTCCTCTTCTGTTCGAATGCTAACCCAGGTGTTTGAACCCAAACGCGTACAGTATCACGCACTGCCACGCTCACCGCGCCGACCACCAATCACCTACACGTTCGCCGTTGCATCCACCTTGCCGCCCTCGGGCCGCCGCACTCCACCGCGGTCATCCCTAACCCATACACGATCGACTCCAATGCCGTAGCCGCCGTATTTGATTCGAAACCCTAATCAATTATCCGCCTCGATCTAACCGTTGAAACTCCAAACGAACACCACAGATCGACTCCCCTCGGTCCCCTCTACAAATCCCAGAAAGGGTTCGACGATCCGACCAGTTTGATTTCGACGCGACGAACGGTCGAGACTTCTTCGGTTTTTACCGGTCAAAGGACAATCCAAAACGGAAAAAAAATTACGCCAGAAGATTACGCTCTTCGAGATCTTCAATATATATTTTTTTTCAGATTTTTCTTAGGACTTTGAAACTTATGCTTTGGATTTGATTTTGGTATTGCAATTGTAATTAGGATTGGTCTGCCATTGGAAAGGAGGAGTTAAGGAGAAGATATATGTACAGACAAAAATAGAGGGCTAGGGTTTATAACCGGGATATATATAGACAAACTGGAATAGAATAGATGGATCGGGTTGAATAGATGTACACGCTAACGACGAAGTGGCCCAAAAAGCCCGTTCTGACTTCGGAACGAAATTGGGTAAACGCAATGGAAAAGGTTTCAGGTTCAAATTGCCTCGTATGAAGAAGTTATGTTAAAATCAATATTTTTCAAATTGAATTCAATTGATTTTAATTTCGTTTATTTCAAGGCGTTTCAAGTCCGTACGATCAAACGACAAGCCCGATCGCTACGAAACTTGAAATCCTACAATAATTCACCCTTACGGATCCGATGAAACTGGTTTCGTCGAAATCCGAGTCAGTGGCCAAAATGGCTATCTTTATATTAATTAAATAAATTAAAAATTTATTATTACATCAACTTTCAAATTTTAATTCTAAAACTCACAAAATTTTCACTTTTGATTTATTTAGCCATTTATACAAATTTTAAACAAATTTTCCAAGTTGATTCAATACTAATTATTTCGAAAATTACTATTTATGCTTCCAATTTCAAAAATCCAGAAATTACAAATGTTAATTGACTTTTATCCTATTATTCAATTAATTATTATCACATGGGAGAAATTTACATTGGTTCATAGTTATTGTATTAATATTCTCTAGTTTCACCTTAATTCCCCTTAACGTAATAATTTAATATTTACTTCCACTCATTTGCAATAAATCCAATTATTTAATTTTAAATTCAAATAAATTAATAAATCCTAGCTACCATTCTTTTAATTCAACTAAATATCATATTATGAATAAAATTTACATTATTCCCACTTATTGCCTTACTTTACATTACTGTAACATTTAATTTAGATTTATTGCTATCGGATTACCTGTTTTAACTTAATATACTAAATAAATGGTTAAGCTAAAATAATTTTTATCATTTAACATTCAATTTCACTTACAAGCTATCATTAACAACTATTGTTGCTATTGATTTAGATTTAACTAAATAAATTAGATGAATGGGTAAAATTTAATAATTATCACTAATGCCAATTTACTCACGTTCATACTTAATTACCACTACAATTCATTATAGTTACTTATTTAACATTGATTAAATCAAATTTTAATTTATTACGTATTATTTCCTCAATTAACATTAACGTAACATTTTCTTTATTTTTATTGCAATTGATTCAAAATTCAATTCCTAATTCTTAATATCCTCTAAATTACAAGTTCCAACATTGTATTACTCCTCACACAAATGTGACATTTATTAAAATTAATTTCCAATAAACGTACTACTAAATTTCCCCTTAATTGCAATTTGATTTCCAAATTTTATTTAACATACTAAATAAAATAAATAACATATATATGGATTGTTACCTATTTTTCCTTTACTTGCATTTATAAGTTTATTACTTAACAATCACAGGTTAAAATTCCATATATAACACAAATTTTAATTAATTGTCATTAACACTGTATTATTTTGATTAATTAATCAAATACTTACATTATCCCTATTTCACTTATCTTGGTCGTTATTCCAAGCGTAGGTTGCAAGTTTTCGTTTCTTTATATTATCCTATGGAAAAAATATAAATTTCAATACATTTTTACATTTATTAAGATTTATTTTTCAAATTTACTAGATACCACAAATTATGACCTTACAGTTATTTCAATAAATTGGGATTGTGCTAGATTAATTATTTATAACTTACATTAACATAATTTGCATTAATTTACATTCGGTTACAAATAAACCAATATATTATTTCACCCATAAATACAATAATCGCTATTATATTCCATTTATAGCTAAGTCATAATATTTAAATTTTAATTAAATTGTAACGTTCACTCAAGTTCATTAAATATTAACTTGCATTAACACGTTTCCTTAATTTACAATTAGATACCATTAACAATGTTTTATTACATAAATCAATTTAATACTTTCCTTTTATTTCTCATATACAATTACATCCGGGTATAATCTTTTCACTACTTTCATTCATTAGAATTCTATTCAAATTTCAAATTCTTGCAATAACTCATTTATTTTAAATTTGCATACCAATAAATTAGGTTCCAATAAGTAGGATTTATTCTATTCAACCTTTTTAATTAGCTCTATTTTAATCAATATAATATTTCATAGGTTAATTCTTACATTTTACTTCAATACAAATTATAATAATTATATTTCTTTATAAATTAAATTCCAAAATCTTATTAATATGACATATTTAATTAACGAAATTCACGGGTCGTTACACTCTCCCCCACTCAAAACTTTTCTTCCCCAAAAATGAAAAAGAAGGGAAAAGAAGAATTAAGAAATCAATATATCCTTATTCAAAAAATAAAAACTTTATAACCAATTAAATTTCCAAAATTAACTACTTGAAGTAAAATATACAAATTTATAACTATTTAATCCTTTATACTTAAATTAATAAAGTTGGGAAAACCTTTTCAAAAATTTCTAAGTCCAAAATTTACGGAAAATTTTGGCAGAGTCTCCTTCGCACGGAGAGGCTCGGTAGAAAATATAATATCAAATGTAACAATATGTAACATATACTATCCAAAATAATATATATCCCAACTCGCGAAAATAATAAATAATGCTATAAACCGTAATCCGAAAACGTACCTATCTATCGGGCACTTAACGCTTATTATATGGAACCAAAAGCAGTAGCAATTGCTTTCATAACCTGCATTTCACTTATATAATCTAAAGGGGTTAACAATTATATAAATGAAATATTAAAGTTGTTTTAATCACCACAAACAAATCAATCGATCATCACTTGCAACAAGCATACAACCATCACATAAAATCAACACAAATCAATCATTCATTCATATCAAACAAAGCAAATTGTTGTTCGGGTTCAAACTTTATATTGCACAGAATGAAAAATAATCTATCAAGTGCATCATTTACTCAACAGTCTTAGATGAAACAAATAGATTATTTATTCATCCAAACTATTTTATATTTCTTTACCCAAACAACCATAAACCAAAACAACAACAATGATTAGTTTATTCTTTTTTATTCTATTCATTTGAATTTATTGCCTACAATTATTCATTTTCGTATATTCAGCTCATGTAAGTTTTATTTTTATTGCATTACATGCATTTCGCAATTTCATTCATTTATTTAATGATTACATTTCTATTATATTTAATTATAGAAAATTTTAATTACACTTAAATTTATAACTTTATAACATCAATTCTTATAAATAAAGAATTTCATTAATTACCTTCATTCCTCAAATTTATTTCTTGTATAGCATCTGTTACATTTTCTAATTAACATTTCAACTTTTTCTATCTTTGGTAACTTATATATATGTTTAAAGAATGCAAGTGAACTTAACAAGTTTTACCTCATTTCTTTTAATTTAATAGTATGTTCAATAATTACATCTTTGTTTTATATACTACAATTTCAAATTACGTTTAATTTCATTCATAACCTAGCATTAGATTATTATTTTAATTAAAGGCTTCAATTTATTAATTAACTTTCATTTTACTACCCTGAATTAAAACTATTAATTAACGGAAACTTAGGAATTAAATACCGGGTCTTATTCAAAAATCATTTTAAAGTAGTAGATAAACGTATATACTTACAACTTATATATATCCAATCATTTTCAAAAAAAGTTAAAGTTTGTACTTGATTATCAAAATAAATTTACAGTAAAATTACTACAGTGACCTTCCCGCTTCGAAACTCGAAAATGAACCTCGATTATGCGTGCACTCATCACCGAAATTATTTTCCAGCGACAGAGAGGGGAGTAAATAGCTTATTCTTTTCCAAAATTTCTTTTAAAACATTTCTTTCAAATTATATTGAAATATTTATATCAGAAAAATACTTCTAAAATATTATTATTATATTTCAAAATCATTTGAAAGAAATTTCAAAACCCCGAAACTTTAGTTCTAAAATTTCCAATTTTTATTCATTTTATTTTCAATCTTATTTCTACAAATATTTATAAATTTCATTGCATAACAACCAATAAATTGCAACCAAATATACATACATATCCTTTATAAAAAGTTTATTTTATATACATAGAAAATATAATAGGCAAAATTATTTCATTCATCTATATTAAAAACAAATATTATGTCGGTCTGTCCTATTAAGTGTTTGGAAATTCCTATTGATGTCATAGCGTCCCATGCACCAACCAGAATTTATAAATACAAAACGGAACAGATTAACACAATAATAAAACCTTTTTATAACACTGACAAGTACGCTCTTTCATATATACACTCAGTGACTTCTATAGGGTATTACTACCTTATTAGTAAAGAGTCAGACCGCACAATGCTAAGGTTTATCGCTAAACCAAAGCTTTGATACCAAGTTGAAACGTCCCGCCTTTTCGCACGCTTTAAATCGACACACATGCCAATTCAAACCATACGGAAGGGTGTTATGGGGTAAATAAGAAAAACGAGAAAGAAATAAAACAAATAGATTCTCGTAGCGGAAGGATAAAATATAATAATCAAATATACAGTTCATGAAGCTGTTTTACAAAATATTTATTATACTTACAATATACATCAGAGTTATACATACAATAGAATATCAATAATGCAGCGGGATACAATAGTGTAGTGGAACAATGTATTATATTAATAATAATACTGAATCTTCGTCTTTGTCCTCCAGAGATAAAGCCTTCGATCCTGAAATGCTCGGACTGACCCGAGCGAATTGAAAAGACAAAATACTCGAGTCAGAACTAAAAGATCTTATGTAAGTTAAATCAACAGAAATAAATATGAGTGTAGTAACTTACGAGATGCTCGGGATTCACATCTCCTAAGGATCCGTTAAACTATTTACTATGTAGTAATATTTCGCTATTATAATAGTTTCTATTAGTAAAATAAACTTACTTTAAAATAGCGTTAAGGAGTGACCCAATATTCCCTATACACATGATATATTCCCATAGTCTACAATCTCTCCCGTACTGGGCGTCGTCAGAGGGCCCTCCATAGGTATGGTACAAAACAAAATCGTATAAGGCGCGCTAGGGTAGGTGACACGGCACAACTAGGCAATGCCAGAGTAGATATACCAATTACGCTTCCGGGTCGGTGGTAACGCATAGCCGCAGCTACCGCCCACCCCGAGCCACACCCCAAATCAAAGAAATTAAAAGTAGCCACCGAATAAATCCAAAGTCAGAGTAGAATAACGAAGGGATGTGTCTGATAAAAGGGGCTACCTTCTTAACCCGTCGATCGCTCTTGTTTTAGCCACCTTATGCCAAGTCACGGGAGTTGGGTCCACATATTTGCCTCAAAGGAAACGCCGCCGCCATCTTACTTCATTCTGGAATCTACACCGCGTGCACGGGAGTTGGTTTTCGTAGTTGGCAAAGAGTATGAAACTTCCGATTCCGGTCTCTTCAACGACCAAACTTTATTATAACACCGCGGCCATTTTAAAATAATTATACTTCAAAACCAGAATAAATATTTATTTCAAATCCATATAAATACGATATCATCTTCATATTAAAACTAAATCAATGTGATATCATTTATAAACCCAAATTAATATAATATCATTTTTATTTCAAATATATCCTTTTCTAAAACCATACATTTTCAAAGTTATAATATTTCGAAACCAAACGCTTGATATATAACCTTCCAAAACATAAAAGTTTAATTTTATAACTTTGAAATATAACTACACCCCTCAAATGGTTTAAATATTAAATTACTTTATAAAATAAAATAACTTCTTCAATTTCACATATAAATTCCAAATATCGATTCGAACCTCCAAATAAACCATTCTAATTCAATATTTTCAAAGCTTAAAATTCAATATTTCAAAACTAAATTTTTTAATTCATACACACACACACACACACACACACACACACCAATTTCACTTTTCTATTATGTAGTTTGAAATATTTAGTTTGAAATCTAGTATCCCTTGAATAAAACTCCAAATTTCAAAAATTGAATATTTCTCAATTCATTTAGACTTGATATATTTAGTTAAACCACCTTAACCCCGAATTTTAGTTTTAAAACCAAATTTTTTTAAAATCTAAATTTCAATAAGTTCCAATGGATTTTTGTTAAATAAAATTTTTTATTAAATAAAATCTTAAGTCCCTTTCAAAACTATTTTCTCACCGTTGATTTATAAAAATCAATATAAACTCTATATAAAAATGTATTATTTAAGTAAATACTTCCTATATTATAATTTAATAAAATCAACTTTACTATTAAATTTATTTATACTTTAAACAATTTTATACAGCTTAAAATCAAGAATTTTACTATATATAAAATAACCTTTATCAAATATCTGAATCGATATCTCATAAAACAATATATATTTCTTTATGAAACCATAGAAAACCATTTCAAAATAATTACACACACACACACACACACAAACACACATACCACGGTGCCTGTATAAAATTTTTATCCTATGGTCAAGTGATACGGATATTTATCATTTCAACCCGCAATTTAAAATAAAAAATGCGGTTGTATATCATTTCAAATCGCAATCCCGAATGAAACGAAAATGCATAATAACTTGCAGTCTATAACAATATAGAATACAACATTCATTCATCCAATATCAATCATCGACCATTTACCACAATCATCATCCAATTAAATCAATAGCATCCACATATAACGGAAAATAAACTACAGTTATTAAATAGCAGTTTATATTCAATAATAATTTAAATTACTGTTTAACTGACAGTTTAAGTGCAATGAATAATTAATTAACAATTTAACTTGCAGCTTAAATGCAATGAATAAATTAAATAGCATTTTAATTTAAATAAATGAAATTAACTGAGATGATGATTAAAAATATGCCAAACAAGCATAAATAAATTTTAAATCACATCATTTATCAATTTAACAAACATAAGAAATTTTAGAAGTTGTGAGTGGGTTAAAACACTCACCTTTTGAATTTAAATCGAATTTAAATCCGATTTAAACCCAAAAATAGACCAATCTCAGAATTCGTCCAAACCAGTGTCGAAAAGTCTGGAATTCCCATACGAACCTAGCGGAGAAAACCACGCGTCAATCGGATATCGTATGCGAGGGATATATCAAAAATTGACTTTGAATTTCAATTTTAAAAAAAATAAAAAAAGACCACATTACCATAAGTGCCACATCACCAGAGAGCTTTCGTTTCCTCTTCTGTTCGAACGCAAACCCAGATGTTTGAACCCAAACGCGCACAGTATCGCGCGCTACTACGCTCATCGCGCAGACCACCAATCACCTACACGCTCGCCGTTGCATCCACCTTGCAGCCCTCTGGCCGTCGCACTCCACCTCGGTCATCCCTAACCCATACACGATCGGCCCCAAACCGTAGCCGCCGTATTTAATTCGAAACCCTAATCAATTATACACCTCGATCAAACTGTTGAAACTCCAAACGAACACCACAGATCGGCTCCCCTCGGTCCCCTCTACAAAACCCAGAAATGGTTCGACGATCCGACCAATTTGATTTCGACGCGATGAACGGTCGAGACTTCTTCGATTTTTACCGGTCAAACGACAATCCAAAACGAAAAACGAATTACGCTAGAAGATTATGCTCTTTGAGATCTTCAATATATATATATTTTTCAGATTTTTCTGAGGACTTTGAAATTTATGCTTTGGATTTGATTTTGTGATTGCAATTGTAATTAGGATTTGTCTGCCATTGGAAAGGAGGAGTTGAGGAGAAGATATATGTACAGACAATAAGAAATGGAGGGCTAGGGTTTATAATCGGGATATGTATAGGCAAACTAGGATAGAATAGATGGATCGGGTTGAATAGATGTACGCGCTAACGACGAAGTGGCCCAAAAAGCACGTTATGACTCCGGAACGAGATTGGGTAAACCCATATATCAAAATAGGTGTTTCAAAATATTTTAAACACAATGGAAAAGGGTTTCAGGTTCAAATTGCATCGTATGAAGAAGTTATGCTAAAATCGAAATTGTTCAAATTGATTTCAATTTCGTTTATTTCAAGGCGTTTCGAGTCCGTTCGATCAAACGACAAGCCCAATCGCTATGAAACTTGAAATCCTATAATAACTCACCGTTACGGATCCGATGAAACTAGTTTCGTCGAAATCCGTGTCAGTGGCCAAAATGGCTGTTTTTATATTAATTAAATAAATTAAAATTTTATTATTAAATCAACTTTCAAATTTTAATTCTAAAACTCACAAATTTTACCACTTTTGATTTATTTAGCCATTTATACAAATTATAAAAAAAAATTCCAAGTTGATTCAATACTAATTATTTCGAAAATTACTATTTATGCTTCAAATTTCAAAAATCCAGAAATTACAAATGTTAATTTACTTTTATCCTATTATTCAATTAATTATTATCACATGGGAGAAATTTATATTGGTTCATAGTTATTGTATTAATATTCTCTAGTTTCACCTTGATTCCCCTTAACGTAATAGTTTAATATTTACTTGCACTCATTTGCAATAACCCCAATTATTTAATTTCAAATTCTAATAAATTAATAAATCCTAGCTCCCATTCTTTTAATTCAACGAAATATCATATTATGAATAAATTTACATTATTCCCAATTATTGCCTTACTTTAACATTACTGTAACATTTAATGTAGATTTATTGCAATCGACAACCACTTTTAACGTAATATACTAAATAAATGGTCAACCTAAAATAATTTTTACCATTTAACATTCAATTTCACTTACAAGCTATCATTAAAAACAAATGTTTCCATTGATTTAGATTTAATTAAATAAATTAGATGAATAGGTAAAATTTAATAATTATCACTAATGCCAATTTACTCACATTCATACTTAATTACCACTACAATTCATTATAATTACATATTTTACATTGATTAAATCAAATTTTAATTTATTACGTATTATTTCCTCAATTAACATTAACGTAACATTTTCTTTATTTTTATTGCAATTGATTCAAAATT
The DNA here is from genome assembly GCA_030765085.1 of Allium cepa. Lineage (NCBI taxonomy): Eukaryota > Viridiplantae > Streptophyta > Magnoliopsida > Asparagales > Amaryllidaceae > Allium > Allium cepa. Next base: position 754,639,773 of record CM060937.1, on the reverse strand, counting down.
CGATTCCTAATTCTTAATATCTTCTAAATTACAACTTCCAACATTGTATTGCTCCTCACATAAATGTGACATTTATTAAAATTAATTTCCAATAAACATACTACTAAATTCCCCCTTAATTGCAATTTGATTTCCAAATTTTATGTAACATAATAAATAAAATAAATAACATACATAGATTACAGGTAATTAGGCACAAGGAAGAAATTGCAAAAAAAATTAGTCTCAAGGACAACTAGTTTGCTTTTTAGTCCGAAGGACACTTTTTAGTGTAAACTGAAAACGGTAGTTACAACTATCATTCTGCGATTTACACTAAAAAGTGTCCTTCGGCCTAAAAAACAAATTTCTCGTCCCTGAAACTAAATTTTTCTCTAACTTTTTCCTTGAGCCTAAAAACCCCGATAGATTATTACCTATTTTCCTTTACTTGCATTTATAATTTTGTTACTTAACAATCACAGGTTAAAATTCCATATATAACACAAATTTTAATTAATCGTCATTAACACTGTATTATTTCATTAATTAATCAAATACTTACATTATCCCTATTTCACTTGTTTTGGTCGTTATTCCAAGCATAGGTCGCAAGTTTTTGTTTCTTTATATTATCTTATGGAAAAAAATATACATTTCAATACATTTTTACATTTATTGAGATTTACTTTCCAAATTTACTAGATACCACAAATTATGAATTACGGTTATTTCAATAAATTGGGATTGTGCTAAATTAATTATTTATAACTTACATTAACATAAATTGCATTAATTTACATTCGGTTACAAATAAACCAATATATTATTTCACCCATAAATACAATAATTGCTTTTGTTCTTATTATATTCCATTTATAGCTAAGTCATAATGTTAAAATTTTAATTAAATTGTAACGTTCACTCAAGTTCATTGAATATTAACTTGCATTAACACGTTTCCATAATTTACAATTAAATACCGTTAACAATGTTTAATTACATTAATCAATTTAATGCTTTCCTTTTATTTCTCATATACAATTACATCCTCTTTTCACTACTTTCGTTCATTAGAAGTCTATTCAAATTGCAATAACTCATTTATTTTAAATTTTGCATACCAATAAATTAGGTTCCAATAAGTAGGATTTATTCAAATCAACTTTTTTAATTAGGTCTATTTTAATCAATATAATATTTCATAGGTTAATTCTTACATTTTACTCCATTACAAATTATAACAATTATATTTCTTTTTAAATTAAATTCCAAAATCTTATTAATATGACATACTTAATTAACGAAATTCACAGGTCGTTACAACACTCAGGAAATCAGGCACGAACCTTTAAATTGATAGATTCCGGCCTAAAATAGGTCCAGGAACCTGTAAAAAATACTCATGACCAGTACTGTGTACCAACCCGAGACAATTCTTGGGTTGCTCCAGGATGTATAAATCTCTATAATATTTTTGGTTTATTAATTTTTAACTCTTTGTTCTTGTGATTTCATTGCTTCTGTCTTCATATTTACGTTATACATTCATAATAAACCACACTACTCTCCCCGTAAGTTTTTATCCTCGCTTTATTTTTTAAGATTATAATTTCTTCAACTTTCTTATATTCAAATAAATTATATAAATTCAACATATATAGTTTATATTCTAAATAAAATTATATTTCTTACTAAAACATATGTATTCGATCTATGGAAATCAAATCTTAATTTTTAAACCGTATTGTGTGTGTGTGTATATATATGTATATATATATATATATGTATGTATATATATATATGTGTGTGTGTATATATATATATGTATATATGTGTGTCTATATATATATATATATATATATATATATATATATATATATATAAATCAAATCTACATGTATGTTATCACCGTTTAGTGTATCTTAACTTTTGAAATTAATTTCGTGTTTTTTTGATGTGATTATATACACCAAACCATTAATATACGAATTTGGACTGCTTTTCGTATAATATAACATTTGCGTATATAAATTCGTGTAAATTTAATAAAATTACATTAAAATACTTTTTAGACCTGACATCATCCTATCAATCTCAGAAGATAGTTTCATATCAATTGGACAAACTTAAATGGCCCGAATCATAAAATTTGTATTTTTGGACTGTTTTTACACAATACTATTTTTCATATTATCGTATTATTATTATTCAATTAGAGTACTATTTGATTTTTCAGGGTATCAGATTCTCCCCATTAAAATGAATTTCGTCCCCAAATTCAAAAACTAAGCTGGCTCTATACCAAATCAAAAACCAAAATTAAGCATGTTGTAACTTATAAATATTGCCCCTTTGCCACATAGGCTCTGGTGCCAAATCCACCAAATCACTCAGTCCGAGCACACTTAGGAAATCAGGCACGAACCTTTAAATTTATAGATTCTGGCCTAAAATAGGTCCAGGAACCTGTAAAAAATACTCGACGACCGGTACGGTGTACTAGCCCGAGACAAATCTTGGGTTGCTCCAGGATGTATAAATTTCTATAATATTGTAGTTCTTTTATTTTTTAACTCTTTGGTCTTGTGATTTCTTAGCTTTTGATCTTCATACTTACGTAATATACTTTCATAATAAACCACCCTACTTTCCCCGTAAGTTTTTATCCTCGCTTTATTTTTTAAGATTATAATTTCTTCAACTTTCTTATATTCAAATAAATTATATAAATTCATATAATAGTTTATATTCTAAATAAAATTATATTTCTAACTTAATCAAATGTATTCGATCAATAGAAATCAAATCTTTATTTTTAAACCGTATTTTATATATATAAAAATCATATGTACATGTATGTTATCACCGTTTAGTGTACCTTAACTTTTGAAACAATTTCGTGCCTTTTCGATGTGATCATATACACCCAACCATTAATATATGAATTTGGACTGCTTTTCGTATAATATAATCTTTGCATATATAAATTCGTGCAAATTTAATAGAATTACATAAAAATACTTTTTAGACCTGACATCATCATATCAGTCTCAGAAGATAGTTTCATATCAATTGGACAAAATTAAATGGCCCGAATCATAAAATTTGTATTTTTGGACTGTTTCTACATTAAAACTTAACATTCTCATATTAATTGGCACAAATTGTATCAGAATGCTCAAAGATTATGTTTAGGTCCATAATCATCATATTTCATCAATGAAATTTGCTCATAGAAATTTAACTTGATCCTTTCTTACATTTCAATATGATTTTCCAAACTTTATGCCTCATTTTCCCTTAGTTTACATATAGAGTTTAGATGTACATTATATTGCACCATTAGTTAACTACTCAAAAATAAACCATTACTCATGTTTGGAAAAGTTTCAAAAATTCAGGGAGCCTGATTTCGAAATTACACATTTAGTTACCTAATATAGTCTTATTAAATCATGAAATCAAGAGCGTGAATATAGAATTTACTATGATCGATTTCTCCCAATTCCAAAGCATCTATCGTCACTTTCTTTCGTTGTGCAGAGATAGCACTTCCTTCGATTCGCTGTTATAACACCACCAGCGACCCCAAGTATTCTTTCTTGCGTCTCTCTTCGATTTGAGACCTTAATTTCTTAATTTGGCTTTGATTTTGGATATTATGGTTAAAGAGAGCATTAGGGAAGAAGAAGAGGGAGATGTGAAATTAGTTATCTGAAATGGAAAGTGGGATACAGATCGCCTTTTTGAGTCAAAGGAGACAAACAACTGCAATCTGCCCGAAAATTAAAATTCTGATTCAGATTGCGAGGCGTTGGTGCGACTCGACGACGTTTTCGGTCGAATATCCTTCATACGAACTCCAACCGACACAAACAAATATATCGTTCGAATCAGAACAATGAGACTGTTACGATGGCGCCAGTTTCGTCACCAAACTCCAATGTCTTAAAATGACCATTTTACCCATCGTTATTTTTAGTTTACTTAATCAATCCATCAATTCCACTATTTTTCATATTATCATATTATTATTATTCAATTAGAATACAACTTGAATTTTCAGGGTAACTGGTTCTCCCCATTAAAGTGAATTTCGCCTCCAAATTCAGAAACTAAGCCGGCTCTATTCCAAATCGAAAACCAAAATTAAGCATGTTGTAACTTATAAATATTGCCCCTTTACGGAATGCGATATCCGTGCACTAACACACATTGCCACATAGGCTCCGGTGCCTAATCCACCATATCACTCATTCGCACACTCAGGAAATCAGGCTCGAACCTTTAAATTTATAGATTTCGGCCTAAAATATGTCTAGAAACCTGTAAAAAATACTCGACAAACAGTACGGTGTACTAGCCCGAAATAATTCTTGGGTTGCTCCAGGATGTATAAATTTCTATAAGGGGATTTTAGGCTGAAGGAAAACGTTGTAGAAAAATTTAGTTCTAGGGACATGAAGTTTGCTTTTTAGGCTGAAGGACACTTTTTAGTGTAAATCACAGAATGATAGTTGTAACTATCATTTTCCGTATACACTAAAAACTTGCTGTCCTTGAGACTAAATTTTTTCGCAACTTTTTCCTTACGCCTATTTTCCTGTTTCGCCTCTATAATATTGTAGTTTTATTATTTTTAACTCTTTGGTCTTGTGATATCTTAGCTTTTGATCTTCATACTTGCGTAATATACATTCATAATAAACCACCCTACTTTCCCCGTAAGTTTTTATCCTCGCTTTATTTTTTAAGATTATAATTTCTTCAACTTTCTTATATTCAAATAAATAATATAAATTCAATATATGTAGTTTATATTCTAAATAAAATTATATTTCTTACTTAATCATATGTATTCGATCAATAGAAATCAAATCTTTATTTTTAAACCGTATTATATATATATATAAATCATATGTACATGTATGTTATCACCGTTTAGTGTACCTTAACTTTTGAAACAATTTCGCGTCTTTTCGATGCGATCATGTACACCCAACCATTAATATACGAATTTGGACTGCTTTTCGTATACTATAATGTTTGCATATATAAATTCGTGTAAATTTAATAGAAATACATAAAAATACTTTTTAGACCTGACATCATCATATCAATCTCAGAAGATAGTTTCATACCAATTGGACAAACTTAAATGGCCCGAATCATAAAATTTGTAATTTTGGACTGTTACTACATTAAAACTTAACATTCTCATATTAATTGGCACAAATTGTATCGGAATGCTCAAAGATTAAGTTTAGGTCCGTAATCATCATATTTCATCAATGAAATTTGCACATATAAATTTAACTTGATCCGTTCTTACATTTCATTATGATTTTCCAAATTTTATGCCTCATTTTCGCATAGTTAACATATAGAGTTTAGATGTACATTATATTGCACCATTATATCATTTAACTACTCAAAAATAAACCATTACTCATGTTTGGAAAAGTCTCAAAAATTCAGAGAGCCTGATTTCGAAATTACACATTTAGTTACCTTATATAGTCTTATTAAATCATGAAATCAAGAGCATGAATATAGAATTTACTATGATCGATTTCTCCCAATTCCAAAGCATCTATCCTCAATTTCTTTCGTTGTGCAGAGATAGCACTTCCTTCGATTCGCTGTTATAACACCATCAGCGATCCCTAAGTATTCTTTCTTGCTTCTCTCTTCGATTTGGGACCTTAATTCTTAATTTGGCTTTGATTTTGGATATTATGGTTAAAGAGAGCATTAGGGAAGAAGAAGAGGGAGATGAGAAATTAGTTATCTGAAATGGAAAGTGGGATACACATCGCTTTTTTGAGTCAAAGGAGTTAAACAACTGCAATCTACCCTAAAATTAAAATTCAGATTCAGGTTGCGTGGCGTTGGTGCGACTCGACGACGTTTTCGGTCTAATATCCCTCATACGAACTCCAACCGACACAAACAAATACATCGTTCAAATCAGAAAATGAGACTGTTACGATGGCGCAGTTTCGTCACCAAATTCCAATGTCTTAAAACGACCATTTTACCCATCCTTCCTTTTAGTTTATTTAACCAATCCATCAATTCCACTAATTTTCTTATTATCATATTATTATTATTCAATTAGAATACTATTTGATTTTTCAGGGTATTAGGTTCTCCCCATTAAAATGAATTTTGTCCCCAAATTCAAAAACTAAGCCGGCTCTATACCAAATCAAAAACTTATAAATATTGCCCCTTTATGGAATGCGATATCCATGTACACACATTGCCACATAGGCTCTGGTGCCTGATCCGCCACATCACTCGGTCCGAGCACACTCGGGAAATCAGGCACGAACCTTTAAATTTATCGATTCTGGCCTAAAATACGTCCAGGAAATCGTAAAAATTACTCGACGACCAGTACGGTGTACTAGCCTGAGACAATTCTTGGGTTACTCCAAGATGTATAAATTTCTATGGTATTGTAGTTTTATTAACTCTTTGGTCTTGTGATTTCTTGGCTTTTGATCTTCGTACTTACGTAATATACATTAATAATAAACAAACTACTTTCTCCATAAGTTTTATCCTCGCTTTATTTTTTAAGATTATAATTTTTTCAACTTTCTTATATTGAAATAAATTATATAAATTCAATTTATATAGTATATATTCTAAATAAAATTATATTTCTTACTAAAACATATGTATTCGATCTATAGAAATCAAATCTTTATTTTTAAACCGTATTATATATATATATTTATATATATATATATATATATATATTTATATCATATGTACATATATATATCATATGTACATACATATAAATATATCATATGTATATATATATATATATATATATATATATATCATATGTGTGTGTGTGTATGTGTGTCTATATATATATATATATATATATATATATATATATATATATATATATATATGTCATATGTACGTATATATCATTTGTACATATATATATCATATTTACATATACACCCAATCATTAATATATGAATTTGGACTACTTTTCGTATAATACAATGTTTGCGTATATAAATTCGTGTAAATTTAATAGAATTGCATAAAAATACCTTGTAGACCTGACATCATCATATCAATCGCAGAAGATAGTTTCATATAAATTGGACAAACTTAAATGGCCTGAATCATAAAATTTGAATTTTTGGACTGTTTCTGCACAAAAACTTAACATTCTCATATTAATTGGCACAAATTGTATAAGAATGCTCAAAGATTGCGTTTAGGTCCGTAATCATCATATTTCATCATAGACATTTGCTCATATAAGTTTAACTTGATCGATTCTTACATTTCATTATGATTTTTCAAATTTTATGCCTCATTTTCACATAATTTACATATAGAGTTCAGATGTACATTATATTGCACCATTAGATCATTTAACTAATCAAAAATGAATCATTATTTATGTTTGGAAAAGTTTCAAAAATTCAGAGAGCCTGATTTTGAAATTACCCATTTAGTAACCAAATATAGTCTTATTAAATCATGAAATCAAGAGAGTGAATATAGAATTTACTATGATCGATTTCTCCCAATTCCAAAGCATCTAGCCTCACTTTCTTTCGCTGTGCAGAGATAGCACTTCTTTCGATTCGCTGTTATAACACCACCAGCGACCCCTTGCATTCTTTCTTGCTTCTCTCTTCGATTTGGGACCTTAATTTCTTAATTTGGCTTTGATTTTGGATATTATGGTTAAAGAGAGCATCAGGGAAGAAGAAGAGGGAGATGAGAAGTTAGTTATCTGAAATGGATAGTGGGTTACACATTGCCTTTTTGAGTCAAAGGAGACAAACAACTGCAATCTCCTCGAAAATTAAAATTCAGGTTCAGATTGCGAGGCGCAAGTGCGACTCGATGACATTTTCGGTCTAATATCCTTCATACGAACTCCAATCGACACAAACAAATATATCGTTCAAATTATAACAATGAGGCGGTTACGATGGTGCCAGTTTCGTCACCAAATTCCAATGTCTTAAAATGACCATTTTACCCATCCTTCCTTTTAGTTTATTTAATCAATCCATCAATTCCACTATTTTTCATATTATCGTATTAATATTATTAAATTAGAATACTATTTGATTTTTCAGGGTA